>JARGCV010000016.1:32477500-32645000 GCA_034064705.1 Bothrops alternatus | reverse complement strand
GTGGCATGATTGGTGTTCCCCCCCAGGCTGAGCATCCCATCCCCTACCCCATTCCCTCCTTCCACCCAGTCACATGATATTGTAAAGCTTTTTAATCTTGTAAATATTGCTTTTTTTACTGCTGCTGCGCATTGGGTTGACATCTTCATCGAGCTGTCCACCAAAACCCCAAGATCCCTTTCTTGGGTTGTCTCAGAAATGGAGAGCCTCCCTTATGAAACCAGATTGCAACACCTTGGTCTCTTCAGCCTTGAAAGACGGCGTTTAAGGGGTGACTTGATCGAAGTGTATAAAATCATGCATGGGATAGAAAAGGTGGATAGAGAAAAATTCTTTTCTCTATCACACAATACCAGGACAAGGGGGCACTCCCTAAAGCTCATAGCTAAGAAAGTGAGGACAAATAAAGGGAAATATTTCTTCACCCAGAGGGTCATTGATTTATGGAATTCACTTCCTGAAGGGGTCGTGACAGCTGTCAGCCTTGACAGCTTCAAGGCAGGGCTAGATAGATTCATGGAGGCAAAGTGTATCGATGGTTATTAAAATGGATGTCCATGTGCCGCCTCTATGTTGGTTGAGGCAGGCAGGATTCCCTTGGGTACCATTTGTTGGGGGTCAAGGGAAAGGGAGGGTTTTGCCTTCTCTTTATGCTCAAGATCCCCAAGTACAATTGGTGGGCCACTGTGTGACACAGAATGCTGGACTCGATGGGCTTTGGCCTGATTCAGCATGGCTCTTCTTATGTTCTTATGTACTTATGTTCTTAAAGGGGGGGAAGGAAATGGATGCTCTGGTTCTCAGGGTGGTCAGGGCCAGGTAGGTCCCCAGCCACGCATTGCAGGCCATGTCTGATGAAGGGAAGGACACTGGCCCAAAGCAGGTTGGGCGAAGCCTCTGCGGTCTTTGGGGGCCACCCTTGAAGCAGCTCCCTCCAGGTGTCCCAGAAGGTGTCCTCTTTGGAGGGGAGCAGCAGAGCTGCAGGCCTTGTGCTCAGGGAAGGCACCCAGGTGGCCTCTTTGCCCCATACAAATGTGGGGGCTGTGCTGGGCTGCTGCTCTTTAATTCGAGTAGAACAATTAATGCCAACTCTCCAAGTGTTGCCAGCTGTGGGCAACCCAGACTGTGGTGCCACTGAAACCCCACTTCAGTGAGAAGGACCTGGGGAACCTCCTCAAAAGCTCTGCTGTGTTTCTTTGTGGGGGAACTGGCAGAAATGGAGTCTTCAGCCTCTCCCACAGGAGCTGCTCAACCCTGGGTCCGGAAACATCCCCCAGAGAGGCAAACCGTTGGGGCATCCTTTCAAGAGCCACTTTGGGGGGGGGAGAGAAGAGAGAGAAACAGAGTCTCTACCTGTTCCACACCACTATTTGGTGTGGAAGCAAATAGAACGGGAGGAGGGAATCTAGTTGATCTCCCCATCCTGAAATCTGCCCCTTGCAGATTGTTTGACTAATATCCCCCCCCCCAATCAGCTGGAACTTCCCAAAGATTTTGGAGCCCATAAAAGACTTTCCCAACCATCGATGAACGGGGGTCTTAATGGGAAACCGATCTCCCCACAATTGGGATAACAACTTTGATCTGCGAGTGAGTCTCTGACGGATTCCGCCCCCAGAATCCACCGCCGTCTTTGCGGGCCAGTGTCTGGTGGACGAGAACGGAAAGGAGCAGCTGAAGACAACCTGGCTGCTACGTGCGAAGATGGGATCCGCAGCAGAGGATTGGGGGGCGACCCGGTAAGGAAATGCAGGGGGTTGAACTTCTGCGCCCCCTAACTGGAAGGGCTCTGAGCACATCTCTTTCTCTCTCCCCCCCCCCAAAGTGGCTCTTGAAAAGACGCCCCAATGGTTTGCCTCTCTGGGGGATGTTTCTGCACCCAGGGCTGAGCAGCTCCTGCGGGAGAGGCTGGAGACTCCGTTTCTGCCACTTCCCCCACAAAGAAACACAGCAGAGCTTTTGAGGAGGTTCCCCAGATCGTTCTCACTGACAAGTGTGGTTTGGGTGGCACCACAGTCTGGGTTGCAATGCATGGCTGGGGACCTATCTGGTCCTGGCCGCCCCTTCCCCAGAACTAGCAGCAGACATTTCCTTTGCCCCCCCTTTTCTTCTCAAGTGAGTGGGTGGAAAAAGGGAATGGGGTGGCGGGTGGGATGCTAATCCTGGGGAGGGGACACCAATCATGCCACCATGAATTTTGACATTTCCCTCTCTCCTGTTTAATCATTGTAGCATTGCCAAGGACACTTTCTACCGCACCTAGTGAAGGTGAAGAGATCAAAGCTTCCCCCAAAAAACATTTCCTTCCCCCCCCCGCTGGGGAATTCAGGTTCGAGGGAACCCCTCCCTCTGGGTGCTCTACGTCCAGCAGACCATGCAAAGCCCTGCCGCTGGGTTGAGCGCCTTGTGGTGCAAACGCCAGAGATGCCTTATTTGTCAAATGTTTTACTGAGTCAAGGTACATAATGTCCACTGCATTCCCATAAACAACTAAATCAGACAGTGTGTCAAATAATATCAGATTGATTTGGGCTCACCCCAAACCCTTGATGCTCCTGCTAAGCACTAAAATATGATGGGTCTGAGATGTCCACAGGAGCTCCTTTCAGACTCCTGGACAAGCTGACTTGGAGACTTCAACTCACCCATGCTCTCTCTGTCTCTGTCTCTCTGTCTCTCTCTCTCTCTGTCTCAGCCTCCGTCCTTCCCTCTTGTTTCCTGGTTCCTGCTGGTGATTCTGCCCAGCTCCATCTGGACTCTTGGGGGAGAAGACCCAGGGAAGCAGCAGCTCTGTTCTTTGCCTCTTCCTTGTTCATCTCCAGCCAGGTCCTCTTGGGAACAGGATTTTTTTTAATAAATTTTATTCGTTTTAATAGGGTTAGGAATAAAATGGGGTCAGGATTAGGATTGAGGTTTGGGTTAGGCTTGGGGTTAGGGTTAGGGTTGGGGTTGGGGTTTTCCCAGGTTACAGTTTCAATATTTAGCAAACAGCATGGGTACATGTATTTAACTAACAATAATAGATATAGTTAATTATCATAACAGCATTAATTAATCACTCACTAGCCTTCTTACTAATATATATTCAAAGTTACATGTCACATTCTTTTCTCTCTGACTCGTTTTTCTAGCCCTTGGTAAAAGTTATCCTATGTTCTAAAATAGACAGAGTCTTCTTTCTCTTTAATCTCTAAAGTCAATCTATCCATTTCTGAGCATTCTTGAATTTTCTTAATTAGTACTTCTTCAGTTGGTAAGTTTTCATTTTTCCAATATTGGGCAAATACAATTCTTACTGCTTTTAATACATGTAGTATTAGATATCTACAATCTTTCTCATACTTGGGTCCTATTATTCGTAACAAAAACAATTCTGGTTTGAAGTCTATTTGTTTTTTAGTCATCTTCTCCAACCATAAATGTATTTTAGCACAATACCTTTTTGCTTTAGGGCATGTCCATCAGATGTGGTAATAAGTGCCTGGCCTTTGCATTTCCAACAATTGTTTGAAGTATTTTTAAACATTTCCCCTTCTCTCACCGTTGTCATATGCCATAAAATATTTTGTATAAGTTTTCTTTATATGGCACTGTTTTAGTTAATTTAATATTTCTTTCCCATAATTTTTGCCACTCTTCTAATTCTATAGTATGTCCAAAATTCTTTGCCCATATTATCATTGTGTCTTTTACTTGTTCTTCCCCCATCTTTATGTTTAATAGGAATCTATAGAGTTTCTTGATCAACTTTTCTTCTGTCTGTTCTTTATAAAATCCCATTGTTTGAACATCTTTTTCATATCTCGTTTGAATTTGCAGATATGGCCATCATGCTAAATCAATACTTTGTTCTTGTAATTCTATAAGTAGCAACTTTATCATACTTAATTAAATTTAGGTAACCAAAAGATTCCATTATTTAAAGCCATTCAGGTATCTTAATGTAATTTTTCTCTTTTATTCTTTCCCATTCTGAAAGAAGTGCATTTCCTATAAAATGGTTTTCAAAGTATCTATGTGTATTATTCTTTCACTACCACAGAAAGGCATGCCAACGTATTTGCAGGTCATGCCCCTCTAGGTACAGTAGTCTTTTATCTCTAAGCATTATCCATTCTTTAAGCCATGTTAGAACGGTTGCTTGGTAATATAACCTCCAGTCTGGCAGTCCAAGTCCTCCACTGTTTTTTACTTCTTGTAGCATTTTCACTTATATTCTAGCTTTTTTTTTTCTTGCCAGATAAATTTCAATATTATTGTATTCAGTTCATCAAAAAGGCTTTTCCCAGCCTTACAGGGATCCTTTGAAATAAAAAGAGTATTTTTGGTAGGATATTCATTTTCACTATTGCTATTCTCCCCAACATTGAAAGTTGGAGGTTTTTCCACTTTTCCAAATCCAAATTTATTTGTTTTAGCAGTCTTACATAATTATCTTCTTTTACTGTTACAGTATTTGATAGAGGAAGAGGCGGTGTGTAAAGTCCTCTTAAAAGCCCCCCACCTCTGCATTCAAGATGGGCGGGGAGGTTAATTAAGGCCATGGTTGGGTGCCTCTTTTTTTAAGGCTCCAGAATCTTTGGGCTGAGCAGAGATGGGGGAAGTCAGAGCGGGTGGTGAAGCAAAGGTGAGTGTGTGGCAAAGCAGAACCATGAAGTCCTGCCTTTCCAACAGTGCTGTCCTGGCCTAATGACCACAACTGGGAATTGCCATTTTTAAGCAGTATGGTCCTGGTCTTTGGAGAGGGAATCTCTCCACTTTCTCACCTCCAGCTTCCTAGGCAAACTTTCTTCAGCGGATCCGCTTTGCATTCTGTTCTTCACTCGCTCTGGGTTTTGGGGGGACTTTATGGGAAATATATTCCCCTCCCCAATTGGTACAACAACTTAGACCTGCCAGTGAGTCTCTGGCCGAGTCCTCCCTGAGAATCCACCTCTCTCTTGGTGGGCCAGGCTCTGGTGGACAAGAACGGAGAGGGACAGCTGAAGACAGCCTGGCTGCTGCATGGGGAGGTGAGATCTGCAGCAATGGATTGGGGGGGGCGACCAGGTAAGGAAACGCCGGGGCTGAACTGCTCTGCCCCCTAACTGGAAGACCCCCGAGCACCTCTCTTTTCTCTCTCTTCTCCCCCCCCAAAGTGGCTCTTGAAAGGATGCCCCAATGGTTTGCCTCTCTGGGGGATGTTTCCTGACCCACGGCTGAACAGCTCCTGCGGGGGAGGCTGGAGACACCGTTTCTGCCACTTCCCCCACAAAGAAACAGAGCAAAGCTTTCGACTAGGTTCCCCAGACTGTTCTCACTGACAAGTGTGATTTGGGTGGCACCACAGTCTGGGTTGCAATGCGTGGCAACCTATCTGGTCCTGACCGCTCCAGAGAACCAGTAGCATCCATTTCCTTTGCCCCCCTCCCGTTTTCATTCTCAGGTGAGTGGGTGGAAAAAGGGAATGTCAGGTCACCATGAATTTTGACATTTTCCTCCCTCCTGTTTCATTGTAGCATTGCCAAGGACACCTTCTACGGCACCTAGTGAAGGTGAAGGGAGCAAGGCTTCCCCGTTTCTGCCTTGGGGGTCATGGCGGGGAGTTGACCCTTCCTACTGCTCCCTTGAGATGCTCTTCTCCAATAAAATGTTTGCCTGAGCAGCCTCGGCATCGCAGGTCTTTCATAAGGTCCCTGGGTGCCAGTCTGAAAGTTTCCAAGAGAGGCTGGGTAGGACTCCCATCTGGAGTGGGGGCTCAAAGCTACCTCTGGGGTACAGAGTCTCTACTTGCTCTACTACTCTTTTACTACTGCTCTGCACTTTACACAGCCTTTGCCCTTGAGGAGTTTGGGATCCTGCAGCCAATCGACTGAGGATCTGACCTATTAATTTATTAGGAGGTCATTAAAGGCTTTTTGTAAAGGAGACATGAATTAGCTTCACCCAGAGCTGGTCCATCTTAATCACTTTGTCAACACTGCTAACATTGGATGTTCCCAATCTGACAACGGATGAAAATGCAGCCATTTTCTCTATTCCTTTAATATGCTTTTTCTTACTTTTAGAAATCAGGGGGTGGGGGTGGGATGTAAGCTCAGCTAGCCATAATAATAATGCTGCTGTGGGAACCGAAGGACAAGCTGATAAAGTTTTGGTGAGCTGGGGAGCTAAGGAGAAAGCCCCCGTTTTAAGCTAATTGAGGAATGTGATTTATGACAGTTTATTGGGAGGTGGGAACTGTACATTGTTACTTTGTATCTGAGGGAAGGGAACTTAGTTTTTGGGTTCAACTATGTAGTGCTGGTACTTTGTTTCCCGAATAAATGTTCTTTAATGAAGAATTTTGCCTCAAAGTTCTTTTGATGGGTTTCATCTATGGGAACCATGGCAGACTTGGCTTAAGCTTTGTTGAATAGTCTTTGTTAGAACCAGCAGTTAGCTAGAACCTATTTGACACTTACTTGAAGAAGCCAAAGAGGTTGGCCACAAACTTTCCACACTTACCCAAAGAAGCCAAAGAAGTTGGCCACAAACGGTTCAGTGATCACAATTGGATTTGCAATCAAGAATTTTGCAAGTGGGGCCATTAGAGGAACAAGAAAAAGTAATGTGGTATTTTGGATTAAAGATCCAGAGGGGGGGCACTCCACCTTAGCATGTCAAAAAACAGCCCCAGAAGTGGAGAGCTTATTTTATTTTAATAACTTTTTACGCCATTCATCTCGCTAATAAAGCAACTCTGGATGGCTTACAATGAAATAAAAGTTAAAAAGTACTAAAAAGAATTGAAACTGGAATAAAGAGATTAAAAGTTAAGATCCAAGGTGATGGACAGCCAGGGGGGTAAGACTCTTCTCTCCCCTATGAAACACCCCCAGTGTTCACAGTTCTGCTCTGCCACACACTCACCTTTGCTTCACCGCCCTCCCTGCCTTCCCCCACCTCTGCCCAGCCCAAAGATTCTGGAGTCTTAAAAAAAGAGGCATCCAACCTTGGCCTTAGCGAACCTTCCCCCCATCTTCAATGCGGCAGTGGGGGGCTTTTAAGAGAACTTTACACACCGCCTCTTCCTCTATCAGTTACTGTACCTTGTCCAAAATAAAGCCAAATAGGAGAACTCAAGGGTCTTTTGCCTTCCCTCTTATGTGTGGGGGTCTTCAGCCAGCTGCCCAGGGGGTCCCCTCCCCCCCCACCAGAGGAGGCTTTTGAGTCCAGAGATCCTTCCTTTTGGATTCTTCCCCCGCCAGAAGGCCTATTCTGTGTTTTAGAGAAAGGAGCCACTGTGCCCTGTATTGTGGCTGACTGCTGATGCCAGCGATTCCTCTTCTGTTCCTTCATGCCCGGAGAAGGTGGGCGACTTCTGGCTTTGGAGAAGAACTAGAAGAACCGGCTCTGACTTGGCAGCCTGGCAAACAAAGCCTTGATAAGCACACCCCAAACTGGCAATTGTATAGCTGCTTCTTCTCCCATTGTGACATACAACTCACAGTGGAAGGAGAAATGGCAATAGAGAATGGGGAAGTACCAATGGCAGACCAAGGAAATGATTTGGAAAAGGATGTCTTACTGGATATTTTATTTATTTATTAAATTTAGACACTGCCCATCTCACTGTCAAGTGACTCTGGGGGCTATTCAAAACAACCGTGGTGACGTTTTAAAAGCTAAAAAGAAAATATAAAACCCAGAGTGCCAAGATGGTGGGGGGGGGGGGCTTGGCTAAATCCTCAGAGATCCAGAACCAGGCATGTTCAGAGGAAAGAGGAGAAGGCCGAGGGAGGAAGGGAGGGAGGGATACGGCTGGGTTCCTCGCCTTCCTGCTCTGCTCCCTCTGCCCAGCCCGCCCCAGGAGAACCTGGCCAGAGGGCGGAGGCTAGATGGGGGGGAGGAGGGAGCCAGCAGTCTGGTGTCCTTGGTGGCTCCTGGAACAAGTGGCCACTCAAGGATCATTGGAGCCTGCTGGGTAAGAAAGAAACAATGGGGAGATCTTTATACTTGGGGGGGGGGGTTGAGGGTCAGAAATAGGGAGGGGCCAATTCCTGGGACGTTTTGAGCAAATAAGAGAAAAGGGTCAAACGAAAAGGAAAAAGTCTTGTTTAAAGCGAGGCTGCTGCGGATTCCGACGTTAAGAGGAGGGGAGGCTGAGACCCTCAACCGACACACCTGATGGGGAGGGAAGATCTCCGCTTTCTCACCTCCCGCTTCCAGGCCAACTTTCTTCAGGGGGGCGCTTTGCGTTCTGTTCTTCGCTCGCTCTGGGTTTTTTCGGGGAAATTGCCAGCCCCCCTCCCCCTCCCCCGTCTCCTCTCCCAGGCGGACTGCAGCAACTGCGGAGGGTGAAGGGGATTCGCCCCCTTCGGGAAGGGCGAGGAGTAGCGCGGCCACCGGAACCGGGGATGGGGAGCCAGGCTCAGCGGGGAGCGGATTCTCTGAGTGCAGCAGCCCCGCCCTTTGCCCCGCAGAGCGGCGGATTTCGTCAGAAATGGAGAAATATTTCCCGGGCCGGAATGGAACCGGTGAACCCGGCTGCCTTCACTTGCCCACTTCTTCTTCTTGCTGCTCAGCGCTCGCAGAAGGTCAGCGATTTCGCAGAGGCGTCCGCCCCTCGGGCGGGGATCCGTCGGCCCCTCCCGGTCGAGGGCGGTGGAGGGAAGCGGTGCGAGCGGGGCTTTATAAGGGGCGTCCCGCCTGGGATTGGCAAGTCTAGATTCCTGGACACCGCCATGGCGATAGGCCTTGCAGCTCTGGGGCTCCTCGCTTTCCTACTCGGCTGCCCCGGAAAGTTTGCCGAACCTCAAAACTCGGAGCCAGCCGCCAAGGTCAGATGCGGGGTGGCGGGCACAGGGTCCCAGCCTCCCTCGGGAAACCCCCCCCCCGGCACCAGCCTCTGCTCGGGTGGGCGGCAGGAGCAGCTGGTGGGAGCCGGAGGGTTGCGCAGAGGGTGCCGTTTTCTCGGGGTTGATCGCACCCGGTGCCGTCGCGCTGAGCGCCAGATCCCCGACGGACGGACGCCCAGCGTTTCCTCCTCCGTGTTCGGCCGCGACTCCGGCCGCCAGCCGCCGGGGCTGGTGCTCTCTCTCGCTGCGCAGAGGACAGAGCGATCCGCCCGCGAGGTGTCGTCCCGCACGCGGTCTGGCAGGCGCCTCGACCGACGGATTTTGGGATGGGCAGCCTTTGCCAGCCCCACCCGGCGTGGGCAGCCTTGGGTGTTTTCCGATCCTCCGTAGAAAATGGAGCCAGAGTCTCTACCTGTTGGACAGCTGAGCTTGGCTAGCGCCATGACTCGCTTTCCTCCCCTCTCCCGCTCTCCTTTAGTCCTCCCTGATCGGCACCTGGAAGAATGACCTCAACTCCACCACGGAGACCAACAGCGTCAGTAACACGGGGGTGTCCAACGGCCTCTACGAAACGGCAGTCTCGGCCTCCGACAATCCCATCCGGCCATCCCTACTGCAGGTCATCCGGCCCCAGCGTCCCCGGCGGGTGTTAGGCACCACCGTCATCTTCAACCTCTCTGGTAGAGCCACTCACTATTTGGTGTGGAAGCAAATAGAACAAGAGGGGGGAATCTAGTGGATGCCCCCTTCCTTAGATCTGCTTCTTTCACTGAATGTCCTCCCTGCCCCCATTAGCTGGGGTTGGCAAAATTTTGGAGCCCGTAAAACGTTCCCAACCCAAAGTAGCATCGGTGAATGGGGGTCTTTATGGGAAATATATCCCCCCCTAATTGGTACAACTTTGACCTGCCAGTGAGTCTCTGGCCAGAAACTGGTGAACAAGAAAGGAATGGAGCAGCTGAAGACAACCTGGCTACTCCAGAGGGAGGTGGAATCCGCGGCAGACGATTGGGGGGCGCCCAGGTAAGAAAACACGGGCTGAATTGCTCTGCCCCCTAACTGGAAGGGCTCTGGCCACCTCTTTTTCTCTCTCTTCCCCCTCCCCTCTCAAAGTGGCTCTTGAAAGGACGCCCCAAACGCGTTTGCCTCTCTCGGGATGTTTCTGCACCCAGGGCTGAGCAGCTCCTGTGGGAGACGCTGGAGACTCCGTTTCTGCCACTTCCCCCACAAAGAAAGGCAGCAATGCTTTTGAGGAGCTTCCCCAGGTCGTTCTCACTGACAAGTGTGATTTGGGTGGCAACACAGTCTGGGTTGCCCACATCTGGCAACACTCCGAGTTGGCATTAATTGCTCTACTCAAATCAGAGAGCAGTAGCCCAGTACAGCCTCCATATTTTTATAGGGCAAAGAGGCCACCTTCTCGGACACCTGGATGGAGCTGCTTCAAGGGACGCCCCCAAAGGAGAATTTGCCCAGCATGCTTTGGGTCAGTGTCCTTCCCCTCATCAGACTTGCCCTGCATTGCGTGGCTGAGGACCTACCCGCCTCTCTCCATCCCCCAGAACCACAAGCATCCATTTCCTTTGTCCCCCCTTTTCTTTGTCACGTGGAATGATGCGGGGTGATGATGTTCAGACTGGGGAAGGGACGTCAATCACACCACCCTGAATTTTGACAATTCTGTCCCTCTTGCTTCATTGTAGGGTTGGCTCAAGCACCTTCTACCGCAGCAAGTGAGAGAGTGAAGAGAGCAAGGCTTTCCTCGTTTCTGTGGAGGGAAGGGATGGGGGGTGACCCTTCCTGCCTCTCCCATCAGAAGCTCTTCTCCAATAAAATGTTTCGCTGAGCAGCATCGGCCTCCCTGGTCTTTCAGCAGCTCCCTGGGCGCCAGTCTGCAGGTTTCCAGGAGAGGCTGGGTAGGACCCCCATCTGGAGGCGGGGGTGGGGGAGCCCTCAAAGCTACCTCTGGGGTACAGAGTCTCTTTGCACAGCCTTTGCCCTTGAAGAGTTTGCGAACCTGCAGCCAATCCATTGAGGATCTGACCTATTAATTTATTAGGAAATTATTAATGGATTTTGCAAATGAGCCATGAATTAGCTTCACCCAGACCTGGTCAATTCCAATCACTTGGCCTTAGCTTTGCTTGATAGAGTCATTGTTAGAACCAGCAGTTAGCTAGAACCTATTTCGACACTTACCTGAAGAAGCCAAAGAGGCTGGCCATAAATGGTTAGGTTATAATAACTGAATTTGCAATCAAGAATTTTGCAAGTGGGGCAGTTAGAGGAACAAGAAAAAGTAATGTGGTATTTTGGTTAAAGATCCAGAGGGAAAAAAAACCTCCACCTTAGCATGTCAAAAAATAACCCCAGAAGTGGACAGCTTATTTTATTTTAATACCTTTTTATGCCACCCATCTCACTAATAAAGCAACTCTGGGTGGCTTACATTTTAATAAAAGTTAAAAAGTGCTAAAAACAATTCAAACTAGAATAAATAGATTAAAAGTTAACACCCAAGGTGATGGACAGCCTGGGGGCAAGAATCTTCTCTACCCCATGAGATACCCCCAAGGTACCCCTACCCCGTCAGGCCCCCAGGCTGAGCGGCTGAGCCAGGTTTTCAGGCACTTCCAGAAGACCAGGTTTGTGTGTATGTATGTGTGTGTGCGGGGAGGAATCTCACCTTTGGTAGTAGAATATTCTGGGGTGGGGCACAGCAGAAAATGCTCTTCTCCTGGAGCCCAGAAGCAGAAATTCTTTGGCCAATGGGATCCAAATTAGGCTGCTTCCACTGGAGGGGCCAGCTAGTCCCATTGGGGTGAGGCAGTTCCTCAGATACCCCAAAGCTTCACAAGTGCACCCCCACGCTTATTATGGGATGTTACTCAGCTGCATCTCTTTTCAGCAGATCAGGAACAGGTGATGAAATATCAGGAAATTCTGATATGTTTAGGACTTACGTTACTTTTATTACAAAGTTACAGTAACAGAACCTTGCAAGGCTGAATCCACCTCCTTCTCTTCATCTTTCTGAAAGGCAAGAAAGTCATTAGGTCTGAGACCCTTCCTTAAATTTCATTTCTGCTTTGGACACATTTTATTTTTCATCTGATCGTCATCTAGGTTGAGGCGCTTCCTCCTGTTGCCTCTTGTAGCCCATTCTGTCACCACGGAGGTGCACCAGCAAATGGGTAATCTGGGGCACAACTGGAACAGATGCGCACAAGAGAAGATAAAAGCAAAGGAAAAGAGGGGGGGGGAAGAGGAAGGGAAAGGAAGGAGTGGATCTGCTGCCAGGAGGACCTGGTTGGAGATGAATAAGGAAGCAGAGCTGCTGCTTCCCTGTGTCTTCTCCCCCAAGAGTCCAGATGGAGCTGGGCAGAATCACCAGCAGGGACCAGGAGACAAGAAGGAGGGAGGGAGAGACAGACAGACAGAGACAGAGACAGAGAGAGCATGGGTGAGTTGAAGTCTCCAAGGCAGGATGTCAGGAGTCTCAAAGGAGCTCCTGGGGGCCATCTCAGACCCATCATATTTTAGTGCTTAGCAGGAGCATCAAGGGTTTGGGGCACGGGTCGGCAACCCACGGCTCTGGAGCCGCATGCGGCTCTTTGAGCCATCTCCTGCGACTCCGGAGCCTCCTCCTCCCCCTCCGCCTTCTTCCTCCTGCTGCCCCCCCCCCAGGCTTCAGTCCTGGCTGGGGCGGCGGTGGTGGCGGGGGCATCGCTCTCTGGGCCGTCCCGGGGCCGCTGAGTCGGCTACGCGTCTCCCCCTGCCGGGCTGGGTGGCAGGGGGACATCTCTTCCTGCGCAGTCCCTGGTCCGCCGACCCGGCCATATGTCTCCCCGGGCCGGACAGGCTGCAGCAAGGGGGCATCGTTTCCTGGGCCGTTCCCTAAGCAGCGGAGCTCACCACGCATCTCCCCGGTCCGGTCCGTGGTGTCCCGGGCGCCTTTCAGCGCCTTCTACTGCCTCCTGCCCCCCTCCCCTCCCTGCCCCTTCGGCGCCGTCTGCCTTTCGTTCTCTCTCTCTCCTCATCTGGAGGGGAGGCAGAGGAAAGAGAGAGAAAGAGAGAGAGAGAGAGAGAGGGTGACTTGTTCGGGCGAAGAACCAATGCGGGGCAAGGCGAGGTAAGTCAAAAGACGCGGAACTTTCGTGCTACCGTAGCATCTCGCGGACCCTTGTTATCCCTGCCACAGACTCGGCTCATCCACTCTCACTCTCTACGGACGAGGCTGCTCGCTTCCCCCTCTCAGTCCCAAATCCCAAACAGGATTAACAACATTGGGATTGGAAGTGAGCTGCGAGGAGATGGTCTGCCTCTCTTCCTCCCCTCCTCCCTTCCGCGCCGGCTACTGAGGCTCCCTGCTGGGCGCAGTCGGCCTGTAGCGGAGGAGGGTGAGGGGCCTGTCAAAGCGCGACATTGCAACGGATGGGACAGCCTTTCAGGAGGGTGCGGATGAACTGTAGCTCTCCAGATATTGCTAACGTACAGCGTTTGCCGTCCCTGCAGCAGAATCGATGCGAGGTGCTGGCATTTCTCTTTGTCAGAATGTGGTGAATCCACATTGCCCATCTCTAAGGGAGGAAGTTAAACGATTTGGTAGGTGAACTGGTTCTGTTAGTAAAGGGGGGGGGAGGTGAAGAGAAAAAGAGAGGGGGAGAGAGAGAGAGAAAAGAGAAAGAGAGAGGAAAGAAAGGGAGGAAAGAAATAGAAAGAGAGGAAAGAGGAAGAAAGAGAAAATAGAAAGGGAGAGGAGAGAGAGGGAGAGGGGGAGAGAAGGGAAAGAAATAGAAAGAGGGAGAAAGAGAGGAAAGAAATAGAAAGAGAGGAAAGAGGAAGAAAGAGAAAAGAGAAAGGGAGAGGAAAGAGAGAGGGAGAGGGGGAGAGAGGGGAAAGAAATAGAAAGAGGGAGAAAGAGAGGAAAGAGGGAGAAAGAGAGGAAAGAAAGAGAAAGAGAGGAAAAAGGAAGAAAGAGAAAAGAGAAAGGGAGAGGAAAGAGAAAGGGAAAGGGGGAGAGAGGAAAGAGAAAGAGGAAAGAAAGAGGAAAGAGAGGACAGAAAGAGGAAAGAGAAAGGAAAGAGGAAAGAAAGAGAAAGGGAGATGGGGAGAGAGAGGAAAGAAAGAGAAAGAGGGAGAAAGAGGAAAGAAAGGGAGAAAGAGAGGAAAGAAAGAGGAAAGAGAAAGGAAAGAGGAAAGAAAGAGAAAGGGAGAAAGGGAGAAAGGGAGAAAGGGAGAAAGGGAGATGGGGAGAGAGAGGAAAGAAAGGAAAGAGGAAAGAAAGAAGGGGAGGAGAGGAAAGGGGGAGAGAGTAAAGAGAAAGAGAGGAAAGAGGGAGAAAGAGGAAAGAGAAAGGGAGAAGAAAGGAAAGAGAAAGGGGGAGAGGAAAGAAAGGGAGAGAAGAAAGAGGGAGAGGAAAGAGAAAGAGGGAGAGGGGGAGAGAGAGGAAAGAGAAAGAGGAAAGAAAAGAAAGAGGAAAGGGAGAAAGAGGAAAGAAAGAGAAAAGGAGATGAAAGAAGGAGAGGGGGAGAGAGGGGAAAGAAATAGAGAGAGAGAGAGGAAAGAGGGAGAAAGAGAGGAAACAAAGAGAAAGAGAGGAAAGAGGAAGAAAGAGTAAAGAGAAAGGGAGAGGAAAGAGAAAGGGAAAGGGGGAGAGAGGAAAGAGAAAGAGGAAAGAAAGAGGAAAGAAAGGGAGAAAGAGAAAAAAGAAAGGGAGATGAAAGAAGGGGAGGGAGAGGGGGAGAGAGGAAAGAAATAGAAAGAGGGAGAAAGAGGAAAGAAAGGGAGAAAGAGAGGAAAGAAAGAGGAAAGAGAGGAAAGAAAGAGGAAAGAGGAAGGAAAGTGGAAAAAAAGAGAAAGGGAGAAAGGGAGAGGCAGAGAGAGAGGAAAGAAAGAAAGGGAGGGAGAGGAAAGGGGGAGAGAGTAAAGAGAAAGAGAGGAAAGAGGGAGAAAGAGGAAAGAGAGGGAGAAGAAAGGAAAGAGAAAGGGAGGGAGAGGAAAGAAAGGGAAAAAAGAAAGAGGGAGAGGAAAGAGGGAGAGGGAGAGGGGGAGGGGGAGAGAGAGGAAAGAGAAAGAGGAAAGAAAGGAAAGAGGAAAGGGAGAAAGAGGAAAGAAAGAGAAAAGGAGATGAAAGAAGGAGAGGGGGAGAGAGGGGAAAGAAATAGAAAGAGGGAGAAAGGAAAGAAAGAGAAAGAGAGGAAAGAGGAAGAAAAGAGAGAGGAAAGAGAAAGAGGGAGAGGGGAGAGAGAGGAAAGAGAAAGAGGAAAGAACGAAGGAGAAAAAAGAGAAAGGGAGATGAAAGAAGTGGAGGGAGAGGTAGAGGGTGAGGGAGAGGGAGAGGGAGAGGGAGAGGGAGAGGAAAGAAAGGGAGAAAGGGAAAAAGGAAGAGGAAAGGAAGAAAGAGAAAAGAGGAAAGAAAGAGGGAGAGAGAAAAGAGAAAGGGAGAGGAAAGAAAGGGAGAGGGGGAGAGAGGAAAGGAATAGAAAGAGGGAGAAAGAGAGGAAAGAAAGAGAGGAAAGAGGAAGAAAAGAGAAAGGGAGAGGAAAGGGAGAAAGAGAAAAGAGAAAGGGAGATGAAAGAAAGGGAGAGGGAAAGGGGGAGGGAGGAAAGAAATAGGGAGAAAGAGAAAAGAAAGGGAGAGAGAGGAAAGAGGAAAGAGAGAAAAGAGAAAGGGAGAGGGGGAGAGAGAGGAAAGAAAGGAAAGAGGAAAGAGAGAGAAAGGGAGAAAGGGAGAGGGAGAGGAAAGGGAGAGAGTAAAGAGAAAGAGGAATGAGGGAGAAAGGAAAGAGAAAGGAAGAAGAAAGAGGAAAGAGAAAGGGAGGGAGAGGAAAGAAAGGGAGAGAAGAAAGAGGGAGAGGAAAGAGAAAGAGGAAAGAGGGAGAGGAAAGAGAAAGAGGGAGAAGCGCAAGTGCCTCTCTCTCTCTCTCTCTCTCTCACACACACACACACACACACACACACTGAGTGGGGGAAGAAGGCTGGCAGACCAAGGGTAGGGAGGGGAGGAGGGACAGAGAGAGAGAGAGAGAGAGAGAGAGAGAGAGAGAGAGAGAGAGAGAGAGAGAGAGAGAGAGAGAGAGAGAGAGACCCTTTTAACATCTAAAATGAAGATATCCAAAGGGTTTTGCGGCTCCCTGTGTTTTGTTTTCGGTGGGAAACGGGTCCAAGTGGCTCTTTGAGTGTTTTGGGTTGCCTACCCCTGCCCTAACCCCTCCCCCTCCAAACCGGCTCTCACAAACCCCCCCAGGTGATTTACACCCACACCCGCCCGGAAACACAAGCAAAGACTCTAAGGCCTCCAGACCCCAAAAACCTCGGCAGTGCAATAGGTGAGGAAAAGCAAGTATTTTGCCCCGCGGTGAAGAAACGAGAAATTTGAATCTGGTCCTGCAACAGGTTGGGCGAAAGGGCGGGGGGAGGGCGAAGTCGTCCCGAAAGTGAAAGGACACAGGGGAGCTTCCCCCTCGTCCCCCCCCCGTCTCTGTTTTTGAATCCCCTCCCACTCCATCCAGAGGTCCCTGGAGGGGAAGGGGGAGAAAGCAGGGAGGGTTCTTTGTGTGTGTGTGTTTGTGTTTGTGTGTTTGTGTGTGTGTGTGTGTGTGTGACAGAGAGAGAGAGGGGGGGGAAGGGAAGAGGAAGAGGAGGAAGGCGAGGTGCTGGCCAGCGAAAGGGTGGGGAACGGAGAGCTTATAAAAAGGAGAGTGCTCTCTCTCTCTCTAACTCTCTCTCTCTTTCTCTCTCTCTCTCTCTCACACACACACACAAAATGCTTTCTCTTTCTCTCTCTCTCTCTCTCTCTCTCTCTCTCTCTCTCTCTCTCTCTCTCACACACACACACACACACACACACACACACACACACACAAAATGCTTTCTCTCCCTTTCTCTTCAAAGGCACCTGGAGGAAGTGTGAGTGTGTGTGTGCAGCCATGCAGCGAAGCCTAGTCGGATTGTTATTAACCATGTCATTAGGGGGGCAGGAGTGGCAGCCTTCTGAAAGGCTGGGAAGGGACCCTGACCCCCCCCTCCGACTGCTTTTTTCTCCTCTCCTTACGCGAAGCAAGCTCCCCCGCATCCGGCGCTCCAGGCTCCCCACTCCTCGGCGTGGGATTGGCTGCCCGGATGAGAGTTTAAATGTCCGAGGCAGCCAAATAGCCCTAGAAAAGGGCCCCTCCGTGAAACGCCCGGGAGGAAGGGCAGGATTGGAGCGCTGGCGGACCAATGACTGGAGAGGAGCGCTGGCGGAGAGCCAGCCAAGAAAGGATGTCCCTGTTGGATCCGCCGCGCTGGGGTTCCCGAGAAGAAGCGCCCCCCGACCCCCTTGCTGCCCAAGTGCTGCTCAGCGCCCGCAGCAGAACCAGCAATTTCGCAGAGGCGTCCGCCCCTCGGACGGGGATCCGGCCCCTCCCAGCCGCGGGGGATGGGAGGAGGCGGTGCGAGCGAAGCTTTATAAGGGGCGTCCTGCCTGGGGCTGGCGCGTCTAGATTCCTGGAGACCATCATGGCGATTGGCCTGGCAGCTCTGGGGCTGCTCGCTTTCCTGCTCGACTGTCCCGGAACCTTTGCCTCATCCCAATTGGACTAACTGGCCCCTCTCCTTCCAGTGGAAGCAGCCTAATTTGGATCCCATTGGCCAAAGAATTTCTGGTGCTGGGCTCCAGGAGAAGAGCCTTTTCTGCTGTGCCCCCCCACTCCAGAATATTCTACCATCAGAGGTGAGATCCCCCCCCAGACACACAATCCTGGACTTCTGGAAGACCCTGAAACTTTATTTCCATTTAGCAATAAAGCCGTTGGTGGTCATTCAGTTTGGTTCTTAACTTTTAATCTTTTTATTCTAGTTTCGATTCTTTTTAGCACTTTATAACTTTTATTTCATTGTAAGCCACCCAGAGTTGCTGTATTAGTAAGATGGGTGGCATAAAAAGGTATTAAAATAAGCTCTCCACTTCTGCGGTTGTTTTTTGACATTGCCTCTGGACCTTTAAGCAAAGATGCCACATTACTTTTTCTTGTTCCTCTAATGGCCCCACTTGCAAAATTCTTGATTGCAAATCCAATCGTTATAACTGAACCGTTTGTGGCCAGCCTCTTTGGCTTCTCAGGTAAGTGTCGAAATAGGTTCTAGCTAACTGCTGGGTCTAACAATGACTCTGTCAAGCAAAGCTTGGGGGGGGAGAGGGAGGTAGAGAGGGAGGGGGAGAGGGAGAGAAAGCTGTCCTTTTGGTGAGTTTCCTTGCTCCGTCTGCCAGGCTCTCTTCTTTCCCCACCACACTTTTGCTGGCCAGCACACTTTCTTCCCGGGGAGGTCCGAAGGGACGCAAATCCCCCCCTCACCCTCGGCAGTTGCTGCAGTCCACCTGGGAGAGGAGGCGGGGGGGGGGGCTGGCAATTTCCCCGAAAAATCCCAGAGCGAGCGAAGAACAGAATGCAAAGCTGAAGAAAGTAAGAAGCGGGAGGTGCGAAAGCGCCCCCCTGAAGAAAGTTGGCCTGGAAGCGGGAGGTGAGAAAGCGGAGATCTTCCCTCCCCATCAGGTGTGTCGGTTGAGGGTCTCAGCCTCCCCTCCTCTTAACGTCGGAATCCGCAGCAGCCTCGCTTTAAACAAGGCTTTCCCCCTTTCGTTTGACCCTCTTCTCTCGCTTGCTCAAAACGTCCCAGGAATCGGCTCCTTCCTATTTCTGACCCCCGACCCCCAAAAGTAGAAAGATCTCCCCATTGTTTCTTTCTGGCTGAGCAGACACCCAATGACCCTTGAGTGGCCACTTCTCCTCAGCATTGTTCCACGAGCCACAAAGAACAACAGACTGCTGGCTCCCCCCTCTGCCCTGTACCAATTTGGGGGGGGGGGTATATTTCCCATAAAGATTCAAAAAAACCCAGAGCGAGTGAGGAACAGAATGCAAAGCGGTCCCCCGAACAAAGTTCGCCTCGGAGCCTTGTCCTCGTCGCTCCCCAGGGAGGTGGAGGCGGGCAGGATCAGCTCTTCCTCCACCTCGCGAGCCGTGGCCGACGCCGACGCCACCTCCTCCTCCTCCTCCGCCTCCCAGAACTGAGACGACAGCCCCCGGAAGCAGCGAGGCCGACGCTTCCGTGGGTTCCGCTTCCATGCTGGCTCTGCTGCATGCAAGCAGGAGAGGCGATCGGGCGGGCCGCGTGGCCCGTGCAAGGGCGCGAGGAGGGCTCGGTGGAAGGGAGCCGGGCAGAGGCCAAGGCGACTCACGCGCGCCTGGCCAAGGATCCCTGGGCAGCCGGGCTCTCCCACGGGGGAGTCGAGGGAACACTCTGGGTGCTCTACGTCCAGCAGATCGTGCAAAGCCCTCCTGTAGGGTTTCTGCCGCTGGCTTGCGCGCCTTGTGGTGCGAAGGCCAGAGCCGCCTTGCCCGAAACGACCGCCGGCCCCGGGAGGCCTCGCGATCTGCCGGCCGGCGGAGCAATTGGACTCTTTCTCGGCACCCCGAGGTATTTTTTCCTGCCGATGCGGTGGAGAGGGCAGGGCGAATTAGCGGGCCGGGAGGGGCGCGTGGGGGGGACAGGGGCAGCCGGGGTGGAGGTTGAGCAGGCGTCTCACCCCCGCCCCCCGCAGCTCCTCTACCTTCCTGAGATTCCCGTCGGGTGGAAGAGCAGCGGCGGCCTGGAGGCCTGGATTCCCCGGCGGGGGGAGGAAACGTTTCTGGGGCAAGAGAAGCCTTGTTTCCTTGGCATAGCAGCCGCCAGCTGGGTTCCGGCGTTGCTGCTCCGCTCCTCCCGCCTTTCTTCCGGCTGCCGGAACCCGCGGTCCCCGCCTGGCTCCTTCCGAATTCAGCCCCTGCTGGGGCACGGACGGCACCCATAGGAATGAGGAAGCTCACGAGGACCAGCCCTGCCGCCCGCCCCACAGCAGCCCTGTGAAGCTTTGGAGAGAGAAGCCCAGCCTAGGGAGGGCAGCAGAGGCCGCCCTGAGAAGGTCCAGAGGGAGCTCCGAGGTGCTGAACTCGGCCTGGGATTCTGGGTTAGCTCCAGGATGGCATTTCCTCTTGCTCTTTCTTCCACCAAATGAAGTCAGCAATGATGTACTTTTTTAAGTACATCAGAAGCAGGAACCCAACCAGAAAAACAGTTGGGCCAGTCGATGACAATGGTCAGAAGGGGATAATCAGAGAAGACAAGGAGATTGCTGAGAGGCTAAATGACTTCTCTGCCTCCGTCTTCACTGTGGAGAATAGAGAGCATCTGCCTGCCACTGAATTAGTTTTCCCAGGGAGGGAAGTAGAAGAATTAAACCCGATAGAGATAAACAAGGAAGATGTTCTTGCATGCCTTTCTAAACTAAACATCAACAAATCGCTGGGTCCCAGACGGCATCCACCCTAGAGTTCTCAAGGAACTCAAGTGTGAAATTACTGAACTTCTAGCTAAAATATATAATCTCTCTCTAAGATCAGGCAATGTACCTGAGGATTGGAGGGAGGCAAATATAATCGCATCTTCAAGAAAGGATCCAGAGGTGATCCAGGAAACTATAGACCAGTCAGTTTAACCTCAGTTCCAGGCAAACTGATGGAAACCATTATTAAAGATAAAATTACAGGGCACATAGAAAAACAGGCATTGCTGAAAGAAAATCAACATGGTTTCTGCAAAGGCAAATCATGTCTTACTAACTTGTTAGAATTCTTTGAGGGTGTAAATAAATACATAGATAAAGGGTCCCCAGTTGATATTGTATATCTTGACTTTCAAAAGGCTTTTGACAAAGTCCCTCACCAAAGGCTCCTAAAAAAGCTCTTCAGCCACGGAATTAGAGGACAGGTCTTGTCCTGGATTGGTAACTGGCTAAATTGTAGGAAGCAAAGGGTGGCAATAAATGGACAAGTCTCTGGATGGAAAGAAATGAGAAGTGGTGTACCCCAAGGTTCAGTTTTGGGACCTTTACTTTTTAATTTATTCATCAATGACCTGGATGTAGAAGTAAATAGTGAGGTAGCAAAGTTTGCTGATGACACCAAATTGTTCCGGGTAGTGAAAAGTGAAACTGACTGTCGGAGCTCCAGAAGGATCTCTCGAAATTGTGTGAGTGGGCAACAAAGTGGCAAATGCATTTTAACCTAAATAAGTGCAAAGTTATGCACATGGGGCAAGGAACCCCAATTATACTTTCTAACCCCTAACCTTCAAACCACCTTCCTCACCATCCAATGCGGTGTCTAGAGTTTTCCCGAGCGCCCTAAGAAAAAGAGAAAAAATCTATTCCCTTAATATCCCCAACTACAGTTGAGAAACATAATCTATTACTTATTATCTCCCTCCCCCCTCCCCCCCAGGCTTCCCGGAGTGAATACAGAGTAAAAATGCAAGAAACCCCGCTAATCTACTATTTAGTAACTATTTATCTATATATCATATCTAATTCTTTCAATTGATATTTCTTTTGCATATAATCAATCCATTTTTTCCAGTCCATCAAAAATGTTTCATTTGAGTGGTTCTTCAAGTACGCTGATATCTTGGCCATCTCCACCAGATGGGTAACTTTTAATGTCCATTCTTCAATAGATGGTATTTCAGATGACTTCCAATATTGACCCACCAACAGTCTTGCAGCCGTAGTCAAGTTCAAGATCAACTTAGTCTCTGTGGTGGAACAATCCTTTGTTATACCCAACAAAAATAACTGTGGTACAAACTCAATACGCTTTTTCAAAATATTTTGAAGAATCCACCATATTTTTATCCAAAAAGCCTTAATTTTTTTACATGTCCACCAAATGTGAAAATAAGTTGCATCCATAGATTCGCATCTCCAACATTTGGGTTTCAGATTTGGATACATAAGCGACAATTTTTTTGGGTCTAAATGCCATCTATAAAACATTTTATAAAAATTCTCTCTTAAATGCTGAGCTTGTGTAAACTTAACATTTTTCACCCATATTCTTTTCCAAGTTTCCATCCTGATTGAATGTCTAAAATTCCCTTCCCACTTAATCATACAATCTTTAACTAGTTCCTTTCCAGAATCAATTTCAATTAAAGCATCATATATTCTTTTAATATGCATCGCTCTTTGGTCTCTAATTTGTATAATCAGTTTTTCATCCTTTAAAGAAAAACCCATCTTAACATCTTTTTGCCATCTGGCTTGAAGTTGTGCATGATGATACCAATTATGAGCTATACCTTCCTCCCTTAATCTGTCTAGTGATTTCAGTTCTAAGCTATTCCCATCTTTATTCAAAAGTTTATCATAGGGCTCCACGTCTTGAATTTGTTGTATACCCACACTCTGTATTGCATGTCTGGGAACAGTCCATAAAGGAATTTTACCATTTAACTTATAATAATACTTTTTCCAGACACGCATCACAGAGTTTCTTAATATATGCTCTTTAAAACCCCTGTCCAATTTTTTATCATAAACTAAATAGGCGTGGAACCCATACACTAACCCATATCCTTCTATATTCAGTATTCTTTCATTTGTTAAATTAATCCAATCACTTATTGCCACTAGAACTGCTGCATAATAATATAATTTGAAATTAGGCACTTTCATTCCACCTCTCTCTCTTGTATCTTGAATGATTTTAAGTTTAACCCTTGGTTTCTTGCCATCCCAAATAAAATTGTTTATACCTTTCTGCCATTCATCAAGATTCCCATCCTTTTTAAGTATTGGCAACATTTGAAATAAAAATAGAAATTTCGGTAATACATTCATTTTAATAGCGGCTATCCTACCCAAGATAGATAATTGTAGTTTTTTCCAATTCTCCATTTCTTTTTGGACTTTACTCCATAAGAACTCATAATTATTCTTATATAATTTACCATTTGAGGCTTCTATATAGATTCCTAAATATTTAACTTTTTTAACTATCTCACATCCCGTTATTCTTTCCAAATCTTGTTTTAATTTATTATCAAAATTTTTAACCAACATCTTTGTCTTGGATAAATTTAATTTAAAACCTGATACTTTTCCATAATTTCGAATAATTTCCATCAAACTATGAACCGATTGCATTGGCTGAGTCAATGTCACAAGTAAATCATCTGCAAAGGCACATAGTCTATAATCATGTTTTCTAATTTGTACCCCCTTTAATTCCTCTGATGCTCTAATCCTATTCAATAAAACCTCTAAAGTTAAGACAAACAATAAAGGAGATAAGGGACAACCCTGTCTAGTACCCTTTTCAATGTTGAACAAATCTGTTAATTGACCATTTACTATAATCTGTCCTGTTTGTTTCTGATATATAGCTGTTATGGAATTAATAAACTGGTCCCCCATTCCCATCCTTACCACAAGCCTTTGCAAAAATGTCCAATTCAATCTATCAAAAGCTTTTTCTGCATCTAAAAACATTAAAACAGCCGGCACTTGAATATGTTTATCCAAGTATTCCAGTATGTTAACAAGTTGTCTAACATTGGTTTTCATCTGTCTCCCTTGTAAAAAAACCAGTCTGATCCGGGTGTATCCTCTGTGTCAAAACTGTCATTAATCTATTAGCCAAAATTTTTGCAAAAATCTTGTAATACGTATTTAACAATGAGATAGGTCTAAAATTTTCTACTTGTACATTATCTTTGCCCTCTTTAGGAATCAAACAAACATTAGCCGTTTTCCAGGAGGGTGGAACCCGACCACCTTCTTGTATATTCACAAATAACTCCCTCAAATGTTCGACCACTTCCTCCTGTAAACACTTATAATAAATCGTAGTAAAACCATCAGTTCCTGGAGATTTTCCCAATTTCAATTGCTTAATTGCGTCAATAATTTCTTCTGATCTAATCACAGCATTTAATCTATCTCTTTGTTCCAAAGTGATTTCCATAACATTTTGATTTTGTAAAAAGGCATCTACCTCTTGCTCTTGAACTTTTTCTTCAGCATACAATTTGGTATAGAACTCTAGAAAAGCCCTCTTAATAGCATCCTGATGAAATACTTCTTGCCCCTTATATTCTACCTTCTCAATTAAACGGGATTTTTGTTTTTTCCTTAATGTATAAGCCAACCATCTGCCAGGTTTATTAGCATTAAAAAAGTGTTATGTTTAGCATATTGTATGTTCCTGGCAACCTGGTCGGTCATCAAAATATCAAATTGTTTCCGTAGAACCTTTATCCCTTCTTTGATATTACTATCATCCGGTTTATCTATTAATAATAACTCTTTCTTTTTTATCTCCGCTTCTAAAACTCTTCTCTTTTCCTCTTGTTTACGTCTATGTCTTGCATTCAATTCAATTAAAATACCACGCATATGGGCCTTGCTAGCGTCCCACACCGTTTCTATTGGTAAACCTATATTCAGATTTAACCTGAAAAATTCCTTGATAGCCTTTTTACATTCTTCCACATACATTTCATAATTAAACAAATTTTCATTAAGTCTCCAGGATCTGCATATATATTGACCAGTCCTTAGTTCCATCATAACTGGGTTATGATCAGACAATACATTAGGTAAAATTTTAGCTTTCTTTAAACTTAACATAAAATCACTCGTAGTTAAAATAAAATCAATTCTAGAAAATGATTGATGTCTATCAGAGAAAAAAGTAAATTCTTGGTCCCTCCCATGTCTTTCTCTCCATATATCTAACAAATTAAAATCATCTTTAATATCAAAAAAAGATTTAGGCAATATTGAACGCGTTTGAGGAACGGATAAGATCTTTTTCTTATCCAAACCAACATCAAGAACTCCATTCCAGTCCCCCATTAAAATACAAGATCTATAATCCAACTGTATTAGCTTTCTATGCAATGATTTATAAAATATACCTTGTTTTTGGTTTGGAGCATATATACCCACCAACAAAACTTTCTTCCCATCCAATAAAATTTCTATAGCTAAAAATCTTCCATGAGTATCTGCTTCTATTAATTTAGCTTTTATATGATTTTTAACATAAATAACAATTCCATTTTTTTTGTCTAAAGATGATGCCACAAAGTGTGTACCCAATTTGTTATTAATCAAATATTTCTGGTCCAAAGTTCTAATATGAGTTTCTTGTAAACAGATTACGTCATTTTTACATTGCTTCAAATAATGAAATATCTTCTTCCTTTTTTGTGGAGAATTTAAACCGTTGACATTCCATGTCAAATACTTATTTGACATGATCTTTTCGTGAAAGCTTCTGCAAGGCCGAAACTACCTCTTCCTTCCTCTTAGGCCTTGCTCCCATGGCTTCCAAAGATGTCAGATCAGCTTGCTTGGTTTGAATTAATTCACGTGGACCCCTTGGATCTTTAGGCTTATCAGCTACCAGAGGTTGAAAAATATCAATTAACTGCACTGGTTGTTCAACTGCTTTATCCATATCCGTCGAAGAAATTGTTCGAGGTTGTTGAGATTCCGAAATTTGCAATGATTCTAAATCTTTAACCAAAATTGCCCTCTTAGATTTTGGGGAAGTAGATCTATCAGCCATCAATATATTGTCAAAGAAATCCTTTGCTTTGGCAACAGTAGTCAGACGATATCTATTATTTTTAAAAAACAAAGAAAGTCCAGTTGGAACCTCCCATCTATATTGTATCTCTCTTCTTTTAAGCTCCTCTGTCAAAAAAGCATAATCTTTCCTTAACCTCAGCATTTTGGGAGGTATCTCTTTCAAAACCAGTACTTCTTGACCAGCAACACTCAGTTGTTTATTGTAGGCTGTTGAAAGAACCCAATTTCTGTATTTTCTTGTATTAAAATATATCACAATATCTCTAGGCAAATTTCTTTGTGCTGCGATACGTGAGTTCATTCTAAACAACCGTTCAATCTGCCATTCCACATTCTCAACTGAATCATCCAAAAATTTTGATAGAGCTTCAATAACAATTTTTCTTAAGTCCTCTTGGTTCCCATTTGAGGCTTCTCTAAGTCCCCTAATTCTAACCGCAAACTGCATCTGATGATATTGTGTCAAAGTAGCCTGATCTTGTACATCACTTTTAATTTCTTCTAATTTTTCTTCAAATTGCTGTTCAATATTCTCTAATTTCTCTTCAACACCGATGGTGTAATCCCAGACACCCTTAATAGCCTCCACAATGTCTTGTCTCATCTCCTGGTTAGATACTTCCGTCATAGCTTTAAAATCTTTTTTCTGTTCTGCCATCTTTTCCTCTAATTTATAATCCATTTTATCCATTCTGTCCTTAAGTGAGGATAATGCAGCACTTACTGGGGATAATGCTACTGTTAAAGCAGTCTGTAAATCTTTAATTGTAATCATTTCTGAAGCAGGCTGTACAGGCTCTTGAGACTCTAAAGGAGCAGACTGTGATTTTACAAGCTGCCCTGGAGAGGGCATAGCCGCCTTAGCAACTGCTGCCTTATGTCTCGTTGTCATGATTAAAAAGAGAGAGGAAGAAAGAAGAAAAGAAATAGCTAAAAAAAAAATTGCCACTTCCTCCCTTTTAAATTTCTTTTAAAATCCAATTAGATCAATTTCTTTTAAAGTCCAAATAAATCCAATCCAAATAGTCACTCAAACTTCTCTTTAGAAAGAGGAAAAAGATTTCACTTTCATTTTCCTGCGCAATCCACACTTTACATTTTTCACTTTCACTAGGTGAAAGTACTTTCCACCGGCGTCGCTGGAGTCTCTAACG
Source organism: Bothrops alternatus (assembly GCA_034064705.1). Classification (NCBI taxonomy): domain Eukaryota; kingdom Metazoa; phylum Chordata; class Lepidosauria; order Squamata; family Viperidae; genus Bothrops; species Bothrops alternatus. Next base: position 32,618,568 of record JARGCV010000016.1, on the reverse strand, counting down.
TGAGGCTCCGATCTCTGTGTCAGTTAGCTGTCAACAACAGCGCTCACCAGCTGTTTGTTGCAGGGAAAAAACTCCTCTTCGGGCAAAGAAGGGGAGTAGAGCTTCAAGAGCCGGGTTGAGCCCTTCCAAGACCCCTGGAACAAGTTTTCAGGGGCAGAGAAGGTGTGCTCCCCAGGCACTTGAAATGCTCCTGCTCAGAGACGCTTCTGTCGGTTGACAGAATTAGACGCAGTGACCACCTCTGCTCTTAAGATTGATTTACAAGGACTTTAAACAGACGGACTGAATACAGGAGTCTTTTGATTATCGCAAGTATACTGCTATTTTGTTTCTGCCTTTGTATTTATAAGTTTTCTTGAATCAACAAAAACTTTTTCAAAATGGCGATCGCTTTCTCTACCCACTTGCAAAATTCTTGATTGCAAATCCAATTATTATAACTGAACCGTTTGTGGCCGACCTCTTTGGCTTCTTCAGGTACGTGTCGAAATAGGTTCTAGCTAACTGCTGGTTCTAACAGTGGCTCTATCAAGCAAAGCTTAGGCCAAGTGATTAGAATGGACCAGCTCTGGGTGATGCTAATTCATGGCTGATTTGCAAAATCCTTTAATAATTTCCTAATAAATTAATAGGTCAGATCCTCAGTGGATTGGCTGCAGGTTCCCAAAGTCTTCAAGGGCAAAGGCTGTGTAAAGTGCAGATCAATAGTAGAGCAGTAGTAGAGAGAAGTAGAGACTCTGTACCCCAGAGTTAGCTTTGAGCCCCCACTCCAGATGGGGGTCCTACCCAGCCTCTCCTGGAAACCTGCCGACTGGCGCCCAAGGAGCTTCTGAAAGACCAGGGAGGCTGATGCTGCTCAGGCAAACATTTTATTGGAGAAGAGCATCTGATGGACGCAGTAGGGAGGGTCAACTCCCTGCTATGGCCCCCCAAGGCAGAAACAGGGCAGCCTTGCTTCACTAAGTGCGTAGAAGGTGTTTGGGCCAACCCTACAATGAAACAGGAGGGAGGGAAATGTCAAAATTCATGGTGGCATGATTGGTGTTCCCCCCCAGGCTGAGCACCCCATCCCCTACCCCATTCCCTCCTTCCACCCAGTCACGTGATATTGTAAAGGGGGGGAAGGAAATGGATGCTCTGGTTCTCAGGGTGGTCAGGGCCAGGTAGGTCCCCAGCCAAGCATTGCAGGCCAAGTCTGATGAGGGGGAGGACACTGGCCCAAAGCAGGCTGGGCGAAGCCTCTGCGGTCTTTGGGGGCCACCCTTGAAGCAGCTCCCCCCAGGTGTCCCAGAAGGTGTCCTCTTTGGAGGGGAGTAGCAGAGCTGCAGGCCTTGTGCTCAGGGAAGGCATCCAGGTGGCCTCTTTGCCCCATACAAATGTGGGGCTGTGTTGGGCTGCCGCTCTCTGATTTGAGTAGAGCAATTAATGTCAACAAGTGTTGCCAGCTGTGGGCAACCCAGACTGTGGTGCCACTGAAACCCCACTTCAGTGAGAAGGATCTGGGGAACCTCCTCAAAAGCTCTGCTGTGTTTCTTTGTGGGGGAAGTGGCAGAAACGGAGTCTCCAGTCTCTCCCGCAGGAGCTGCTCAACCCTGGGTCCGGAAACATCCCCCAGAGAGGCAAACCATTGGGGCATCCTTTCAACAGCCACTTTGGGGGTGGGAGAAGAGAGAGAAAAAGAGAGGTGCTCAGGGGTCTTCCAGTTAGGGGGCAGAGCAGTTCAGCCCCTGCGTTTCCTTACCTGGTCGCCCCCCCCTATCCATTGCTGCAGATCTCACCTCCCCATGCAGCAGCCAGGCTGTCTTCAGCTGCTCCTCTCCGTTCTTGTCCACCAGAGACTGGCCCACCAAGAGGGAGGTGGATTCTCAGGGAGGAATCGGCCAGAGACTCATTGGCAGGTCTAAGTTGTTGTACCAATTGGGGGAGGGGACATATTTCCCATAAAGATCCCAAAAAAACCCCAGAGGGAGTGAAGAACAGAATGCAAAGCGGATCCGCTGAAGAAAGTTCGCCTAGGAAGCGGGAGGTGAGAAAGCGGAGAGTTGTGGTCATTAGGCCAGGACAGCACCTTTGGGAAGGCATGGTTCTTTCTGCCACACACTCACCTTTGTTTCGCAGACCTCTCTGTCTTCCATCTCCATCTCTGCCCAACCCAAAGATTCTGGAGTCTTAAAAAAGGGGGCACCTAACAATGGTATTAATGAACCTTCCCCCCCATCTTGAATGGGGGGGTGCTTTTAAGAGGACTTTACACACTGCTTCTACCTCTATCAAATGCTGTACCTTGTGTAAAATAAAGCCAAATAGGAGAACTTGAGGGTCCTTTTGCCTTTCCGCTTGTGTGTGTGGGGGGTCTTCACACAGCTGCCCAGGAGGTCCTCTCCCCCCCCCAGAGGAGGCTTTGGGGTCCAGAGGTGCCTGCTTGCTTTGCCGGGAGACCTGCTGCCCTTCCTTTTGGATTCTTCCCCTGCCGGATGGCCTATTCTGTGTTTTAGAGAAAGGAGCCCCTGTGCCCTGTATTGTGGCTGGCTGCTGATGCCAGGGATTCCTCTTCTGTTCCTTCATGCCCGGAGAAGGTGGGTGAGTTCTGGCTTTGGAGAAGAACTAGAAGAACAGGCTCTGACTTGGCAGCCTGGCAAACAAAGCCTTGATAAGCACATCCCAAACTGGCAATAGCTGTTTATTCTTCCAGTGTGACATACAACTCACAGTGGAAGGAGAAGTGGCCCGACAGAGGAAATAGAGAATGTGGAACTAGGGATGACAGATCAGGGGAATAATTTGGAAAAGGATGTCTTACTGGGTATTTTATTTATTTATTAAATTGATACACTGCCCATCTCACTGTCAAGTGACTCTGGGTGCTGTTCAAAACAACCCTGGTGAAGTTTTAAAAACTAAAAAGAAAATACCAAGGATAAATCAAGAGAATGACCTGGAAAATCTATTGAATATTGTTGTTGTTAGTTGCGACTCCCATGGACAAAGTTCCTCCAGGCCTTCCTGTCCTCTACTACGGTATCTTCTGGAGTCCATTTAAGCTCACACCTACTGCTTCAGTGACTCCATCCAGCCACCTCATTCTCTGCCGTCTCCTTCTTCTCTTGCCCTCCATCTTTCCCAGCATTAGGCTCTTCTCCTTCCTTCTCATTAGGTGGCCAAAGTACTTGAGTTTCAACTTCAGGATCTGGCCCTTTAAAGAGCAGTTGGGGTTGATCTCCTCTAGGACTGACTGGTTTGATAGCCTTGCAGTCCAGGAGACTCTTGCAGGAGTCTTCTCCAGCACCAGAGTTCAAAGGCCTCCATTCTTTGGCGCTCAGCCTTTCTTATGGTCCAACTTTCACAGCCATACATTGCAACTGGGAAAACTATGTCCTTGACTATATGCACTTTTTTAAAAAAATATTTTTTTATTTTTCCAAACTCTCCCCCATACATATACCGTGATATTTATCAGATGTTAACATACATTCTTTTTACATTCATATATAAGATACCTTTAATAAAATGAAATAAATACATACACATGACTTTTGGTGTTGCTCGCCCATTTCCCCTTTCACCGTATCCACACTCCTTCTTCTCTACCTTCTTTCTCCCTTTCTTCTCTTCCCTACTTCCCTCTTCTTCCTCTCCTCTTCTCTTTCCATCACCACTCTCCTCCCCTTTCTCCCCACTTCTCCTCTTCTCCTCCAGCCTTCCTACTTCCTTCTCCCCTCCTTTACTCTTTTCTCTCTCTCCTTTCTTCCCTCTCATCCCTCTTGAGATACAATTCAGGGGTAATGTCCGAGCAACTCCTCTCTCCAAATTTCCCTATCTGTATTATATACAATAAGATTAATTTTCTCTTACATTAATGCTTCTATTTATCTAACCTTCTTGGTATATACTTCTATAAATATTTATACAACCTCTAGTTATTCAATACTGTGTCGCCTGGGTCTCCCTCCTTATCCGCTTCTTCTTCTTCCATCTAAATTGATGTTAACTATCTTTTAACCATATTCTCTTTTCAGCCAATCATAAAAAGTTCCCCAGATTTCATAGTAGTCTGACTCTGCCTTATCTTTAATTGTCATTGTTAGTCTATTCATTTCTGCACATTCCAGTATTTTCCCAATCACCTCTCCCTCTGGGGGGGGGCTTTCAGTGCTTTCCAATTTTGTGCAAACACAATCCTAGCTGCCGTAATTATATGAATAACTAAATATGTTTTCTCTTTATTGTATTTCCTTGGCAGAATATTCAACAGGAATATTTCTGGTCTTAGTTCTATACGTTGTTGTATCATCTTTTCTATCCATGTTCTAATTTTATTCCAATAAGTTTTAGCTTCTACACACGTCCACCACATATGGTAGAAGGAACCTGGTATCTGATGACATTTCCAACATTTCATAGACCTGTCCTTAAACATTTTAGCTAATCTTTCTGGAGACATGTGCCGTCTGTAAAACATTTTGTACATATTTTCTTTATATGCAGTCGCCATTGTCAATTTATAGTTTCTTTCCCATAGTTGCTGCCATCTATCTAATTCAATTGTATATTCAAAATTCCTTGTCCATTTTATCATTGTCTCTTTCACTTGTTCCTCCTCTAACTCCATATGTAGTAGATTACTGTACATTTTTAAATCCATTTTTCTTCCATTCCTGTGAGTATTTCATCTAACTCTGTTGTCCCCAAATTAACACAATCTATTTTAACATCTTTTTCATATCTAGATTGTATTTGCGTTCTCATGTACCAATCCATCTTTATTCCTTGTTCCTCTAATTGTTGTTTGGTTTTCAACTCCCCCATATCTGTTAGTAAGTCTTTATATCTTATAATGTTTCCCATGTTAAACATATTGGGGTGTATTAGCGCCTCCATAGTTGACAGCCAATTTGGGATCTTCAGATAATGCTTTCTCTTTACTTTCTCCCAGACCACATTATCATTATCATGGATGAGAGAATTGATCTTACTGAGAAATACAAGATTATTGACATTAGAGGGACGTGATTTACAGTTGGGATGGCATGCTTTCATGGTATGGAAAAAACAGAATACATAGTTATTTCCAGAGACACCATATAAGGAATTCTTTATTTGTGGTCTGACTATATGCACTTTTGTTGGCAGGGTGAGGTCTCTGCTTTTTAGTATGCTGTCTAGATTTGCCATAGCTTTCCTCCCCAGGAGCAAGCGTCTTTTAATTTCTTGGCTGCAGTCCCCATCTGAGGTTACCTTGGAGCCCAGGAAGATAAAATCTGTCACTATCTCCATTTCTTCCCCGTCTATTTGCCAGGAATTGAGAGAACCAGATGCCATGAACTTGGTTTTCTTAATGTTGAATTTCAAGCCAACTTTTGCACTCTCCTTCTTCACCAGCATCAAGAGGCTCTTTAGTTGCTCTTCACTTTCTGTCATTAGAGTGGTATCATCTGCATATTTTAGGTTGTTGATATTTCTCCTGGCAATTTTAATTCCAACTTTTCATTCATCTAGTCCTGCCTTTCTCATGATGTGCTCTGCATATAAGTTAAATAGGCAGGGCCACAGTATACAGCCTTGCCGGACTCCTTTCCCAATTTTGAACCAACCAGCGGTTGCGTGTCCAGTTCTCACTGCTGCTTCTTGACCCGCATATAGGTTTCTCAAGAGACAAATAAGATGGTCTGGTACTCCCATCTCTTTAAGAACTTGCCACAATTTGTTGTGATCCACACAATCAAAGGCTTTAGCATAGTCAATGAAGCAGAAGTAGATGTTTTTCTGAAACTCCCTAGCTTTCTCCATGATCCAGGGTATGTTGGCAATTTGATCTCTAGTTCCTCTGCCTCTTTGAAATCCTGCCTGTACTTCTGGAAGTTCTCGATCCACATACTGCTGGAGTCTAGCTTGTAGGATTTTAAGCATAACTTTACTAGCACCTGAAGTGAGTGCAATAGTGCTAAAGTTCTGTAATTTCCTGGATCCATTTTTTTCCTTTTTTGAAGATGGGAACTACATCAGCTCTTTTCCAGTCCTCCGGTAGTTCCCCAGTGCTCCAGGATCTTTGAAAGATATACCGTAGTTCAGTGGTTCTGAGATCACATCTGCCAGTTCCTTGAGAACCTTGGGGTGTAATCCATCTGGTCCTGGTGATTTGAACTCGTCTAGGCTGGACAGGTGCTCATTTACCATTTTCTTGCCTATCTTAACTTGTGTTTCTATTCTGTTTTTTATGGCACTATTTTGATAGGGTGGACTGTTTTTTCCCTTTGTAAAAAGGCAGATGCAAAAAATGAGTTAAATGGTTCTGCTTTCTCCATGTTGCTTGTCACCTTCTTGCCACTTTCACCCACTAATGGACCAATCATTTCCTTCACTTTTTTCTTGTTTTTTACATGTTGAAAGAAGCTTTTTTTTTGTTATTTCTGACTTTGGTCGCAAGCCTTAGTTCATTTTGAGCCTTAGCTTTCTTCGCGGCATCTTTGCAGGTTCTGGCTATTTGCTGATATTCTGACTTACTTATGTGCCCCTCTTTCCACTTTCTATACTTGTCCTTTTTATCTTTCAATTGATCAGAGAGTTCTTTATGCAGCCATGCTGGTTTCTTTTGAGAGCTGTTATTTTTCCTCTTTGAACATTCTTTTGCATTGCCTTTCTTTAGAATTGGAATGTAAACTGACCTTTTCCAATCCTGTGGCCACTGTTGAGTTTTCCAAATTTGCTGGCAAATTGAGTGTAGCACTTTTATTGCATCTTCTTTTAAGATTTTGAATAGCTCAGCTGGAATACTGTCACCTCCACTAGTTTTGTTGTTGCTCAGCTTTCCTAAGGCCCATTTCACTTCACATACTAGGTTATGATAACCCATCCTGGTTATCAGGGACGCTAAGCTCCTTCTTGTATAGTTCTTCTGTGTAATTTTGCCACCCCTTCTTAATCACTTCTGCCTCTTTTAGGTCCCTGCCATTTTGGTCCTTTATCATGCCCACCTTTGCATGAAACGTTCCCTTCATATCTCCAATTTTCTTGACGAGATCTCTGTCCTCCCTATTCTATTGTTTTTTTCTATTTCTTTGCACTGTTCATTTAAGAGGGCATTCTTACCTCTTCTAGCTATTCTCTGGAATTCTGCATTCAATTGGGTGTGTCTTTCTCTTTCTCCCTTGCCTTTCGCTTCCCTCCTTTCCTCAGCTACTTGCAAAGCTTCCTCAGATAGCCATTTTGCTTTCTTGCATTTCTTTTTCTTTGGAATGGTTTTAGTTGCTACCTCTTGTACAATGTTGCAAACCTCCATCCATAGTTCTTCAGGCACTCTGTCTATCAGGTCTAATTCCTTATGCCTATTTGTCACCTCTACTGTATATTCATCAGGGGTATGATTTAGTTCATACCTGAGTGGCCTAGCGTTTTTCCCTACTTTCTTCAATTTAAGCCTAAATTTTGCAAGGCGAAGCTCATGATCTGAGCCAGTCGGCTCCTGGTCTTGTATCCCAGTATTGCTTTTCCTACTCTTTTGTTGACTATGATGGCTACTCCATTTCTTCTGAGGGATTCTTGCCCGCAGTAGTATACCTGATGGTCATCTGAATTAAATTCACCCATTCCTGTCCATTTTAGTTTGTTGATTCCTAAGATGTCCATGTTCAGAGCTTTACAGCATGGGACTTTCCTTTCACCACCAGATGCATCCGTAGCTGAGGTCCTTTCGGCTTTGGCCCAGTCACTTCACTCTTTCCAACGCTACTAGCACTAGCCCTCTGCTCTTCCCCAGTAGCATATTGGACACCTTCCAACCTGAGGGGCTCATTTTCCAGCTTCATATCTTTTTGCCTTTTGGTACTGTCCATGAGGTTTTCATGGCAAAGATACTGGAGTGGGTTGCCATTTCCTTCTCCAGTGCATCACATTTTGTCAGAACTCTCTGCTATGACCTGTCCTTCTTGGGTGGCCCTGCACAGCATAGCTATAGCTTCATTGAGTTATGCAAGCCCCTTCCCCAGGACAAGGCAGTAATCCATGAAGGAGATTATTTTGTATTGAACATATTGTCATATTGCCTTATTGTCAAACCCAGATCCAGAGTGCCAAGGAGATGAGTGGGGGTGGGCTTGGCTAAATCCTCAGAGATCCAGAACCAGGCATGTTTAGCGGAAAGAAGAGAAGGCCGAGGGAGGGAGGGAGGGAGGGAGGGAGAGGGCTGGGTTCCTCCCCTTCCTGCTCTGCTCCCTCTTCCCAGCCTCCCCCAGGAGAACCTGGCCAGAGGGCAACGGCTAGATGGGGGGGAGGGGGGAGCCAGCAGTCTGGTGTCCTTGGTGGTTCGTGGAACAAGGCCGAGGAGAAGTGGCCACTCAAGGATCATTGGGTGTCTGCTCAGTCAGAAAGAAAACAATGGGGAGATCTTTCTACTTTTGGGAGTTGGGGGTCAGAAATAGGAAGGAGCCGATTCCTGGGACGTTTTCAGCAAGTGAGAGAAGAGGGTCAAACGAAAGGAAAAAGCCTTGTTTAAAGCGAGGCTGCTGCGGATTCCGACGTTAAGAGGAGGGGGAGGCTGAGACCCTCAACCGGCACACCTGATGGGGAGGGAAGATCTCCGCTTTCTCACCTCCCGCTTCTAGGCGAACTTTCTTCAGGGGGGCGCTTTGCGTTCTGTTCTCCAGTTGCTCTCAGCTGCGGAGGGTGGTGGTGGGGATTTGCCTCCCTTCGCGAAGGGCGAGGAGTAACTCGGGCAACGGAACCGAGGATGGGGAGCCAGGGTTAACGGGGAGCAGATTCTCTGAGCGCAGCAGCCCCGCCAGAGAAATATTTCCCGAGCCGGAATGAAACCACTGAACCCGGCTGCCTTCACGTGCCCACTTCTCGGGCGCCGCAGCGCGGCTCACCCCAGGCAATATGGAGGCAGAGTCTCTACCTGTTGGACAGTTAGCGCGGTGACCCGTTTTTCTCCCCCATCCCGCTCTCCTTTCGTGCTCCCTGACCGGCAGCTGAAAGAATGACCTCGCCTCCACCGTGGAGGTCAGCAGCGTCAGTAACACGGGGGTGTTTAGCGGCATCTACAAAACGGCCGTCTCGTTAGCCCACCTTTGGCTTCGTCGTCAGTTGGAAAGTCACTGGTAGAGCCACTCACTATTTGGTGTGGAAGCAAATAGAACGGGAGGAGGGAATCTAGCGGATCGCCCCTTCCTGAGATCTGCCTCTGGCAGATTCTTTCATTGAATGTCCTCCCTCTTCCCCTCCCCCCCATCAGATGGAGATACCCAAATATAAATCTCTCCACCGGCTCTATCCATGTAATGGTAGTGTAGGCCAGCCACAGGTTGCCTTCTTCTTCTTCACCACCAGGATTTCATTGATATTTGTCAAACGTTTTGCTGAAGTCAAGGTACATAATGTCCACTGCATTTCCATAATCAACTAAATCGACAGTGTGTCAAAAAATATCAGGTTGATTTGGGGTCACCCCAAAACCTTGGTGCTCCAGCTAAGCATTAAAATATGATGAGTCTGAGATGGTCCCAGGAGCTTCCTCTCTCTCTCTGTCTGTCTCTCTGTCTGTCTCTCTCTGGGTCTCAGTCTTGGTCTCCCTCTCCCTCTCCCTCTCCCTCTCTCTCTGTCTCTGTCTCTGTCTCTGTCTCTGTCTCTGTCTCTGTCTCTGTCTCCCTCTCCATCTCCCTCCCTCTCTCCCTCTCTCTCTCTCTCTCTCTCTGTCTCTGTCTGTCTCTCTCTCTCTGTCTCTCTGTGTCTGTCTCTCTCTCCATTTCTCCGTCTCTGTCTCTCTCTCCCCCCTCTCTGTCTCTGTCTCTCTGTGTTTCCCTCCCTCTCCCCCTCTGTCTCTGTGTCTCCCTCTCCATCTCTCTGTCTCTCTCTGTCTCTCTGTCTCTCTGTCTCTCTGTTTCTCTGTCTCTTTGTGTCTCCCTCCCTCTCTCTCCCTCTCCCCCTCTGTCTCTATCTCTGTCTCCCTCTCCATCTCTCTGTCTCTCTTGTCTCTCTCTATCTCTCTTTGTTTCTTTCTCCCCCCCTCTCTCTGTCTCTGTCTGTCTCTCTCTCTCTGTCTCTCCTTGTCTGTCTCTCTCTCCATTTCTCCCTCTCTGTCTCTCTCTCCCCCCTCTCTGTCTCTGTCTCTCTGTGTTTCCCTCCCTCTCCCCCTCTGTCTCTGTCTCCCTCTCCATCTCTCTGTCTCTCTCTGTCCCTCTGTCTCTCTCTGTCTCTCTGTCTCTCTGTCTCTTTGTGTCTCCCTCCCTCTCTCTCCCTCTCCCCCTCTGTCTCTATCTCTGTCTCCCTCTCCATCTCTCTGTCTCTCTTGTCTCTCTCTATCTCTCTTTGTTTCTTTCTCCCCCCTCTCTCTCTCTCTCTCTCTCTCTCTCTCTCTCTCTCTCTCTCTCTCTCTCTCTCTCTCTCTCTCTCGTCTCCTGGTTTCTGCTGGTGATTCTGCTCAGCTCCATGTGGACTCTTGGGGGAGAAGACCTAGAGAAGCAGCACCTCTGCTCTTTCCCTGGCTCAGCTGCTCAGCCTGGGGCCTTGACAGAGAAGGGTACCTTGGGGGGGGTGTCATGGGGTAGAGAAAATTCTTGCCCCCAGGCTATCCATCACCTTGGTTCTTAACTTTTAATCTGTTTATTCTTGTTTCAATTCTTTTTTTTGTTTATGATTGCTAGGCTTTTATTATATAGTACTAATAAGTAACATGTAAACACAGCCATGAGAGCATACAAACTGAAACCATGAATAAACGTTTTATTTCCGAAAGTATTTTGAACTGAAAAATAGCAGACTATTATATTCAGAATTGGGAACAAACAAAATCTGAGAAACTGAATATATGCTTGCTAAAAAGGGAATAATGTTTATTTAGCTAGTGAATCACTTTGAGGAATAAATTTTCACTTCCATGATAGCAATCTTTTCAGGTTTGCAAACACCCAGAAATAGGAATTAAAGATTTTAAGTGTTGTTATAAAGGTCATAAAAAGTCTGATTTAGACTGAGGTACATGTACTCAAAATTGAGATTGAGTGTAGCAAACAAACAGTTCCTCAGACAAACACACTTCTTCTGATATACATGTTACAGGGGGGGGAGGGAAGAAATGTGCATTAACTGGTGCGGCCCACCAAGCTGCATATATTAATATTCTCTACACCAAACAGTTTGAAACAAGGGAAATGACATTCTAATATAATTTCATGTTATAATTCATTTGGCTAAACTGTAGCTCAAAGTTGCTTTGCCATATTAAAAGTTTACTACAATAATTTTCACATGAACATTTAGACTTGAATTTTACTCCAGGACTAAATATGGCATGATTTTGCTTTAAATTCTGCTGAATAGCTAAAAAAACTGACAATTAAAAAACTACATCAAAGAAAAATAAATTGAAGCAATGTGAATCTCACATCATTGAACCACTTATGATGGTTAATTGTTAGTATTTAACAAATTCAAAGAGTTAATGAATCCTTGCATTCGTTCCATCTCCTGTGCCTTAGCTAGGATGCATAATTACAAAAGACAGCAGATACTGGTAAAAGCTTCAGGACAGAAAGTGCTTGACGAAGTTACAGTTCTCAAGTGTGTTTGGTGAGAGAGTATAAGGGCAGATGCACTGATGAGAACCATTTACATTACAAGAAGAGTCAATTTTGTGTTAAAGTGTTCAAAGATGTCACCTTAAGCAGGACCAAAGCTTTAATAACGTCTTCTTAGACATATTAGGCATTTCCAGAGTCTACATCATTAGTGTTGTAATTCTAGCAGGATCATCTCCATATAGTTATTGTTTGTTTCTATTCCTCTCCCTACGCATGGCTTCCTCCTCCTCTTGACGCTTTTCATAATGTGCAAAGTCATCAAAGATTGAGGTGGTATGCTTGAAAGTAGCAATTATTTTAAGCACTTGCTTGGCTTTTTCTAGGGGTACTTCTTGAGTGTCCCTTGAATTGGTAACTGGTTTGTTGTCATTATTTTCCAAGCGAATGTGCCGCAGCTGGTTGTTTGGAACGTCTTTAACAAAGATCCATTTAACATCAAACTTCCCCTTCCATTTATCCTGAGACCAGACTCCAGCATATGCATTGTAGTCCACCACCCGACTTCATCTCAGCCACTCCACAGAAGTGTCCACTGCCATTCACACTGAAAAGTAAATAGAGTGGGCCTTTTCCATTCAGTGAGCGATAGGCAGCATCCAAGCGCTTATTACCATGTTCAGTACTACACCAGATAGAATATTTAATGGAACGATGTATATCATCCTCTGAATAACTTTTTATTATAAACACACGACCATTCTTCAGGTTCCAGTCAAAGTCTTTGGGATTATAGTTGTTTATGGCCTTTAATTTCTCCAAAACTGGGTGTACTTCCACACCAGATGGTGAAGAGCTAACTGGTATAACACCTATACCATAGTTTTCATTGCCAGCTCCATTGCTCTGATTGAAGCCTACACCTCTATTGCGAGGAGCCACCCAGCGATTTTGCAGCTGTTGCTGTTGCTGCTGCTGCAGCTGATGAGGCTGAGCCTGTTGCTGAGGTCCTTGAGGCTGTTGTGACTGTGGCGGCAGCTGCTGCTGCTGAGGCAGCTGGCTTTGCACCATAGGAGGTGGCTGAATTAAAGGCTGAGGCTGTTGAATTATAGTCTGAGGAGGCAGTATTGGTTGGGTTGGAGGAGCTTTTACCACCGACCCTTTTTCATCCCAAGTGCCAATATTCATGTTGTGTTTTATAGGTGGTGGTGGTATTGCAGGGCCCCCAATTCCCACATTACCTTTAGGTTTAAGTTTTGGCTGAGGCTTAGCAGGCTTTCTTGCAATGGCAGCCCATGAGGTTGGTTTAGGTGCTGAACTGCTGACTGCAGGCACATTACTCGCTGCAATGCTTGTCATACCTGTACTGGTTAGAGCTGATCCAACTGTTTTTGTTACAGCAACTGTCATTTCACCACCAATTTTCAATCCAGTCATACCTTGTTCAATGCTGCTAATTCCAGGTACCTTGCTCAAAGTATCATTGCCAAATCCAGCCTGTCCATCAGCTATAGCTCTACCAAGAGAGCTGGGTGGGTAGCCATAGCTGCTACTATAAGCAGAGCTTTGGGTTGATTGCCCCTGAGATCCACTTGTCCCCCATGTAGAGAAATCTGCATTCCCAGGAAAAAAATTAAATCCATGCCGACCAAGAAATGGAGGAGTATTCCCTAAAGCCCCAGGTTGACTGAATACACCATCAGGGATATAGTGGTGTTCACCATTGCTCATCTGTCCATAAGTTGTCAAGTATGGCATTGGAGGATCTCCAGCTGTGGACCATGCTGCTTCACCCAAAGAGTATGGAAAACCAATGGAGGGAGCATAATAACTAGGCATGTATGGGTCTGACATTGGTGGATAGCTGTTACTCTGATTTGTCTGGCTACTCAGATATGGCTCAAAATCATCATCATTTACTGCATCCTTTTGATGAATTGAACCGTTTTACACTGAAACTTTATTTCCCTGTCCTTTAGGTCTCTCTACTCCGGGCTCCGGGCTTTCCCACAATGGCTGACGCGCTCCGGCTCCTACTTCCCGCTCCGCGGCACCCTGACCTCTGTTTCAATTCTTATTAGCACTTTTTAACATTTATTTCATTGTAAGCCACGCAGAGTTTCTGTATTAGTGAGATGGATGACATAAAAAGTTATTAAAATAAAATAAGCTCTCCACTTCTGGGTGTGTTTTTTGACATGCTAATGTGGAGTTTTTTTCCCCTCTGGATTTTTAACCAAAATACCACATTACTTTTTCTTGTTCCTCTAATGGCCCCACTTGCAAAATTCTTGATTGCAAATCCAATTATTATAACTGAACCGTTTGTGGCCGACCTCTTTGGCTTCTTCAGGTAAGTGTCTAAATAGGTTCTAGCTAACTGCTGGTTCTAACAAAGACTCTATCAAGCAAAGCTTAGGCCAAGTGATTAGAATGGACCAGCTCTGGGTGATGCTAATTCATGGCTGATTTGCAGGTTCCCGAAGTCTTCAAGGGCAAAGGCTGTGTAAAGTGTAGATCAATAGTAGAGCAGTAGTAGAGACAAGTAGAGAGACTCTGTACCCCAGAGTTAGCTTTGAGCCCCGACTCCAGATGGGGGTCCTACCCAGCCTCTCCTGGAAACCTGCAGACTGATGCTGCTCAGGCAAACATTTTATTGGAGAAGAGCATCTGATGGGCGCAGTAGGGAGGGTCAACTCCCCACCATGCCCCCCCAAGGCAGAAACAGGGCAGCCTTGCTTCACTAAGTGCGTAGAAGGTGTTTGGGCCAACACTACAATGAAACAGGAGGGAGGGAAATGTCAAAATTCATGGTGGCATGATTGGTGTTCCCCCCCCCAGGCTGAGCATCCCATCCCCTACCCCATTCCCTCCTTCCACCCAGTCACGTGATATTGTAAAGGGGGGGAAGGAAATGGATGCTCTGGTTCTCAGGGTGGTCAGGGCCAGGTAGGTCCCCAGCCACGCATTGCAGGCCATGTCTGATGAAGGGAAGGACACTGGCCCAAAGCAGGCTGGGCGAAGCCTCTGCGGTCTTTGGGGGCCACCCTTGAAGCAGCTCCCTCCAGGTGTCCCAGAAGGTGTCCTCTTTGGAGGGGAGCAGCAGAGCTGCAGGCCTTGTGCTCAGGGAAGGCACCCAGGTGGCCTCTTTGCCCCATACAAATGTGGGGGCTGTGCTGGGCTGCTGCTCTTTAATTCGAGTAGAACAATTAATGCCAACTCTCCAAGTGTTGCCAGCTGTGGGCAACCCAGACTGTGGTGCCACTGAAACCCCACTTCAGTGAGAAGGATCTGGGGAACCTCCTCAAAAGCTCTGCTGTGTTTCTTTGTGGGAGAAGTGGCAGAAACGGAGTCATCAGCCTCTCCCGCAGGAGCTGCTCAACCCTGGGTCCGGAAACATCCCCCAGAGAGGCAAACCGTTGGGGCGTCCTTTCAAGAGCCACTTTGGGGGGGGGAGAGAAGAGAGAGAGGCAGAGTCTCTACCTGTTCCACACCACTATTTGGTGTGGAAGCAAATAGAACGGGAGGAGGGAATCTAGTCGATCTCCCCATCCTGAAATCTGCCCCTTGCAGATTGTTTGACTGAATATCCCCCCCCCAATCAGCTGGAACTTCCCAAAGATTTTGGAGCCCATAAAAGACTTTCCCAACCATCGATGAACGGGGGTCTTAATGGGAAACCGATCTCCCCACAATTGGGATAACAACTTTGATCTGCGAGTGAGTCTCTGGCTGATTCCGCCCCCAGAATCCACCGCCGTCTTTGCGGGCCAGTGTCTGGTGGACGAGAACGGAAAGGAGCAGCTGAAGACAACCTGGCTGCTACGTGCGAAGATGGGATCCGCAGCAGAGGATTGGGGGGCGACCCGGTAAGGAAATGCAGGGGTTGAACTTCTGCGCCCCCTAACTGGAAGGGCCCTGAGCACATCTCTTTCTCTCTCCCCCCCCCAAGTGGCTCTTGAAAGGACGACCAGGACGCCCCAATGGTTTTCCTCTCTGGGGGATGTTTCTGCACCCAGGGCTGAGCAGCTCCTGCGGGAGAGGCTGGAGACTCCGTTTCTGCCACTTCCCCCACAATGAAACACAGCAGAGCTTTTGAGGAGGTTCCCCAGATCGTTCTCACTGACAAGTGTGGTTTGGGTGGCACCACAGTCTGGGTTTCAATGCATGGCTGCGGACCTATCTGGTCCTGGCCACCCCTTCCCCAGAACTAGCAGCATCCATTTCCTTTGCCCCCCCTTTTCTTCTCAAGTGAGTGGGTGGAAAAAGGGAATGGGGTGGCGGGTGGGATGCTAATCCTGGGGAGGGGACACCAATCATGCGACCATGAATTTTGACATTTCCCTCTCTCCTGTTTAATCTTTGTAGCATTGCCAAGGACACTTTCTACCGCACCTAGTGAAGGTGAAGAGATCAAAGCTTCCCCCAAAAAACGTTTCCTCCCCCCCCCCCGCCGGGGAATCCAGGTTCGAGGGAACCCCTCCCTCTGGGTGCTCTACGTCCAGCAGACCATGCAAAGCCCTGCCGCTGGGTTGAGCGCCTTGTGGTGCAAACGCCAGAGATGCCTTATTTGTCAAATGTTTTACTGAGTCAAGGTACATAATGTCCACCGCATTCCCATAAACAACTAAATCAGACAGTGTGTCAAATAATATCAGATTGATTTGGGCTCACCCCAAACCCTTGATGCTCCTGCTAAGCACTAAAATATGATGGGTCTGAGATGGCCCCAGGAGCTCCTTTGAGACCCCTGGACAACCTGCCTTGGAGACTTCAACTCACCCATGCTCTCTCTGTCTCTGTCTCTCTTTCTCTCTCTCTCTCTGTCTCAGCCTCCGTCCTTCCCTCTTGTTTCCTGGTTCCTGCTGGTGATTCTGCCCAGCTCCATCTGGACTCTTGGGGGAGAAGACCCAGGGAAGCAGCAGCTCTGTTCTTTGCCTCTTCCTTGTTCATCTCCAGCCAGGTCCTCTTGGGAACAGGATTTTTAAAATAAATTTTATTCGTTTTAATAGGGTTAGGAATAAAATGGGGTCAGGATTAGGATTGAGGTTTGGGTTAGGCTTGGGGTTAGGGTTAGGCTTGGGGTTGGGGTTTTCCCAGGTTACAGTTTCAATATTTAGCAAACAGCATGGGTACATGTATTTAACTAACAATAATAGATATAGTTAATTATCATAACAGCATTAATTAATCACTCACTAGCCTTCTTACTAATATATATTCAAAGTTACATGTCACGTTTTTTTCTCTCTGACTCGTTTTTCTAGCCCTTGGTAAAAGTTATCCTATGTTCTAAAATAGACAGAGTCTTTTTTCTCTTTAATCTCTAAAGTCAATCTATCCATTTCTGAGCATTCTTGAATTTTCTTAATTAGTACTTCTTCAGTTGGTAAGTTTTCATTTTTCCAATATTGGGCAAATACAATTCTTACTGCTTTTAATACATGTAGTATTAGATATCTACAATCTTTCTCATACTTGGCTCCTATTATTCCTAACAAAAACAATTCTGGTTTGAAGTCTATTTGTTTTTTAGTCATCTTCTCCAACCATAAATGTATTTTAGCACAATACCTTTTTGCTTTAGGGCATGTCCATCAGATGTGGTAATAAGTGCCTGGCCTTTGCACTTCCAACAATTGTTTGAAGTATTTTTAAACATTTTTCCTACTCTCACCGTTGTCATATGCCATAAAATATTTTGTACAAGTTTTCTTTATATGGCACTGTTTTAGTTAATTTAATATTTCTTTTCCATAATTTTTGCCACTCTTCTAATTCTATAGTATGTCCAAAATTCTTTGCCCATATTATCATTGTGTCTTTTACTTGTTCTTCCTCCATCTTTAAGTTTAATAGGAATCTATAGAGTTTCTTGATCAACTTTTCATCTGTTTTTAACAGTATCTGATCAAAGTCTGTTTGTTCTTTATAAAATCTCGTTGTTTGAACATCTTTTTCATATCTCGTTTGAATTTGCAGATATGGCCATCATGCTAAATCAATACCTTGTTCTTGTAATTCTTGTCTTCATTGTCCAAAATATCTTTATAAGTAGCAACTTTATCATAGTTAATTAAATTTAGGTAAGCAAAAGCGTCCATTGTTGAAAGCCATTCAGGTATCTTAATGTAATTTTTCTCTTTTATTGTTTCCCATTCTGAAAGAAGTGCATTTCCTATAAAATGGTTTTCAAAGTATCTGTGTGTATTATTCTTTCACTACCACAGAAAGGCATGCCAACCTATTTACAGGTCATGCCCCTCTAGGTACAGTAGTCTTTTATCTCTAAGCATTATCCATTCTTTAAGCCATGTTAGAACGGTTGCTGGGTAATATAACCTCCAGTCTGGCAGTCCAAGTCCTCCACTGTCTTTTACTTCTTGTAGCATTTTCACTTATATTCTAGCTTTTTTTTCTTGCCAGATAAATTTCAATATTATTGTATTCAGTTCATCAAAAAGGCTTTTCCCAGCCTTACAGGGATCCTTTGAAATAAAAAGAGTATTTTTGGTAGGATATTCATTTTCACTATTGCTATTCTCCCCAACATTGAAAGTTGGAGGTTTTTCCACTTTTCCAAATCCAATTTTATTTGTTTTAGCAGTCTTACATAATTATCTTCTTTTACTGTTACAGTATTTGATAGAGGAAGAGGCGGTGTGTAAAGTCCTCTTAAAAGCCCCCCACCTCTGCATTGAAGATGGGCGGGGAGGTTAATTAAGGCCATGGTTGGGTGCCTCTTTTTTTAAGGCTCCAGAATCTTTGGGCTGGCCAGAGATGGGGGAAGTCAGAGCGGGTGGTGAAGCAAAGGTGAGTGTGTGGCAGAGCAGAACCATGAAGTCCTGCCTTTCCAACAGTGTTGTCCTGGCCTAATGACCACAACTGGGAATTGCCATTGTTAAGCAGTATGGCCATAGTCTTTGGAGAGGGAATCTCTCCGCTTTCTCACCTCCAGCTTCCTAGGCGAACTTTCTTCAGCGGACCCGCTTTGCATTCTGTTCTTCACTCGCTCTGGGTTTTGGGGGGACTTTATGGGAAATATATTCCCCTCCCCAATTGGTACAACAACTTAGGCCTGCCAGTGAGTCTCTGGCCGAGTCCTCCCTGAGAATCCACCTCTCTCTTGGTGGGCCAATCTCTGGTGGACAAGAACGGAGAGGAGCAGCTGAAGACAGCCTGGCTGCTGCATGGGGAGGTGAGATCTGCAGCAATGGATTGGGGGGACTACCAGGTAAGGAAACGCAGGGGCTGAACTGCTCTGCCCCCTAACTGGAAGACCCCTGAGCACGTCTCTTTTTCTCTCTCTTCTCCCCCCCCCAAAGTGGCTCTTGAAAGGATGCCCCAATGGTTTGCCTCTCTGGGGGATGTTTCCTGACCCACGGCTGAACAGCTCCTGCGGGGGAGGCTGGAGACACCGTTTCTGCCACTTCCCCCACAAAGAAACACAGCAAAGCTTTCGACTAGGTTCTCCAGACCGTTCTCACTGACAAGTGTGATTTGGGTGGCACCACAGTCTGGGTTGCAATGCGTGGCTGGGGACCTATCTGGTCCTGACCGCTCCAGAGAACCAGTAGCATCCATTTCCTTTGCCCCCCTCCCGTTTTCATTCTCAGGTGAGTGGGTGGAAAAAGGGAATGTTTGCTAATCCTGGGGGGGGGACACCAATCATGTCACCATGAATTTTGACATTTTCCTCCCTCCTGTTTCATTGTAGCATTGCCAAGGACACCTTCTACCGCACCTAGTGAAGGTGAAGGGAGCAAGGCTTCCCCGTTTCTGCCTTGGGGGTCATGGCGGGGAGTTGACCCTTCTGACTGCTCCCGTGAGATGCTCTTCTCCAATAAAATGTTTGCCTGAGCAGCCTCGGCATCGCAGGTCTTTCAGAAGGTCCCTGGGTGCCAGTCTGAAAGTTTCCAAGAGAGGCTGGGTAGGACTCCCATCTGGAGTGGGGGCTCAAAGCTACCTCTGGGGTACAGAGTCTCTACTTGCTCTACTACTCTTTTACTACTGCTCTGCACTTTACACAGCCTTTGCCCTTGAGGACTTTGGGATCCTGCAGCCAATCGACTGAGGATCTGACCTATTAATTTATTAGGAGGTCATTAAAGGCTTTTTGTAAAGGAGACATGAATTAGCTTCACGCAGAGCTGGTCAATCACTTTGTCAACACTGCTAACATTGGATGTTCCCGCTCTGACAACAGATGAAAATGCAGCCATTTTCTCTATTCCTTTAATATGCTTTTTCTTACTTTTAGAAATCAGGGGGTGCGGGTGGGATGTAAGCTCAGCTAGCCATAATAATAATGCTGCTGTGGGAACCGAAGGACAAGCTGATAAAGTTTTGGTGAACTGGGGAGCTAAGGAGAAAGCCCCCGTTTTAAGCTAATTGAGGAATGTGATTTATGACAGTTTATTGGGAGGTGGGAACTGTACATTGTTACTTTGTATCTGAGGGAAGGGAACTTAGTTTTTGGGTTCAACTATGTAGTGCTGGTACTTTGTTTCCCGAATAAATGTTCTTTAATGAAGAATTTTGCCTCGAAGTTCTTTTGATGGGTTTCATCTATGGGAACCATGGGGGACTTGGCTTAAGCTTTGTTGAATAGAGTCTTTGTTAGAACCAGCAGTTAGCTAGAACCTATTTGACACTTACTTGAAGAAGCCAAAGAGGTTGGCCACAAACTTTCCACACTTACCCAAAGAAGCCAAAGAAGTTGGCCACAAACGGTTCAGTGATCACAATTGGATTTGCAATCAAGAATTTTGCAAGTGGGGCCATTAGAGGAACAAGAAAAAGTAATGTGGTATTTTGGATTAAAGATCCAGAGGGGGGGCACTCCACCTTAGCATGTCAAAAAACAGCCCCAGAAGTGGAGAGCTTATTTTATTTTAATAACTTTTTACGCCACCCATCTCGCTAATAAAGCATCTCTGGATGGCTTACAATGAAATAAAAGTTAAAAAGTACTAAAAAGAATTGAAACTGGAACAAAGAGATTAAAAGTTAAGATCCAAGGTGATGGACAGCCAGGGGGGTAAGACTCTTCTCTCCCCCATGAAACACCCCCAGTGTTCACAGTTCTGCTCTGCCACACACTCACCTTTGCTTCACCGCCCTCCCTGCCTTCCCCCACCTCTGCCCAGCCCAAAGATTCTGGAGTCTTAAAAAAAGAGGCATCCAACCTTGGCCTTAGCGAACCTTCCCCCCATCTTCAATGCGGCGGTGGGGGGCTTTTAAGAGAACTTTACACACCGCCTCTTCCTCTATCAGTTACTGGACCTTGTCCAAAATAAAGCCAAATAGGAGAACTCAAGGGTCTTTTGCCTTCCCTCTTATGTGTGGGGGTCTTCAGCCAGCTGCCCAGGGGGTCCCCTCCCCCCCACCAGAGGAGGCTTTTGAGTCCAGAGATCCTTCCTTTTGGATTCTTCCCCCGCCAGAAGGCCTATTCTGTGTTTTAGAGAAAGGAGCCACTGTGCCCTGTATTGTGGCTGGCTGCTGATGCCAGCGATTCCTCTTCTGTTCCTTCATGCCCGGAGAAGGTGGGCGACTTCTGGCTTTGGAGAAGAACTAGAAGAACCGGCTCTGACTTGGCAGCCTGGCAAACAAAGCCTTGATAAGCACACCCCAAACTGGCAATTGTATAGCTGCTTCTTCTCCCATTGTGACATACAACTCACAGTGGAAGGAGAAATGGCAATAGAGAATGGGGAAGTACCAATGGCAGACCAAGGAAATGATTTGGAAAAGGATGTCTTACTGGATATTTTATTTATTTATTAAATTTAGACACTGCCCATCTCACTGTCAAGTGACTCTGGGGGCTATTCAAAACAACCGTGGTGACGTTTTAAAAGCTAAAAAGAAAATATAAAGGATAAATCAAGAGAATGACCTGGAAAAGGTATTTTTAATGGAATATACAAAAAACATTATTGTCAAACCCAAACCCAGAGTGCCAAGATGGTGGGGGGGGGGCTTGGCTAAATCCTCAGAGATCCAGAACCAGGCATGTTCAGAGGAAAGAGGAGAAGGCCGAGGGAGGGAGGGAGGGAGGGATACGGCTGGGTTCCTTGCTTTCCTGCTCTGCTCCCTCTGCCCAGCCTGCCCCAGGAGAACCTGGCCAGAGGGCGGAGGCTAGATGGGGGGGAGGAGGGAGCCAGCAGTCTGGTGTCCTTGGTGGCTCCTGGAACAAGTGGCCACTCAAGGATCATTGGGTGCCTGCTTGGCAAGAAAGAAACAATGTGGAGATCTTTATACTTGGGGGGGGGTTGAGGGTCAGAAATAGGGAGGGGCCAATTCCTGGGACGTTTTTAGCAAATAAGAGAAAAGGGTCAAACGAAAGGGAAAAAGTCTTGTTTAAAGCGAGGCTGCTGCGGATTCCGACGTTAAGAGGAGGGGAGGCTGAGACCCTCAACCGACACACCTGATGGGGAGGGAAGATCTCCGCTTTCTCACCTCCCGCTTCCAGGCCAACTTTCTTCAGGGGGGCGCTTTGCGTTCTGTTCTTCGCTCGCTCTCGGGTTTTTCGGGGAAATTGCCAGCCCCCCTCCCCCTCCCCCGTCTCCTCTCCCAGGCGGACTGCAGCAACTGCGGAGGGTGAAGGGGATTCGCCCCCTTCGGGAAGGGCGAGGAGTAGCGCGGCCACCGGAACCGGGGATGGGGAGCCAGGCTCAGCGGGGAGCGGATTCTCTGAGTGCAGCAGCCCCGCCCTTTGCCCCGCAGAGCGGCGGATTTCGTCAGAAATGGAGAAATATTTCCCGGGCCGGAATGGAACCGGTGAACCCGGCTGCCTTCACTTGCCCACTTCTTCTTCTTGCTGCTCAGCGCTCGCAGAAGGCCAGCGATTTCGCAGAGGCGTCCGCCCCTCGGGCGGGGATCCGTCGGCCCCTCCCGGTCGAGGGCGGTGGAGGGAAGCGGTGCGAGTGGGGCTTTATAAGGGGCGTCCCGCCTGGGATTGGCAAGTCTAGATTCCTGGACACCGCCATGGCGATAGGCCTTGCAGCTCTGGGGCTCCTCGCTTTCCTACTCGGCTGCCCCGGAAAGTTTGCCGAACCTCAAAACTCGGAGCCAGCCGCCAAGGTCAGATGCGGGGTGGCGGGCACAGGGTCCCAGCCTCCCTCGGGAAACCTCCCCCCCGGCACCAGCCTCTGCTCGGGTGGGCGGCAGGAGCAGCTGGTGGGAGCCGGAGGGTTGCGCAGAGGGTGCCGTTTTCTCGGGGTTGATCGCACCCGGTGCCGTCGCGCTGAGCGCCAGATCCCCGACGGACGGACGCCCAGCGTTTCCTCCTCCGTGTTCGGCCGCGACTCCGGCCGCCAGCCGCCGGGGCTGGTGCTCTCTCTCGCTGCGCAGAGGACAGAGCGATCCGCCCGCGAGGTGTCGTCCCGCACGCGGTCTGGCAGGCGCCTCGACCGACGGATTTTGGGATGGGCAGCCTTTGCCAGCCCCACCCGGCGTGGGCAGCCTTGGGTGTTTTCCGATCCTCCGTAGAAAATGGAGCCAGAGTCTCTACCTGTTGGACAGCTGAGCTTGGCTAGCGCCATGACTCGCTTTCCTCCCCTCTCCCGCTCTCCTTTAGTCCTCCCTGATCGGCACCTGGAAGAATGACCTCAACTCCACCACGGAGACCAACAGCGTCAGTAACACGGGGGTGTCCAACGGCCTCTACGAAACGGCAGTCTCGGCCTCCGACAATCCCATCCGGCCATCCCTACTGCAGGTCATCCGGCCCCAGCGTCCCCGGCGGGTGTTAGGCACCACCGTCATCTTCAACCTCTCTGGTAGAGCCACTCACTATTTGGTGTGGAAGCAAATAGAACAAGAGGGGGGAATCTAGTGGATGCCCCCTTCCTTAGATCTGCTTCTTTCACTGAATGTCCTCCCTGCCCCCATTAGCTGGGGTTGGCAAAATTTTGGAGCCCGTAAAACGTTCCCAACCCAAAGTAGCATCGGTGAATGGGGGTCTTTATGGGAAATATATCCCCCCCTAATTGGTACAACTTTGACCTGCCAGTGAGTCTCTGGCCAGAAACTGGTGAACAAGAAAGGAATGGAGCAGCTGAAGACAACCTGGCTACTGCAGAGGGAGGTGGAATCCGAGGCAGACGATTGGGGGGCGCCCAGGTAAGAAAACACGGGCTGAATTGCTCTGCCCCCTAACTGGAAGGGCTCTGGCCACCTCTTTTTCTCTCTCTTCCCCCTCCCCTCTCAAAGTGGCTCTTGAAAGGACGCCCCAAACGCGTTTGCCTCTCTCGGGATGTTTCTGCACCCAGGGCTGAGCAGCTCCTGTGGGAGACGCTGGAGACTCCGTTTCTGCCACTTCCCCCACAAAGAAAGGCAGCAATGCTTTTGAGGAGCTTCCCCAGGTCGTTCTCACTGACAAGAGTGATTTGGGTGGCAACACAGTCTGGGTTGCCCACAACTGGCAACACTCCGAGTTGGCATTAATTGCTCTACTCAAATCAGAGAGCAGTAGCCCAGTACAGCCTCCATATTTTTATAGGGCAAAGAGGCCACCTTCTCGGACACCTGGATGGAGCTGCTTCAAGGGACGCCCCCAAAGGACAATTTGCCCAGCATGCTTTGGGTCAGTGTCCTTCCCCTCATCAGACTTGCCCTGCATTGCGTGGCTGAGGACCTACCCGCCTCTCTCCATCCCCCAGAACCACAAGCATCCATTTCCTTTGTCCCCCCTTTTCTTTGTCACGTGGAATGATGCGGGGTGATGATGTTCAGACTGGGGAAGGGACGTCAATCACACCACCCTGAATTTTGACAATTCTGTCCCTCTTGCTTCATTGTAGGGTTGGCTCAAGCACCTTCTACCGCAGCAAGTGAGAGAGTGAAGAGAGCAAGGCTTTCCTGGTTTCTGTGGAGGGAAGGGATGGGGGGTGACCCTTCCTGCCTCTCCCATCAGAAGCTCTTCTCCAATAAAATGTTTCGCTGAGCAGCATCGGCCTCCCTGGTCTTTCAGCAGCTCCCTGGGCGCCAGTCTGCAGGTTTCCAGGAGAGGCTGGGTAGGACCCCCATCTGGAGGCGGGGGTGGGGGAGCCCTCAAAGCTACCTCTGGGGTACAGAGTCTCTTTGCACAGCCTTTGCCCTTGAAGAGTTTGCGAACCTGCAGCCAATCCATTGAGGATCTGACCTATTAATTTATTAGGAAATTATTAATGGATTTTGCAAATGAGCCATGAATTAGCTTCACCCAGACCTGGTCAATTCCAATCACTTGGCCTTAGCTTTGCTTGATAGAGTCATTGTTAGAACCAGCAGTTAGCTAGAACCTATTTCGACACTTACCTGAAGAAGCCAAAGAGGCTGGCCATAAATGGTTAGGTTATAATAACTGAATTTGCAATCAAGAATTTTGCAAGTGGGGCAGTTAGAGGAACAAGAAAAAGTAATGTGGTATTTTGGTTAAAGATCCAGAGGGAAAAAAAACCTCCACCTTAGCATGTCAAAAAATAACCCCAGAAGTGGACAGCTTATTTTATTTTAATACCTTTTTATGCCACCCATCTCACTAATAAAGCAACTCTGGGTGGCTTACATTTTAATAAAAGTTAAAAAGTGCTAAAAACAATTCAAACTAGAATAAATAGATTAAAAGTTAACACCCAAGGTGATGGACAGCCTGGGGGCAAGAATCTTCTCTACCCCATGAGATACCCCCAAGGTACCCCTACCCCGTCAGGCCCCCAGGCTGAGCGGCTGAGCCAGGTTTTCAGGCACTTCCAGAAGACCAGGTTTGTGTGTATGTATGTGTGTGTGGGGGGAGGAATCTCACCTTTGGTAGTAGAATATTCTGGGGTGGGGCACAGCAGAAAATGCTCTTCTCCTGGAGCCCAGAAGCAGAAATTCTTTGGCCAATGGGATCCAAATTAGGCTGCTTCCACTGGAGGGGCCAGCTAGTCCCATTGGGGTGAGGCAGTTCCTCAGATACCCCAAAGCTTCACAAGTGCACCCCCACGCTTATTATGGGATGTTACTCAGCTGCATCTCTTTTCAGCAGATCAGGAACAGGTGATGAAATATCAGGAAATTCTGATATGTTTAGGACTTACGTTACTTTTATTACAAAGTTACAGTAACAGAACCTTGCAAGGCTGAATCCACCTCCTTCTCTTCATCTTTCTGAAAGGGAAGAAAGTCATTAGGTCTGAGACCCTTCCTTAAATTTCATTTCTGCTTTGGACACATTTTATTTTTCATCTGATCGTCATCTAGGTTGAGGCGCTTCCTCCTGTTGCCTCTTGTAGCCCATTCTGTCACCACGGAGGTGCACCAGCAAATGAGTAATCTGGGGCACAACTGGAACAGATGCGCACAAGAGAAGATAAAAGCAAAGGAAAAGAGGGGGGGGAAGAGGAAGGGAAAGGAAGGAGTGGATCTGCTGCCAGGAGGACCTGGTTGGAGATGAATAAGGAAGCAGAGCTGCTGCTTCCCTGTGTCTTCTCCCCCAAGAGTCCAGATGGAGCTGGGCAGAATCACCAGCAGGGACCAGGAGACAAGAAGGAGGGAGGGAGAGACAGACAGACAGAGACAGAGACAGAGAGAGCATGGGTGAGTTGAAGTCTCCAAGGCAGGATGTCAGGAGTCTCAAAGGAGCTCCTGGGGGCCATCTCAGACCCATCATATTTTAGTGCTTAGCAGGAGCATCAAGGGTTTGGGGCACGGGTCGGCAACCCACGGCTCTGGAGCCGCATGCGGCTCTTTGAGCCATCTCCTGCGACTCCAGAGCCTCCTCCTCCCCCTCCGCCTTCTTCCTCCTGCTGCCCCACCCCAGGCTTCAGTCCTGGCTGGGGTGGCGGTGGTGGCGGGGGCATCGCTCTCTGGGCCGTCCCGGGGCCGCTGAGTCGGCTACGCGTCTCCCCCTGCCGGGCTGGGTGGCAGGGGAACATCTCTTCCTGCGCAGTCCCTGGTCCGCCGACCCGGCCATATGTCTCCCCGGGCCGGACAGGCTGCAGCAAGGGGGCATCGTTTCCTGGGCCGTTCCCTAAGCAGCGGAGCTCACCACGCATCTCCCCGGTCCGGTCCGTGGTGTCCCGGGCGCCTTTTAGCGCCTTCTACTGCCTCCTGCCCCCCTCCCCTCCCTGCCCCTTCGGCGCCGTCTGCCTTTCGTTCTCTCTCTCTCCTCATCTGGAGGGGGGGCAGAGGAAAGAGAGAGAAAGAGAGAGAGAGAGAGGGTGACTTGTTCGGGCGAAGAACCAATGCGGGGCAAGGCGAGGTAAGTCAAAAGACGCGGAACTTTCGTGCTACCGTAGCATCTCGCGGACCCTTGTTATCCCTGCCACAGACTCGGCTCATCCACTCTCACTCTCTACGGACGAGGCTGCTCGCTTCCCCCTCTCAGTCCCAAATCCCAAACAGGATTAACAACATTGGGATTGGAAGTGAGCTGCGAGGAGATGGTCTGCCTCTCTTCCTCCCCTCCTCCCTTCCGCGCCGGCTACTGAGGCTCCCTGCTGGGCGCAGTCGGCCTGTAGCGGAGGAGGGTGAGGGGCCTGTCAAAGCGCGACATTGCAACGGATGGGACAGCCTTTCAGGAGGGTGCGGATGAACTGTAGCTCTCCAGATATTGCTAACGTACAGCGTTTGCCGTCCCTGCAGCAGAATCGATGCGAGGTGCTGGCATTTCTCTTTGTCAGAATGTGGTGAATCCACATTGCCCATCTCTAAGGGAGGAAGTTAAACGATTTGGTAGGTGAACTGGTTCTGTTAGTAAAGGGGGGGGAGGTGAAGAGAAAAAGAGAGGGGGAGAGAGAGAGAGAAAAGAGAAAGAGAGAGGAAAGAAAGGGAGGAAAGAAATAGAAAGAGAGGAAAGAGGAAGAAAGAGAAAATAGAAAGGGAGAGGAGAGAGAGGGAGAGGGGGAGAGAAGGGAAAGAAATAGAAAGAGGGAGAAAGAGAGGAAAGAAATAGAAAGAGAGGAAAGAGGAAGAAAGAGAAAAGAGAAAGGGAGAGGAAAGAGAGAGGGAGAGGGGGAGAGAGGGGAAAGAAATAGAAAGAGGGAGAAAGAGAGGAAAGAGGGAGAAAGAGAGGAAAGAAAGAGAAAGAGAGGAAAAAGGAAGAAAGAGAAAAGAGAAAGGGAGAGGAAAGAGAAAGGGAAAGGGGGAGAGAGGAAAGAGAAAGAGGAAAGAAAGAGGAAAGAGAGGACAGAAAGAGGAAAGAGAAAGGAAAGAGGAAAGAAAGAGAAAGGGAGATGGGGAGAGAGAGGAAAGAAAGAGAAAGAGGGAGAAAGAGGAAAGAAAGGGAGAAAGAGAGGAAAGAAAGAGGAAAGAGGAAGGAAAGTGGAAAAAAAGAGAAAGGGAGAAAGGGAGAGGCGGAGAGAGAGGAAAGAAAGGAAAGAGGAAAGAAAGAAAGGGAGGGAGAGGAAAGGGGGAGAGAGTAAAGAGAAAGAGAGGAAAGAGGGAGAAAGAGGAAAGAGAGGGAGAAGAAAGGAAAGAGAAAGGGAGGGAGAGGAAAGAAAGGGAAAAAAGAAAGAGGGAGAGGAAAGAGGGAGAGGGAGAGGGGGAGAGAGAGGAAAGAGAAAGAGGAAAGAAAGGAAAGAGGAAAGGGAGAAAGAGGAAAGAAAGAGAAAAGGAGATGAAAGAAGGAGAGGGGGAGAGAGGGGAAAGAAATAGAAAGAGGGAGAAAGGAAAGAAAGAGAAAGAGAGGAAAGAGGAAGAAAAGAGAGAGGAAAGAGAAAGAGGGAGAGGGGAGAGAGAGGAAAGAGAAAGAGGAAAGAAAGAAGGAGAAAGAAAAGAGAAAGGGAGATGAAAGAAGTGGAGGGAGAGGTAGAGGGTGAGGGTGAGGGAGAGGGAGAGGGAGAGGGAGAGGAAAGAAAGGGAGAAAGGAAAAAAGGAAGAGGAAAGGAAGAAAGAGAAAAGAAAAAGGGAGAGGAAAGAGAAAGAGGGAGAGGGGGAGAGAGGAAAGAGAAAGAAAGGAAAGAGGAAAGAAAGAGGGAGAGAGAAAAGAGAAAGGGAGAGGAAAGAAAGGGAGAGGGGGGAGAGAGGAAAGGAATAGAAAGAGGGAGAAAGAGAGGAAAGAAAGAGAGGAAAGAGGAAGAAAAGAGAAAGGGAGAGGAAAGGGAGAAAGAGAAAAGAGAAAGGGAGATGAAAGAAAGGGAGAGGGAAAGGGGGAGGGAGGAAAGAAATAGGGAGAAAGAGAAAAGAAAGGGAGAGAGAGGAAAGAGGAAAGAGAGAAAAGAGAAAGGGAGAGGGGGAGAGAGAGGAAAGAAAGGAAAGAGGAAAGAGAGAGAAAGGGAGAAAGGGAGAAAGGGAGAGGGAGAGGAAAGGGAGAGAGTAAAGAGAAAGAGGAATGAGGGAGAAAGGAAAGAGAAAGGAAGAAGAAAGAGGAAAGAGAAAGGGAGGGAGAGGAAAGAAAGGGAGAGAAGAAAGAGGGAGAGGAAAGAGAAAGAGGAAAGAGGGAGAGGAAAGAGAAAGAGGGAGAAGCGCAAGTGCCTCTCTCTCTCTCTCTCTCTCACACACACACACACACACACACACACACACACACACACACTGAGTGGGGGAAGAAGGCTGGCAGACCAAGGGTAGGGAGGGGAGGAGGGACAGAGAGAGAGAGAGAGAGAGAGAGAGAGACCCTTTTAACATCTAAAATGAAGATATCCAAAGGGTTTTGCGGCTCCCTGTGTTTTGTTTTCGGTGGGAAACGGGTCCAAGTGGCTCTTTGAGTGTTTTGGGTTGCCTACCCCTGCCCTAACCCCTCCCCCTCCAAACCGGCTCTCACAACCCCCCCCAGGTGATTTACACCCACACCCGCCCGGAAACACAAGCAAAGACTCTAAGGCCTCCAGACCCCAAAAACCTCGGCAGTGCAATAGGTGAGGAAAAGCAAGTATTTTGCCCCGCGGTGAAGAAACGAGAAATTTGAATCTGGTCCTGCAACAGGTTGGGCGAAAGGGCGGGGGGGAGGGCGAAGTCGTCCCGAAAGTGAAAGGACACAGGGGAGCTTCCCCCTCGTCCCCCCCCGTCTCTGTTTTTGAATCCCCTCCCACTCCATCCAGAGGTCCCTGGAGGGGAAGGGGGAGAAAGCAGGGAGGGTTCTTTGTGTGTGTGTGTTTGTGTTTGTTTGTGTGTGTGTGTGTGTGTGTGTGTGTGTGACAGAGAGAGAGAGGGGGGGGAAGGGAAAAGGAAGAGGAGGAAGGCGAGGTGCTGGCCAGCGAAAGGGTGGGGAACGGAGAGCTTATAAAAAGGAGAGTGCTCTCTCTCTCTCTAACTCTCTCTCTCTTTCTCTCTCTCTCTCTCTCACACACACACACAAAATGCTTTCTCTCTCTCTCTCTCTCTCTCTCTCTCTCTCACACACACACACACACACACAAAATGCTTTCTCTCCCTTTCTCTTCAAAGGCACCTGGAGGAAGTGTGAGTGTGTGTGTGCAGCCATGCAGCGAAGCCTAGTCGGATTGTTATTAACCATGTCATTAGGGGGGCAGGAGTGGCAGCCTTCTGAAAGGCTGGGAAGGGACCCTGACCCCCCCTCCGACTGCTTTTTTCTCCTCTCCTTACGCGAAGCAAGCTCCCCCGCATCCGGCGCTCCAGGCTCCCCACTCCTCGGCGTGGGATTGGCTGCCCGGATGAGAGTTTAAATGTCCGAGGCAGCCAAATAGCCCTAGAAAAGGGCCCCTCCGTGAAACGCCCGGGAGGAAGGGCAGGATTGGAGCGCTGGCGGACCAATGACTGGAGAGGAGCGCTGGCGGAGAGCCAGCCAAGAAAGGATGTCCGTGTTGGATCCGCCGCGCTGGGGTTCCCGAGGAAGAAGCGCCCCCCCGACCCCCTTGCTGCCCAAGTGCTGCTCAGCGCCCGCAGCAGAACCAGCGATTTCGCAGAGGCGTCCGCCCCTCGGACGGGGATCCGGCCCCTCCCAGCCGCGGGGGATGGGAGGAGGCGGTGCGAGCGAAGCTTTATAAGGGACGTCCTGCCTGGGGCTGGCGCGTCTAGATTCCTGGAGACCATCATGGCGATTGGCCTGGCAGCTCTGGGGCTGCTCGCTTTCCTGATCGACTGTCCCGGAACCTTTGCCTCATCCCAATTGGACTAACTGGCCCCTCTCCTTCCAGTGGAAGCAGCCTAATTTGGATCCCATTGGCCAAAGAATTTCTGGTGCTGGGCTCCAGGAGAAGAGCCTTTTCTGCTGTGCCCCCCCACTCCAGAATATTCTACCATCAGAGGTGAGATCCCCCCAGACACACAATCCTGGACTTCTGGAAGACCCTGAAACTTTTATTTCCATTTAGCAATAAAGCCGTTGGTGGTCATTCAGTTTGGTTCTTAACTTTTAATCTTTTTATTCTAGTTTCGATTCTTTTTAGCACTTTATAACTTTTATTTCATTGTAAGCCACCCAGAGTTGCTGTATTAGTAAGATGGGTGGCATAAAAAGGTATTAAAATAAGCTCTCCACTTCTGCGGTTGTTTTTTGACATTGCCTCTGGACCTTTAAGCAAAGATGCCACGTTACTTTTTATTGTTCCTCTAACTGCCCCACTTGCAAAATTCTTGATTGCAAATCCAATCGTTATAACTGAACCGTTTGTGGCCAGCCTCTTTGGCTTCTCAGGTAAGTGTCGAAATAGGTTCTAGCTAACTGCTGGGTCTAACAATGACTCTGTCAAGCAAAGCTGGGGGGGGAGAGGGAGGTAGAGAGGGAGGGGGAGAGGGAGAGAAAGCTGTCCTTTTGGTGAGTTTCCTTGCTCCGTCTGTCAGGCTCTCTTCTTTCCCCACCACACTTTTGCTGGCCAGCACACTTTCTTCCCGGGGAGGTCCGAAGGGACGCAAATCCCCCCCTCACCCTCGGCAGTTGCTGCAGTCCACCTGGGAGAGGAGGCGGGGGGGGGCTGGCAATTTCCCCGAAAAATCCCAGAGCGAGCGAAGAACAGAATGCAAAGCTGTAGAAAGTAAGAAGCGGGAGGTGCGAAAGCGCCCCCCTGAAGAAAGTTGGCCTGGAAGCGGGAGGTGAGAAAGCGGAGATCTTCCCTCCCCATCAGGTGTGTCGGTTGAGGGTCTCAGCCTCCCCTCCTCTTAACGTCGGAATCCGCAGCAGCCTCGCTTTAAACAAGGCTTTCCCCCTTTCGTTTGACCCTCTTCTCTCGCTTGCTCAAAACGTCCCAGGAATCGGCTCCTTCCTATTTCTGACCCCGACCCCCAAAAGTAGAAAGATCTCCCCATTGTTTCTTTCTGGCTGAGCAGACACCCAATGACCCTTGAGTGGCCACTTCTCCTCAGCATTGTTCCACGAGCCACAAAGAACAACAGACTGCTGGCTCCCCCTTCTGCCCTGTACCAATTTGGGGGGGGGTATATTTCCCATAAAGATTCAAAAAAACCCAGAGCGAGTGAGGAACAGAATGCAAAGCGGTCCCCCGAACAAAGTTGGCCTCGGAGCCTTGTCCTCGTCGCTCCCCAGGGAGGTGGAGGCGGGCAGGATCAGCTCTTCCTCCACCTCGCGAGCCGTGGCCGACGCCGACGCCACCTCCTCCTCCTCCTCCGCCTCCCAGAACTGAGACGACAGCCCCCGGAAGCAGCGAGGCCGACGCTTCCGTGGGTTCCGCTTCCATGCTGGCTCTGCTGCATGCAAGCAGGAGAGGCGATCGGGCGGGCCGCGTGGCCCGTGCAAGGGCGCGAGGAGGGCTCGGTGGAAGGGAGCCGGGCAGAGGCCAAGGCGACTCACGCGCGCCTGGCCAAGGATCCCTGGGCAGCCGGGCTCTCCCACGGGGGAGTCGAGGGAACACTCTGGGTGCTCTACGTCCAGCAGATCGTGCAAAGCCCTCCTGTAGGGTTTCTGCCGCTGGCTTGCGCGCCTTGTGGTGCGAAGGCCAGAGCCGCCTTGCCCGAAACGACCGCCGGCCCCGGGAGGCCTCGCGATCTGCCGGCCGGCGGAGCAATTGGACTCTTTCTCGGCACCCCGAGGTATTTTTTCCTGCCGATGCGGTGGAGAGGGCAGGGCGAATTAGCGGGCCGGGAGGGGCGCGTGGGAGGGACAGGGGCAGCCGGGGTGGAGGTTGAGCAGGCGTCTCACCCCCGCCCCCCGCAGCTCCTCTACCTTCCTGAGATTCCCGTCGGGTGGAAGAGCAGCGGCGGCCTGGAGGCCTGGATTCCCCGGCGGGGGGAGGAAACGTTTCTGGGGCAAGAGAAGCCTTGTTTCCTTGGCATAGCAGCCGCCAGCTGGGTTCCGGCGTTGCTGCTCCGCTCCTCCCGCCTTTCTTCCGGCTGCCGGAACCCGCGGTCCCCGCCTGGCTCCTTCCGAATTCAGCCCCTGCTGGGGCACGGACGGCACCCATAGGAATGAGGAAGCTCACGAGGACCAGCCCTGCCGCCCGCCCCACAGCAGCCCTGTGAAGCTTTGGAGAGAGAAGCCCAGCCTAGGGAGGGCAGCAGAGGCCGCCCTGAGAAGGTCCAGAGGGAGCTCCGAGGTGCTGAACTCGGCCTGGGATTCTGGGTTAGCTCCAGGATGGCATTTCCTCTTGCTCTTTCTTCCACCAAATGAAGTTGTCAGCAATGATGTACTTTTTTAAGTACATCAGAAGCAGGAACCCAACCAGAAAAACAGTTGGGCCAGTCGATGACAATGGTCAGAAGGGGATAATCAGAGAAGACAAGGAGATTGCTGAGAGGCTAAATGACTTCTCTGCCTCCGTCTTCACTGTGGAGAATAGAGAGCATCTGCCTGCCACTGAATTAGTTTTCCCAGGGAGGGAAGTAGAAGAATTAAACCCGATAGAGATAAACAAGGAAGATGTTCTTGCATGCCTTTCTAAACTAAACATCAACAAATCGCTGGGTCCCAGACGGCATCCACCCTAGAGTTCTCAAGGAACTCAAGTGTGAAATTACTGAACTTCTAGCTAAAATATATAATCTCTCTCTAAGATCAGGCAATGTACCTGAGGATTGGAGGGAGGCAAATATAATCGCATCTTCAAGAAAGGATCCAGAGGTGATCCAGGAAACTATAGACCAGTCAGTTTAACCTCAGTTCCAGGCAAACTGATGGAAACCATTATTAAAGATAAAATTACAGGGCACATAGAAAAACAGGCATTGCTGAAAGAAAATCAACATGGTTTCTGCAAAGGCAAATCATGTCTTACTAACTTGTTAGAATTCTTTGAGGGTGTAAATAAATACATAGATAAAGGGTCCCCAGTTGATATTGTATATCTTGACTTTCAAAAGGCTTTTGACAAAGTCCCTCACCAAAGGCTCCTAAAAAAGCTCTTCAGCCACGGAATTAGAGGACAGGTCTTGTCCTGGATTGGTAACTGGCTAAATTGTAGGAAGCAAAGGGTGGCAATAAATGGACAAGTCTCTGGATGGAAAGAAATGAGAAGTGGTGTACCCCAAGGTTCAGTTTTGGGACCTTTACTTTTTAATTTATTCATCAATGACCTGGATGTAGAAGTAAATAGTGAGGTAGCAAAGTTTGCTGATGACACCAAATTGTTCCGGGTAGTGAAAAGTGAAACTGACTGTCGGAGCTCCAGAAGGATCTCTTGAAATTGTGTGAGTGGGCAACAAAGTGGCAAATGCATTTTAACCTAAATAAGTGCAAAGTTATGCACATGGGGCAAGGAACCCCAATTATACTTTCTAACCCCTAACCTTCAAACCACCTTCCTCACCATCCAATGCGGTGTCTAGAGTTTTCCCGAGCGCCCTAAGAAAAAGAGAAAAAATCTATTCCCTTAATATCCCCAACTACAGTTGAGAAACATAATCTATTACTTATTATCTCCCTCCCCCCTCCCCCCCAGGCTTCCCGGAGTGAATACAGAGTAAAAATGCAAGAAACCCCGCTAATCTACTATTTAGTAACTATTTATCTATATATCATATCTAATTCTTTCAATTGATATTTCTTTTGCATATAATCAATCCATTTTTTCCAGTCCATCAAAAATGTTTCATTTGAGTGGTTCTTCAAGTACGCTGATATCTTGGCCATCTCCACCAGATGGGTAACTTTTAATGTCCATTCTTCAATAGATGGTATTTCAGATGACTTCCAATATTGACCCACCAACAGTCTTGCAGCCGTAGTCAAGTTCAAGATCAACTTAGTCTCTGTGGTGGAACAATCCTTTGTTATACCCAACAAAAATAACTGTGGTACAAACTCAATACGCTTTTTCAAAATATTTTGAAGAATCCACCATATTTTTATCCAAAAAGCCTTAATTTTTTTACATGTCCACCAAATGTGAAAATAAGTTGCATCCATAGATTCGCATCTCCAACATTTGGGTTTCAGATTTGGATACATAAGCGACAATTTTTTTGGGTCTAAATGCCATCTATAAAACATTTTATAAAAATTCTCTCTTAAATGCTGAGCTTGTGTAAACTTAACATTTTTCACCCATATTCTTTTCCAAGTTTCCATCCTGATTGAATGTCCAAAATTCCCTTCCCACTTAATCATACAATCTTTAACTAGTTCCTTTCCAGAATCAATTTCAATTAAAGCATCATATATTCTTTTAATATGCATCGCTCTTTGGTCTCTAATTTGTATAATCAGTTTTTCATCCTTTAAAGAAAAACCCATCTTAACATCTTTTTGCCATCTGGCTTGAAGTTGTGCATGATGATACCAATTATGAGCTATACCTTCCTCCCTTAATCTGTCTAGTGATTTCAGTTCTAAGCTATTCCCATCTTTATTCAAAAGTTTATCATAGGGCTCCACGTCTTGAATTTGTTGTATACCCACACTCTGTATTGCATGTCTGGGAACAGTCCATAAAGGAATTTTACCATTTAACTTATAATAATACTTTTTCCAGACACGCATCACAGAGTTTCTTAATATATGCTCTTTAAAACCCCTGTCCAATTTTTTATCATAAACTAAATAGGCGTGGAACCCATACACTAACCCATATCCTTCTATATTCAGTATTCTTTCATTTGTTAAATTAATCCAATCACTTATTGCCACTAGAACTGCTGCATAATAATATAATTTGAAATTAGGCACTTTCATTCCACCTCTCTCTCTTGTATCTTGAATGATTTTAAGTTTAACCCTTGGTTTCTTGCCATCCCAAATAAAATTGTTTATACCTTTCTGCCATTCATCAAGATTCCCATCCTTTTTAAGTATTGGCAACATTTGAAATAAAAATAGAAATTTCGGTAATACATTCATTTTAATAGCGGCTATCCTACCCAAGATAGATAATTGTAGTTTTTTCCAATTCTCCATTTCTTTTTGGACTTTACTCCATAAGAACTCATAATTATTCTTATATAATTTACCATTTGAGGCTTCTATATAGATTCCTAAATATTTAACTTTTTTAACTATCTCACATCCCGTTATTCTTTCCAAATCTTGTTTTAATTTATTATCAAAATTTTTAACCAACATCTTTGTCTTGGATAAATTTAATTTAAAACCTGATACTTTTCCATAATTTCGAATAATTTCCATCAAACTATGAACCGATTGCATTGGCTGAGTCAATGTCACAAGTAAATCATCTGCAAAGGCACATAGTCTATAATCATGTTTTCTAATTTGTACCCCCTTTAATTCCTCTGATGCTCTAATCCTATTCAATAAAACCTCTAAAGTTAAGACAAACAATAAAGGAGATAAGGGACAACCCTGTCTAGTACCCTTTTCAATGTTGAACAAATCTGTTAATTGACCATTTACTATAATCTGTCCTGTTTGTTTCTGATATATAGCTGTTATGGAATTAATAAACTGGTCCCCCATTCCCATCCTTACCACAAGCCTTTGCAAAAATGTCCAATTCAATCTATCAAAAGCTTTTTCTGCATCTAAAAACATTAAAACAGCCGGCACTTGAATATGTTTATCCAAGTATTCCAGTATGTTAACAAGTTGTCTAACATTGGTTTTCATCTGTCTCCCTTGTAAAAAAACCAGTCTGATCCGGGTGTATCCTCTGTGTCAAAACTGTCATTAATCTATTAGCCAAAATTTTTGCAAAAATCTTGTAATCCGTATTTAACAATGAGATAGGTCTAAAATTTTCTACTTGTACATTATCTTTGCCCTCTTTAGGAATCAAACAAACATTAGCTGTTTTCCAGGAGGGTGGAACCCGACCACCTTCTTGTATATTCACAAATAACTCCCTCAAATGTTCGACCACTTCCTCCTGTAAACACTTATAATAAATCGTAGTAAAACCATCAGTTCCTGGAGATTTTCCCAATTTCAATTGCTTAATTGCGTCAATAATTTCTTCTGATCTAATCACAGCATTTAATCTATCTCTTTGTTCCAAAGTGATTTCCATAACATTTTGATTTTGTAAAAAGGCATCTACCTCTTGCTCTTGAACTTTTTCTTCAGCATACAATTTGGTATAGAACTCTAGAAAAGCCCTCTTAATAGCATCCTGATGAAATACTTCTTGCCCCTTATATTCTACCTTCTCAATTAAACGGGATTTTTGTTTTTTCCTTAATGTATAAGCCAACCATCTGCCAGGTTTATTAGCATTAAAAAAGTGTTATGTTTAGCATATTGTATGTTCCTGGCAACCTGGTCGGTCATCAAAATATCAAATTGTTTCCGTAGAACCTTTATCCCTTCTTTGATATTACTATCATCCGGTTTATCTATTAATAATAACTCTTTCTTTTTTATCTCCGCTTCTAAAACTCTTCTCTTTTCCTCTTGTTTACGTCTATGTCTTGCATTCAATTCAATTAAAATACCACGCATATGGGCCTTGCTAGCGTCCCACACCGTTTCTATTGGTAAACCTATATTCAGATTTAACCTGAAAAATTCCTTGATAGCCTTTTTACATTCTTCCACATACATTTCATAATTAAACAAATTTTCATTAAGTCTCCAGGATCTGCATATATATTGACCAGTCCTTAGTTCCATCATAACTGGGTTATGATCAGACAATACATTAGGTAAAATTTTAGCTTTCTTTAAACTTAACATAAAATCACTCGTAGTTAAAATAAAATCAATTCTAGAAAATGATTGATGTCTATCAGAGAAAAAAGTAAATTCTTGGTCCCTCCCATGTCTTTCTCTCCATATATCTAACAAATTAAAATCATCTTTAATATCAAAAAAAGATTTAGGCAATATTGAACGCATTTGAGGAACGGATAAGATCTTTTTCTTATCCAAACCAACATCAAGAACTCCATTCCAGTCCCCCATTAAAATACAAGATCTATAATCCAACTGTATTAGCTTTCTATGCAATGATTTATAAAATATACCTTGTTTTTGGTTTGGAGCATATATACCCACCAACAAAACTTTCTTCCCATCCAATAAAATTTCTATAGCTAAAAATCTTCCATGAGTATCTGCTTCTATTAATTTAGCTTTTATATGATTTTTAACATAAATAACAATTCCATTTTTTTTGTCTAAAGATGATGCCACAAAGTGTGTACCCAATTTGTTATTAATCAAATATTTCTGGTCCAAAGTTCTAATATGAGTTTCTTGTAAACAGATTACGTCATTTTTACATTGCTTCAAATAATGAAATATCTTCTTCCTTTTTTGTGGAGAATTTAAACCGTTGACATTCCATGTCAAATACTTATTTGACATGATCTTTTCGTGAAAGCTTCTGCAAGGCCGAAACTACCTCTTCCTTCCTCTTAGGCCTTGCTCCCATGGCTTCCAAAGATGTCAGATCAGCTTGCTTGGTTTGAATTAATTCACGTGGACCCCTTGGATCTTTAGGCTTATCAGCTACCAGAGGTTGAAAAATATCAATTAACTGCACTGGTTGTTCAACTGCTTTATCCATATCCGTCGAAGAAATTGTTCGAGGTTGTTGAGATTCCGAAATTTGCAATGATTCTAAATCTTTAACCAAAATTGCCCTCTTAGATTTTGGGGAAGTAGATCTATCAGCCATCAATATATTGTCAAAGAAATCCTTTGCTTTGGCAACAGTAGTCAGACGATATCTATTATTTTTAAAAAACAAAGAAAGTCCAGTTGGAACCTCCCATCTATATTGTATCTCTCTTCTTTTAAGCTCCTCTGTCAAAAAAGCATAATCTTTCCTTAACCTCAGCATTTTGGGAGGTATCTCTTTCAAAACCAGTACTTCTTGACCAGCAACACTCAGTTGTTTATTGTAGGCTGTTGAAAGAACCCAATTTCTGTATTTTCTTGTATTAAAATATATCACAATATCTCTAGGCAAATTTCTTTGTGCTGCGATACGTGAGTTCATTCTAAACAACCGTTCAATCTGCCATTCCACATTCTCAACTGAATCATCCAAAAATTTTGATAGAGCTTCAATAACAATTTTTCTTAAGTCCTCTTGGTTCCCATTTGAGGCTTCTCTAAGTCCCCTAATTCTAACCGCAAACTGCATCTGATGATATTGTGTCAAAGTAGCCTGATCTTGTACATCACTTTTAATTTCTTCTAATTTTTCTTCAAATTGCTGTTCAATATTCTCTAATTTCTCTTCAACACCGATGGTGTAATCCCAGACACCCTTAATAGCCTCCACAATGTCTTGTCTCATCTCCTGGTTAGATACTTCCGTCATAGCTTTAAAATCTTTTTTCTGTTCTGCCATCTTTTCCTCTAATTTATAATCCATTTTATCCATTCTGTCCTTAAGTGAGGATAATGCAGCACTTACTGGGGATAATGCTACTGTTAAAGCAGTCTGTAAATCTTTAATTGTAATCATTTCTGAAGCAGGCTGTACAGGCTCTTGAGACTCTAAAGGAGCAGACTGTGATTTTACAAGCTGCCCTGGAGAGGGCATAGCCGCCTTAGCAACTGCTGCCTTATGTCTCGTTGTCATGATTAAAAAGAGAGAGGAAGAAAGAAGAAAAGAAATAGCTAAAAAAAAAATTGCCACTTCCTCCCTTTTAAATTTCTTTTAAAATCCAATTAGATCAATTTCTTTTAAAGTCCAAATAAATCCAATCCAAATAGTCACTCAAACTTCTCTTTAGAAAGAGGAAAAAGATTTCACTTTCATTTTCCTGCGCAATCCACACTTTACATTTTTCACTTTCACTAGGTGAAAGTACTTTCCACCGGCGTCGCTGGAGTCTCTAACGTGAGGCTCCGATCTCTGTGTCAGTTAGCTGTCAACAACAGCGCTCACCAGCTGTTTGTTGCAGCGAAAAAACTCCTCTTCGGGCAAAGAAGGGGAGTAGAGCTTCAAGAGCCGGGTTGAGCCCTTCCAAGACCCCTGGAACAAGTTTTCAGGGGCAGAGAAGGTGTGCTCCCCAGGCACTTGAAATGCTCCTGCTCAGAGACGCTTCTGTCGGTTGACAGAATTAGACGCCGTGACCACCTCTGCTCTTAAGATTGATTTACAAGGACTTTAAACAGACGGACTGAATACAGGAGTCTTTTGATTATCGCAAGTATACTGCTATTTTGTTTCTGCCTTTGTATTTATAAGTTTTCTTGAATCAACAAAAACTTTTTCAAAATGGCGATCGCTTTCTCTACCCACTTGCAAAATTCTTGATTGCAAATCCAATTATTATAACTGAACCGTTTGTGGCCGACCTCTTTGGCTTCTTCAGGTACGTGTCGAAATAGGTTCTAGCTAACTGCTGGTTCTAACAGTGGCTCTATCAAGCAAAGCTTAGGCCAAGTGATTAGAATGGACCAGCTCTGGGTGATGCTAATTCATGGCTGATTTGCAAAATCCTTTAATAATTTCCTAATAAATTAATAGGTCAGATCCTCAGTGGATTGGCTGCAGGTTCCCAAAGTCTTCAAGGGCAAAGGCTGTGTAAAGTGCAGATCAATAGTAGAGCAGTAGTAGAGAGAAGTAGAGACTCTGTACCCCAGAGTTAGCTTTGAGCCCCCACTCCAGATGGGGGTCCTACCCAGCCTCTCCTGGAAACCTGCCGACTGGCGCCCAAGGAGCTTCTGAAAGACCAGGGAGGCTGATGCTGCTCAGGCAAACATTTTATTGGAGAAGAGCATCTGATGGACGCAGTAGGGAGGGTCAACTCCCTGCTATGGCCCCCCAAGGCAGAAACAGGGCAGCCTTGCTTCACTAAGTGCGTAGAAGGTGTTTGGGCCAACCCTACAATGAAACAGGAGGGAGGGAAATGTCAAAATTCATGGTGGCATGATTGGTGTTCCCCCCCAGGCTGAGCACCCCATCCCCTACCCCATTCCCTCCTTCCACCCAGTCACGTGATATTGTAAAGGGGGGGAAGGAAATGGATGCTCTGGTTCTCAGGGTGGTCAGGGCCAGGTAGGTCCCCAGCCAAGCATTGCAGGCCAAGTCTGATGAGGGGGAGGACACTGGCCCAAAGCAGGCTGGGCGAAGCCTCTGCGGTCTTTGGGGGCCACCCTTGAAGCAGCTCCCCCCAGGTGTCCCAGAAGGTGTCCTCTTTGGAGGGGAGTAGCAGAGCTGCAGGCCTTGTGCTCAGGGAAGGCATCCAGGTGGCCTCTTTGCCCCATACAAATGTGGGGCTGTGTTGGGCTGCCGCTCTCTGATTTGAGTAGAGCAATTAATGTCAACAAGTGTTGCCAGCTGTGGGCAACCCAGACTGTGGTGCCACTGAAACCACACTTCAGTGAGAAGGATCTGGGGAACCTCCTCAAAAGCTCTGCTGTGTTTCTTTGTGGGGGAAGTGGCAGAAACGGAGTCTCCAGTCTCTCCCGCAGGAGCTGCTCAACCCTGGGTCCGGAAACATCCCCCAGAGAGGCAAACCATTGGGGCATCCTTTCAACAGCCACTTTGGGGGTGGGAGAAGAGAGAGAAAAAGAGAGGTGCTCAGGGGTCTTCCAGTTAGGGGGCAGAGCAGTTCAGCCCCTGCGTTTCCTTACCTGGTCGCCCCCCCCTATCCATTGCTGCAGATCTCACCTCCCCATGCAGCAGCCAGGCTGTCTTCAGCTGCTCCTCTCCGTTCTTGTCCACCAGAGACTGGCCCACCAAGAGGGAGGTGGATTCTCAGGGAGGAATCGGCCAGAGACTCATTGGCAGGCCTAAGTTGTTGTACCAATTGGGGGAGTGGATATATTTCCCATAAAGATCCAAAAAAAACCCCAGAGGGAGTGAAGAACAGAATGCAAAGCGGATCCGCTGAAGGAAGTTTTCCTGGGAAGCGGGAGGTGAGAAAGCGGAGAGATTCCCTCCCCAACGACTAGAACCATACTGCTTAACAATGGCCATTCCCGAAGTCCCAGTTGTGGTCATTAGGCCAGGACAGCACCTTTGGGAAGGCATGGTTCTTTCTGCCACACACTCACCTTTGTTTCGCAGACCTCTCTGTCTTCCATCTCCATCTCTGCCCAACCCAAAGATTCTGGAGTCTTAAAAAAGGGGGCACCTAACAATGGTATTAATGAACCTTCCCCCCCATCTTGAATGGGGGGGTGCTTTTAAGAGGACTTTACACACTGCTTCTACCTCTATCAAATGCTGTACCTTGTGTAAAATAAAGCCAAATAGGAGAACTTGAGGGTCCTTTTGCCTTTCCGCTTGTGTGTGTGGGGGGTGTTCACACAGCTGCCCAGGAGGTCCTCTCCCCCCCCCAGAGGAGGCTTTGGGGTCCAGAGGTGCCTGCTTGCTTTGCCGGGAGACCTTCTGCCCTTCCTTTTGGATTCTTCCCCTGCCGGATGGCCTATTCTGTGTTTTAGAGAAAGGAGCCCCTGTGCCCTGTATTGTGGCTGGCTGCTGATGCCAGGGATTCCTCTTCTGTTCCTTCATGCCCGGAGAAGGTGGGTGAGTTCTGGCTTTGGAGAAGAACTAGAAGAACAGGCTCTGACTTGGCAGCCTGGCAAACAAAGCCTTGATAAGCACATCCCAAACTGGCAATAGCTGTTTATTCTTCCAGTGTGACATACAACTCACAGTGGAAGGAGAAGTGGCCCGACAGAGGAAATAGAGAATGTGGAACTAGGGATGACAGATCAGGGGAATAATTTGGAAAAGGATGTCTTACTGGGTATTTTATTTATTTATTAAATTGATACACTGCCCATCTCACTGTCAAGTGACTCTGGGTGCTGTTCAAAACAACCCTGGTGAAGTTTTAAAAACTAAAAAGAAAATACCAAGGATAAATCAAGAGAATGACCTGGAAAATCTATTGAATATTGTTGTTGTTAGTTGCGACTCCCATGGACAAAGTTCCTCCAGGCCTTCCTGTCCTCTACCATCTTCTGGAGTCCATTTAAGCTCACACCTACTGCTTCAGTGACTCCATCCAGCCACCTCATTCTCTGCCGTCTCCTTCTTCTCTTGCCCTCCATCTTTCCCAGCATTAGGCTCTTCTCCTTCCTTCTCATTAGGTGGCCAAAGTACTTGAGTTTCAACTTCAGGATCTGGCCCTTTAAAGAGCAGTTGGGGTTGATCTCCTCTAGGACTGACTGGTTTGATAGCCTTGCAGTCCAGGGGACTCTTGCAGGAGTCTTCTCCAGCAC
This sequence comes from Bothrops alternatus, assembly GCA_034064705.1. Taxonomy (NCBI): domain Eukaryota; kingdom Metazoa; phylum Chordata; class Lepidosauria; order Squamata; family Viperidae; genus Bothrops; species Bothrops alternatus. Next base: position 32,575,653 of record JARGCV010000016.1, on the reverse strand, counting down.
CAGAGTTCAAAGGCCTCCATTCTTTGGCGCTCAGCCTTTCGTATGGTCCAACTTTCACAGCCATGCATTGCAACTGAGAAAACTATGCCCTTGACTATATGCACTTTTTTTAAAAAATAATTTTTTATTTTTCCAAACTCTCCCCCATACATATACCGTGATATTTATCAGATGTTAACATACATTCTTTTTACATTCATATATAAGATACCTTTAATAAAATGAAATAAATACATACACATGACTTTTGGTGTTGCTCGCCCATTTCCCCTTTCACCGTATCCACACTTCTTCTTCTCTACCTTCTTTCTCCCTTTCTTCTCTTCCCTACTTCCCTCTTCTTCCTCTCCTCTTCTCTTTCCATCACCACTCTCCTCCCCTTTCTCCCCACTTCTCCTCTTCTCCTCCAGCCTTCCTACTTCCTTCTCCCCTCCTTTACTCTTTTCTCTCTCTCCTTTCTTCCCTCTCATCCCTCTTGAGATACAATTCAGGGGTAATGTCCGAGCAACTCCTCTCTCCAAATTTCCCTATCTGTATTATATACAATAAGATTAATTTTCTCTTACATTAATGCTTCTATTTATCTAACCTTCTTGGTATATACTTCTATAAATATTTATACAACCTCTAGTTATTCAATACTGTGTCGCCTGGGTCTCCCTCCTTATCCGCTTCTTCTTCTTCCATCTAAATTGATGTTAACTATCTTTTAACCATATTCTCTTTTCAGCCAATCATAAAAAGTTCCCCAGATTTCATACTAGTCTGACTCTGCCTTATCTTTAATTGTCATTGTTAGTCTATTCATTTCTGCACATTCCAGTATTTTCCCAATCACCTCTCCCTCTGGGGGGGGGCTTTCAGTGCTTTCCAATTTTGTGCAAACACAATCCTAGCTGCCGTAATTATATGAATAACTAAATATGTTTTCTCTTTATTGTATTTCCTTGGCAGAATACCCAACAGGAATATTTCTGGTCTTAGTTCTATACGTTGTTGTATCATCTTTTCTATCCATGTTCTAATTTTATTCCAATAAGTTTCAGCTTCTACACACGTCCACCACATATGGTAGAAGGAACCTGGTATCTGATGACATTTCCAACATTTCATAGACCTGTCCTTAAACATTTTAGCTAATCTTTCTGGAGACATGTGCCGTCTGTAAAACATTTTGTACATATTTTCTTTATATGCAGTCGCCATTGTCAATTTATAGTTTCTTTCCCATAGTTGCTGCCATCTATCTAATTCAATTGTATATTCAAAATTCCTTGTCCATTTTATCATTGTCTCTTTCACTTGTTCCTCCTCTAACTCCATATGTAGTAGATTACTGTACATTTTTAAATCCATTTTTCTTCCATTCCTGTGAGTATTTCATCTAACTCTGTTGTCCCCAAATTAACACAATCTATTTTAACATCTTTTTCATATCTAGATTGTATTTGCGTTCTCGTGTACCAATCCATCTTTATTCCTTGTTCCTCTAATTGTTGTTTGGTTTTCAACTCCCCCATATCTGTTAGTAAGTCTTTATATCTTATAATGTTTCCCATGTTAAACATATTGGGGTGTATTAGCGCCTCCATAGTTGACAGCCAATTTGGGATCTTCAGATAATGCTTTCTCTTTACTTTCTCCCAGACCACATTATCATTATCATGGATGAGAGAATTGATCTTACTGAGAAATACAAGATTATTGACATTAGAGGGACGTGATTTACAGTTGGGATGGCATGCTTTCATGGTATGGAAAAAACAGAATACATAGTTATTTCCAGAGACACCATATAAGGAATTCTTTATTTGTGGTCTGACTATATGCACTTTTGTTGGCAGGGTGAGGTCTCTGCTTTTTAGTATGCTGTCTAGATTTGCCATAGCTTTCCTCCCCAGGAGCAAGCGTCTTTTAATTTCTTGGCTGCAGTCCCCATCTGAGGTTACCTTGGAGCCCAGGAAGATAAAATCTGTCACTATCTCCATTTCTTCCCCGTCTATTTGCCAGGAATTGAGAGAACCAGATGCCATGAACTTGGTTTTCTTAATGTTGAATTTCAAGCCAACTTTTGCACTCTCCTTCTTCACCAGCATCAAGAGGCTCTTTAGTTGCTCTTCACTTTCTGTCATTAGAGTGGTATCATCTGCATATTTTAGGTTGTTAAATTTTAATTCCAACTTTTGATTCATCTAGTCCTGCCTTTCTCATGATGTGCTCTGCATATAAGTTAAATAGGCAGGGCCACAGTATACAGCCTTGCCGGACTCCTTTCCCAATTTTGAACCAACCAGCGGTTGCGTGTCCAGTTCTCACTGCTGCTTCTTGACCAGCATATAGGTTTCTCAAGAGACAAATACCGGTAAGATGGTCTGGTACTCCCATCTCTTTAAGAACTTGCCACAATTTGTTGTGATCCACACAATCAAAGGCTTTAGCATAGTCAATGAAGCAGAAGTAGATGTTTTTCTGAAACTCCCTAGCTTTCTCCATGATCCAGGGTATGTTGGCAATTTGATCTCTAGTTCCTCTGCCTCTTTGAAATCCTGCCTGTACTTCTGGAAGTTCTCGATCCACATACTACTGGAGTCTAGCTTGTAGGATTTTAAGCTTAACTTTACTAGCACCTGAAGTGAGTGCAATAGTGCTAAAATTCTGTAATTTCCTGGATCCATTTTTTTCCTTTTTTGAAGATGGGAACTACATCAGCTCTTTTCCAGTCCTCCGGTAGTTCCCCAGTGCTCCAGGATCTTTGAAAGATATACTTCAGTGGTTCTGAGATCACATCTGCCAGTTCCTTGAGAACCTTGGGGTGTAATCCATCTGGTCCTGGTGATTTGAACTCGTCTAGGCTGGACAGGTGCTCATTTACCATTTTCTTGCCTATCTTAACTTGTGTTTCTATTCTGTTTTTTATGGCACCATTTTGATAGGGTGGACTGTTTTTTCCCTTTGTAAAAAGGCAGATGCAAAAAATGAGTTAAATGGTTCTGCTTTCTCCATGTTGCTTGTCACCTTCTTGCCACTTTCACCCACTAATGGACCAATCATTTGCTTCACTTTTTTCTTGTTTTTTACATGTTGAAAGAAGCTTTTTTTTGTTGTTATTTTTGACTTTGGTCGCAAGCCTTAGTTCATTTTGAGCCTTAGCTTTCTTCGCGGCATCTTTGCAGGTTCTGGCTATTTGCTGATATTCTGACTTACTTATGTGCCCCTCTTTCCACTTTCTATACTTGTCCTTTTTATCTTTCAATTGATCAGAGAGTTCTTTATGCAGCCATGCTGGTTTCTTTTGAGAGCTGTTATTTTTCCTCTTTGAACATTCTTTTGCATTGCCTTTCTTTAGAATTGGAATGTAAACTGACCTTTTCCAATCCTGTGGCCACTGTTGAGTTTTCCAAATTTGCTGGCAAATTGAGTGTAGCACTTTTATTGCATCTTCTTTTAAGATTTTGAATAGCTCAGCTGGAATACTGTCACCTCCACTAGTTTTGTTGTTGCTCAGCTTTCCTAAGGCCCATTTCACTTCACATACTAGGATGTCCGGCTCAAGGTCAGTGACCACCCCATCCTGGTTATCAGGGACGCTAAGCTCCTTCTTGTATAGTTCTTCTGTGTAATTTTGCCACCCCTTCTTAATCACTTCTGCCTCTTTTAGGTCCCTGCCATTTTGGCCCTTTATTATGTCCACCTTTGCATGAAACGTTCCCTTCATATCTCCAATTTTCTTGGCGAGATCTCTGTCCTCCCTATTCTATTGTTTTTTTTCTATTTCTTTGCACTGTTCATTTAAGAGGGCATTCTTACCTCTTCTAGCTATTCTCTGGAATTCTGCATTCAATTGGGTGTGTCTTTCTCTTTCTCCCTTGCCTTTCGCTTCCCTCCTTTCCTCAGCTACTTGCAAAGCTTCCTCAGATAGCCATTTTGCTTTCTTGCATTTCTTTTTCTTTGGAATGGTTTTAGTTGCTACCTCTTGTACAATGTTGCAAACCTCCATCCATAGTTCTTCAGGCACTCTGTCTATCAGGTCTAATTCCTTATGTCTATTTGTCACCTCTACTGTATATTCATCAGGGGTATGATTTAGTTCATACCTGAGTGGCCTAGTGTTTTTCCCTACTTTCTTCAATTTAAGCCTAAATTTTGCAAGGCGAAGCTCATGATCTGAGCCAGTCGGCTCCTGGTCTTGTATCCCAGTATTGCTTTTCCTACTCTTTTGTTGACTATGATGGCTACTCCATTTCTTCTGAGGGATTCTTGCCCGCAGTAGTATACTTGATGGTCATCTGAATTCACCCATTCCTGTCCATTTTAGTTTGTTGATTCCTAAGATGTCCATGTTCAGAGCTTTACAGCATGGGACTGTCCTTTCACCACCAGATGCATCCCTAGCTGAGGTCCTTTCAGCTTTGGCCCAGTCACTTCACTTTTTCCAACGCTACTAGCACTAGCCCTCTGCTCTTCCCCAGTAGCATATTGGACACCTTCCAACCTGACAGGGCTCATTTTCCAGCTTCATATCTTTTTGCCTTTTGGTACTGTCCATGAGGTTTTCATGGCAAAGATACTGGGGTGGGTTGCCATTTCCTTCTCCAGTGGATCAAATTTTGTCAGAACTCTCTGCTATGACCTGTCCTTCTTGGGTGGCCCTGCATAGCATAGCTCATAGCTTCATTGAGTTATGCAAGCCCCTTCCCCAGGACAAGGCAGTAATCCATGAAGGAGATTTTTTTGTATTGAACATATTGTCATATTGCCTTATTGTCAAACCCAGATCCAGAGTGCCAAGGAGATGAGTGGGGGTGGGCTTGGCTAAATCCTCAGAGATCCAGAACCAGGCATGTTTAGCGGAAAGAAGAGAAGGCCGAGGGAGGGAGGGAGGGAGGGAGAGGCTGGGTTCCTCCCCTTCCTGCTCTGCTCCCTCTTCCCAGCCTCCCCCAGGAGAACCTGGCCAGAGGGCAACGGCTAGATGGGGGGGGAGGGGGGAGCCAGCAGTCTGGTGTCCTTGGTGGTTCGTGGAACAAGGCCGAGGAGAAGTGGCCACTCAAGGATCATTGGGTGTCTGCTCAGTCAGAAAGAAAACAATGGGGAGATCTTTCTACTTTTGGGAGTTGGGGGTCAGAAATAGGAAGGAGCCGATTCCTGGGACGTTTTCAGCAAGTGAGAGAAGAGGGTCAAACGAAAGGAAAAAGCCTTGTTTAAAGCGAGGCTGCTGCGGATTCCGACGTTAAGAGGAGGGGGAGGCTGAGACCCTCAACCGGCACACCTGATGGGGAGGGAAGATCTCCGCTTTCTCACCTCCCGCTTCTAGGCGAACTTTCTTCAGGGGGGCGCTTTGCGTTCTGTTCTCCAGTTGCTCTCAGCTGCGGAGGGTGGTGGTGGGGATTTGCCTCCCTTCGCGAAGGGCGAGGAGTAACTCGGGCAACGGGACCGAGGATGGGGAGCCAGGGTTAACGGGGAGCAGATTCTCTGAGCGCAGCAGCCCCGCCAGAGAAATATTTCCCGAGCCGGAATGAAACCACTGAACCCGGCTGCCTTCACGTGCCCACTTCTCGGGCGCCGCAGCGCGGCTCACCCCAGGCAATATGGAGGCAGAGTCTCTACCTGTTGGACAGTTAGCGCGGTGACCCGTTTTTCTCCCCCATCCCGCTCTCCTTTCGTGCTCCCTGACCGGCAGCTGAAAGAATGACCTCGCCTCCACCGTGGAGGTCAGCAGCGTCAGTAACACGGGGGTGTTTAGCGGCATCTACAAAACGGCCGTCTCGTTAGCCCACCTTTGGCTTCGTCGTCAGTTGGAAAGTCACTGGTAGAGCCACTCACTATTTGGTGTGGAAGCAAATAGAACGGGAGGAGGGAATCTAGCGGATCGCCCCTTCCTGAGATCTGCCTCTGGCAGATTCTTTCATTGAATGTCCTCCCTCCTTCCCCTCCCCCCCATCAGATGGAGATACCCAAATATAAATCTCTCCACCGGCTCTATCCATGTAATGGTAGTGTAGGCCAGCCACAGGTTGCCTTCTTCTTCTTCACCACCAGGATTTCATTGATATTTGTCAAACGTTTTGCTGAAGTCAAGGTACATAATGTCCACTGCATTTCCATAATCAACTAAATCGACAGTGTGTCAAAAAATATCAGGTTGATTTGGGGTCACCCCAAAACCTTGGTGCTCCAGCTAAGCATTAAAATATGATGAGTCTGAGATGGTCCCAGGAGCTTCCTCTCTCTCTCTGTCTGTCTCTCTGTCTGTCTCTCTCTGGGTCTCAGTCTTGGTCTCCCTCTCCCTCTCCCTCTCCCTCTCTCTCTCCCTCTGTCTCTGTCTCTGTCTCTGTCTCTGTCTCTGTCTCTGTCTCCCTCTCCATCTCCCTCCCTCTCTCTCCCTCTCTCTCTCTCTCTCTCTCTCTCTGTCTCTGTCTGTCTCTCTCTCTCTGTCTCTCTGTGTCTGTCTCTCTCTCCATTTCTCCGTCTCTGTCTCTCTCTCCCCCCTCTCTGTCTCTGTCTCTCTGTGTTTCCCTCCCTCTCCCCCTCTGTCTCTGTGTCTCCCTCTCCATCTCTCTGTCTCTCTCTGTCTCTCTGTCTCTCTGTCTCTCTGTCTCTCTGTTTCTCTGTCTCTTTGTGTCTCCCTCCCTCTCTCTCCCTCTCCCCCTCTGTCTCTATCTCTGTCTCCCTCTCCATCTCTCTGTCTCTCTTGTCTCTCTCTATCTCTCTTTGTTTCTTTCTCCCCCCCCTCTCTCTGTCTCTGTCTGTCTCTCTCTCTCTGTCTCTCCTTGTCTGTCTCTCTCTCCATTTCTCCCTCTCTGTCTCTCTCTCCCCCCTCTCTGTCTCTGTCTCTCTGTGTTTCCCTCCCTCTCCCCCTCTGTCTCTGTCTCCCTCTCCATCTCTCTGTCTCTCTCTGTCCCTCTGTCTCTCTCTGTCTCTCTGTCTCTCTGTCTCTTTGTGTCTCCCTCCCTCTCTCTCCCTCTCCCCCTCTGTCTCTATCTCTGTCTCCCTCTCCATCTCTCTGTCTCTCTTGTCTCTCTCTATCTCTCTTTGTTTCTTTCTCCCCCCCTCTCTCTCTCTCTCTCTCTCTCTCTCTCTCTCTCTCTCTCTCTCTCTCGTCTCCTGGTTTCTGCTGGTGATTCTGCTCAGCTCCATGTGGACTCTTGGGGGAGAAGACCTAGAGAAGCAGCACCTCTGCTCTTTCCCTGGCTCAGCTGCTCAGCCTGGGGCCTTGACAGAGAAGGGTACCTTGGGGGGGTGTCATGGGGTAGAGAAAATTCTTGCCCCCAGGCTATCCATCACCTTGGTTCTTAACTTTTAATCTGTTTATTCTTGTTTCAATTCTTTTTTTTGTTTATGATTGCTAGGCTTTTATTATATAGTACTAATAAGTAACATGTAAACACAGCCATGAGAGCATACAAACTGAAACCATGAATAAACGTTTTATTTCCGAAAGTATTTTGAACTGAAAAATAGCAGACTATTATATTCAGAATTGGGAACAAACAAAATCTGAGAAACTGAATATATGCTTGCTAAAACAAGAATAATGTTTATTTAGCTAGTGAATCACTTTGAGGAATAAATTTTCACTTCCATGATAGCAATCTTTTCAGGTTTGCAAACACCCAGAAATAGGAATTAAAGATTTTAAGTGTTGTTATAAAGGTCATAAAAAGTCTGATTTAGACTGAGGTACATGTACTCAAAATTGAGATTGAGTGTAGCAAACAAACAGTTCCTCAGACAAACACACTTCTTCTGGTATACATGTTACAGGGGGGGGGGAGGGAAGAAATGTGCATTAACTGGTGCGGCCCACCAAGCTGCATATATTAATATTCTCTACACCAAACAGTTTGAAACAAGGGAAATGACATTCTAATATAATTTCATGTTATAATTCATTTGGCTAAACTGTAGCTCAAAGTTGCTTTGCCATATTAAAAGTTTACTACAATAATTTTCACATGAACATTTAGACTTGAATTTTACTCCAGGACTAAATATGGCATGATTTTGCTTTAAATTCTGCTGAATAGCTAAAAAAACTGACAATTAAAAAACTACATCAAAGAAAAATAAATTGAAGCAATGTGAATCTCACATCATTGAACCACTTATGATGGTTAATTGTTAGTATTTAACAAATTCAAAGAGTTAATGAATCCTTGCATTCGTTCCATCTCCTGTGCCTTAGCTAGGATGCATAATTACAAAAGACAGCAGATACTGGTAAAAGCTTCAGGACAGAAAGTGCTTGACGAAGTTACAGTTCTCAAGTGTGTTTGGTGAGAGAGTATAAGGGCAGATGCACTGATGAGAACCATTTACATTACAAGAAGAGTCAATTTTGTGTTAAAGTGTTCAAAGATGTCACCTTAAGCAGGACCAAAGCTTTAATAACGTCTTCTTAGACATATTAGGCATTTCCAGAGTCTACATCATTAGTGTTGTAATTCTAGCAGGATCATCTCCATATAGTTATTGTTTGTTTCTATTCCTCTCCCTACGCATGGCTTCCTCCTCCTCTTGACGCTTTTCATAATGTGCAAAGTCATCAAAGATTGAGGTGGTATGCTTGAAAGTAGCAATTATTTTAAGCACTTGCTTGGCTTTTTCTAGGGGTACTTCTTGAGTGTCCCTTGAATTGGTAACTGGTTTGTTGTCATTATTTTCCAAGCGAATGTGCGAATGTGCCGCAGCTGGTTGTTTGGAACGTCTTTAACAAAGATCCATTTAACATCAAACTTCCCCTTCCATTTATCCTGAGACCAGACTCCAGCATATGCATTGTAGTCCACCACCCGACTTCATCTCAGCCACTCCACAGAAGTGTCCACTGCCATTCACACTGAAAAGTAAATAGAGTGGGCCTTTTCCATTCAGTGAGCGATAGGCAGCATCCAAGCGCTTATTACCATGTTCAGTACTACACCAGATAGAATATTTAATGGAACGATGTATATCATCCTCTGAATAACTTTTTATTATAAACACACGACCATTCTTCAGGTTCCAGTCAAAGTCTTTGGGATTATAGTTGTTTATGGCCTTTAATTTCTCCAAAACTGGGTGTACTTCCACACCAGATGGTGAAGAGCTAACTGGTATAACACCTATACCATAGTTTTCATTGCCAGCTCCATTGCTCTGATTGAAGCCTACACCTCTATTGCGAGGAGCCACCCAGCGATTTTGCAGCTGTTGCTGTTGCTGCTGCTGCAGCTGATGAGGCTGAGCCTGTTGCTGAGGTCCTTGAGGCTGTTGTGACTGTGGCGGCAGCTGCTGCTGCTGAGGCAGCTGGCTTTGCACCATAGGAGGTGGCTGAATTAAAGGCTGAGGCTGTTGAATTATAGTCTGAGGAGGCTGTATTGGTTGGGTTGGAGGAGCTTTTACCACCGACCCTTTTTCATCCCAAGTGCCAATATTCATGTTGTGTTTTATAGGTGGTGGTGGTATTGCAGGGCCCCCAATTCCCACATTACCTTTAGGTTTAAGTTTTGGCTGAGGCTTAGCAGGCTTTCTTGCAATGGCAGCCCATGAGGTTGGTTTAGGTGCTGAACTGCTGACTGCAGGCACATTACTCGCTGCAATGCTTGTCATACCTGTACTGGTTAGAGCTGATCCAACTGTTTTTGTTACAGCAACTGTCATTTCACCACCAATTTTCAATCCAGTCATACCTTGTTCAATGCTGCTAATTCCAGGTACCTTGCTCAAAGTATCATTGCCAAATCCAGCCTGTCCATCAGCTATAGCTCTACCAAGAGAGCTGGGTGGGTAGCCATAGCTGCTACTATAAGCAGAGCTTTGGGTTGATTGCCCCTGAGATCCACTTGTCCCCCATGTAGAGAAATCTGCATTCCCAGGAAAAAAAGTAAATCCATGCCGACCAAGAAATGGAGGAGTATTCCCTAAAGCCCCAGGTTGACTGAATACACCATCAGGGATATAGTGGTGTTCACCATTGCTCATCTGTCCATAAGTTGTCAAGTATGGCATTGGAGGATCTCCAGCTGTGGACCATGCTGCTTCACCCAAAGAGTATGGAAAACCAATGGAGGGAGCATAATAACTAGGCATGTATGGGTCTGACATTGGTGGATAGCTGTTACTCTGATTTGTCTGGCTACTCAGATATGGCTCAAAATCATCATCATTTACTGCATCCTTTTGATGAATTGAACCGTTTTACACTGAAACTTTATTTCCCTGTCCTTTAGGTCTCTCTACTCCGGGCTCCGGGCTTTCCCACAATGGCTGACGCGCTCCGGCTCCTACTTCCCGCTCCGCGGCACCCTGACCTCTGTTTCAATTCTTATTAGCACTTTTTAACATTTATTTCATTGTAAGCCACGCAGAGTTTCTGTATTAGTGAGATGGATGACATAAAAAGTTATTAAAATAAAATAAGCTCTCCACTTCTGGGTGTGTTTTTTGACATGCTAATGTGGAGTTTTTTTCCCCTCTGGATTTTTAACCAAAATACCACATTACTTTTTCTTGTTCCTCTAATGGCCCCACTTGCAAAATTCTTGATTGCAAATCCAATTATTATAACTGAACCGTTTGTGGCCGACCTCTTTGGCTTCTTCAGGTAAGTATCTAAATAGGTTCTAGCTAACTGCTGGTTCTAACAAAGACTCTATCAAGCAAAGCTTAGGCCAAGTGATTAGAATGGACCAGCTCTGGGTGATGCTAATTCATGGCTGATTTGCAGGTTCCCGAAGTCTTCAAGGGCAAAGGCTGTGTAAAGTGTAGATCAATAGTAGAGCAGTACCGGTAGTAGAGACAAGTAGAGAGACTCTGTACCCCAGAGTTAGCTTTGAGCCCCGACTCCAGATGGGGGTCCTACCCAGCCTCTCCTGGAAACCTGCAGACTGATGCTGCTCAGGCAAACATTTTATTGGAGAAGAGCATCTGATGGGCGCAGTAGGGAGGGTCAACTCCCCACCATGCCCCCCCAAGGCAGAAACAGGGCAGCCTTGCTTCACTAAGTGCGTAGAAGGTGTTTGGGCCAACACTACAATGAAACAGGAGGGAGGGAAATGTCAAAATTCATGGTGGCATGATTGGTGTTCCCCCCCCCAGGCTGAGCATCCCATCCCCTACCCCATTCCCTCCTTCCACCCAGTCACGTGATATTGTAAAGGGGGGGAAGGAAATGGATGCTCTGGTTCTCAGGGTGGTCAGGGCCAGGTAGGTCCGCAGCCAAGCATTGCAGGCCATGTCTGATGAAGGGAAGGACACTGGCCCAAAGCAGGCTGGGCGAAGCCTCTGCGGTCTTTGGGGGCCACCCATGAAGCAGCTCCCTCCAGGTGTCCCAGAAGGTGTCCTCTTTGGAGGGGAGCAGCAGAGCTGCAGGCCTTGTGCTCAGGGAAGGCACCCAGGTGGCCTCTTTGCCCCATACAAATGTGGGGGCTGTGCTGGGCTGCTGCTCTTTAATTCGAGTAGAACAATTAATGCCAACTCTCCAAGTGTTGCCAGCTGTGGGCAACCCAGACTGTGGTGCCACTGAAACCCCACTTCAGTGAGAAGGATCTGGGGAACCTCCTCAAAAGCTCTGCTGTGTTTCTTTGTGGGAGAAGTGGCAGAAACGGAGTCTCCAGCCTCTCCCGCAGGAGCTGCTCAACCCCTGGGTCCGGAAACATCCCCCAGAGAGGCAAACCGTTGGGACATCCTTTCAAGAGCCACTTTGGGGGGGAGGAGAGAGAAGAGAGAGAGGCAGAGTCTCTACCTGTTCCACACCACTATTTGGTGTGGAAGCAAATAGAACGGGAGGAGGGAATCTAGTCGATCTCCCCATCCTGAAATCTGCCCCTTGCAGATTGTTTGACTGAATATCCCCCCCCCCAATCAGCTGGAACTTCCCAAAGATTTTGGAGCCCATAAAAGACTTTCCCAACCATCGATGAACGGGGGTCTTAATGGGAAACCGATCTCCCCACAATTGGGATAACAACTTTGATCTGCGAGTGAGTCTCTGGCTGATTCCGCCCCCAGAATCCACCGCCGTCTTTGCGGGCCAGTGTCTGGTGGACGAGAACAGAAAGAAGCAGCTGAAGACAACCTGGCTGCTACGTGCGAAGATGGGATCCGCAGCAGAGGATTGGGGGGCGACCCGGTAAGGAAATGCAGGGGTTGAACTTCTGCGCCCCCTAACTGGAAGGGCCCTGAGCACATCTCTTTTTCTCTCTCCCCCCCCCAAGTGGCTCTTGAAAGGACGACCAGGACGCCCCAATGGTTTTCCTCTCTGGGGGATGTTTCTGCACCCAGGGCTGAGCAGCTCCTGCGGGAGAGGCTGGAGACTCCGTTTCTGCCACTTCCCCCACAATGAAACACAGCAGAGCTTTTGAGGAGGTTCTCCAGATCGTTCTCACTGACAAGTGTGGTTTGGGTGGCACCACAGTCTGGGTTTCAATGCATGGCTGGGGACCTATCTGGTCCTGGCCGCCCCTTCCCCAGAACTAGCAGCATCCATTTCCTTTGCCCCCCCTTTTCTTCTCAAGTGAGTGGGTGGAAAAAGGGAATGGGGTGACGGGTGGGATGCTAATCCTGGGGAGGGGACACCAATCATGCGACCATGAATTTTGACATTTCCCTCTCTCCTGTTTAATCTTTGTAGCATTGCCAAGGACACTTTCTACCGCACCTAGTGAAGGTGAAGAGATCAAAGCTTCCCCCAAAAAACGTTTCCTCCCCCCCCCGCCGGGGAATCCAGGTTCGAGGGAACCCCTCCCTCTGGGTGCTCTACGTCCAGCAGACCATGCAAAGCCCTGCCGCTGGGTTGAGCGCCTTGTGGTGCAAACGCCAGAGATGCCTTATTTGTCAAATGTTTTACTGAGTCAAGGTACATAATGTCCACCGCATTCCCATAAACAACTAAATCAGACAGTGTGTCAAATAATATCAGATTGATTTGGGCTCACCCCAAACCCTTGATGCTCCTGCTAAGCACTAAAATATGATGGGTCTGAGATGGCCCCAGGAGCTCCTTTGAGACCCCTGGACAACCTGCCTTGGAGACTTCAACTCACCCATGCTCTCTCTGTCTCTGTCTCTCTTTCTCTCTCTCTCTCTGTCTCAGCCTCCGTCCTTCCCTCTTGTTTCCTGGTTCCTGCTGGTGATTCTGCCCAGCTCCATCTGGACTCTTGGGGGAGAAGACCCAGGGAAGCAGCAGCTCTGTTCTTTGCCTCTTCCTTGTTCATCTCCAGCCAGGTCCTCTTGGGAACAGGATTTTTTTAATAAATTTTATTCGTTTTAATAGGGTTAGGAATAAAATGGGGTCAGGATTAGGATTGAGGTTTGGGTTAGGCTTGGGGTTAGGGTTAGGCTTGGGGTTGGGGTTTTCCCAGGTTACAATTTCAATATTTAGCAAACAGCATGGGTACATGTATTTAACTAACAATAATAGATATAGTTAATTATCATAACAGCATTAATTAATCACTCACTAGCCTTCTTACTAATATATATTCAAAGTTACATGTCACCTTTTCTCTCTGACTCGTTTTTCTAGCCCTTGGTAAAAGTTATCCTATGTTCTAAAATAGACAGTCTTCTTTCTCTTTAATCTCTAAAGTCAATCTATCCATTTCTGATCATTCTAGAATTTTCTTAATTAGTGCTTCTTCAGTTGGTAAGTTTTCATTTTTCCAATATTGGGCAAATACAATTCTTACTGCTTTTAATACATGCAGTATTAGATATCTACAATCTTTCTCATACTTGGCTCCTATTATTCCTAACAAAAACAATTCTGGTTTGAAGTCTATTTGTTTTTTAGTCATCTTCTCCAACCATAAATGTATTTTAGCACAATACCTTTTTGCTTTAGGGCATGTCCATCAGATGTGGTAATAAGTGCCTGGCCTTTGCACTTCCAACAATTGTTTGAAGTATTTTTAAACATTTTTCCTACTCTCACCGTTGTCATATGCCATAAAATATTTTGTATAAGTTTTCTTTATATGGCACTGTTTTAGTTAATTTAATATTTCTTTTCCATAATTTTTGCCACTCTTCTAATTCTATAGTATGTCCAAAATTCTTTGCCCATATTATCATTGTGTCTTTTACTTGTTCTTCCTCCATCTTTAAGTTTAATAGGAATCTATAGAGTTTCTTGATCAACTTTTCATCTGTTTTTAACAGTATCTGATCAAAGTCTGTTTGTTCTTTATAAAATCTCGTTGTTTGAACATCTTTTTCATATCTCGTTTGAATTTGCAGATATGGCCATCATGCTAAATCAATACCTTGTTCTTGTAATTCTTGTCTTCATTGTCCAAAATATCTTTATAAGTAGCAACTTTATCATAGTTAATTAAATTTAGGTAAGCAAAAGCTTCCATTGTTGAAAGCCATTCAGGTATCTTAATGTAATTTTTCTCTTTTATTGTTTCCCATTCTGAAAGAAGTGCATTTCCTATAAAATGGTTTTCAAAGTATCTGTGTGTATTATTCTTTCACTACCACAGAAAGGCATGCCAACCTATTTACAGGTCATGCCCCTCTAGGTACAGTAGTCTTTTATCTCTAAGCATTATCCATTCTTTAAGCCATGTTAGAACGGTTGCTGGGTAATATAACCTCCAGTCCGGCAGTCCAAGTCCTCCACTGTCTTTTACTTCTTGTAGCATTTTCACTTATATTCTAGCTTTTTTTTCTTGCCAGATAAATTTCAATATTATTGTATTCAGTTCATCAAAAAGGCTTTTCCCAGCCTTACAGGGATCCTTTGAAATAAAAAGAGTATTTTTGGTAGGATATTCATTTTCACTATTGCTATTCTCCCCAACATTGAAAGTTGGAGGTTTTTCCACTTTTCCAAATCCAATTTTATTTGTTTTAGCAGTCTTACATAATTATCTTCTTTTACTGTTACAGTATTTGATAGAGGAAGAGGCGGTGTGTAAAGTCCTCTTAAAAGCCCCCCATCTCTGCATTCAAGATGGGCGGGGAGGTTAATTAAGGCCATGGTTGGGTGCCTCTTTTTTAAGGCTCCAGAATCTTTGGACTGGCCAGAGATGGGGGAAGTCAGAGCGGGTGGTGAAGCAAAGGTGAGTGTGTGGCAGAGCAGAACCATGAAGTCCTGCCTTTCCAACAGTGTTGTCCTGGCCTAATGACCACAACTGGGAATTGCCATTGTTAAGCAGTATGGCCATAGTCTTTGGAGAGGGAATCTCTCCGCTTTCTCACCTCCAGCTTCCTAGGCGAACTTTCTTCAGCGGACCCGCTTTGCATTCTGTTCTTCACTCGCTCTGGGTTTTGGGGGGACTTTATGGGAAATATATTCCCCTCCCCAATTGGTACAACAACTTAGGCCTGCCAGTGAGTCTCTGGCCGAGTCCTCCCTGAGAATCCACCTCTCTCTTGGTGGGCCAATCTTTGGTGGACAAGAACGGAGAGGAGCAGCTGAAGACAGCCTGGCTGCTGCATGGGGAGGTGAGATCTGCAGCAATGGATTGGGGGGACTACCAGGTAAGGAAACGCAGGGGCTGAACTGCTCTGCCCCCTAACTGGAAGACCCCTGAGCACGTCTCTTTTTCTCTCTCTTCTCCCCCCCCCAAAGTGGCTCTTGAAAGGATGCCCCAATGGTTTGCCTCTCTGGGGGATGTTTCCTGACCCACGGCTGAACAGCTCCTGCGGGGGAGGCTGGAGACACCGTTTCTGCCACTTCCCCCACAAAGAAACACAGCAAAGCTTTCGACTAGGTTCTCCAGACCGTTCTCACTGACAAGTGTGATTTGGGTGGCACAACAGTCTGGGTTGCTATGCGTGGCTGGGGACCTATCTGGTCCTGACCGCTCCAGAGAACCAGTAGCATCCATTTCCTTTGCCCCCTCCCGTTTTCATTCTCAGGTGAGTGGGTGGAAAAAGGGAATGTTTGCTAATCCTGGGGGGGGGGACACCAATCATGTCACCATGAATTTTGACATTTTCCTCCCTCCTGTTTCATTGTAGCATTGCCAAGGACACCTTCTACCGCACCTAGTGAAGGTGAAGGGAGCAAGGCTTCCCCGTTTCTGCCTTGGGGGTCATGGCGGGGAGTTGACCCTTCTGACTGCTCCCGTGAGATGCTCTTCTCCAATAAAATGTTTGCCTGAGCAGCCTCGGCATCGCTGGTCTTTCAGAAGGTCCCTGGGTGCCAGTCTGAAAGTTTCCAAGAGAGGCTCGGTAGGACTCCCATCTGGAGTGGGAGCTCAAAGCTAACTCTGGGGTACAGAGTCTCTACTTGCTCTACTACTCTTTTACTACTGCTCTGCACTTTACACAGCCTTTGCCCTTGAGGAGTTTGGGATCCTGCAGCCAATCGACTGAGGATCTGACCTATTAATTTATTAGGAGGTCATTAAAGGCTTTTTGTAAAGGAGACATGAATTAGCTTCACGCAGAGCTGGTCAATCACTTTGTCAACACTGCTAACATTGGATGTTCCCGCTCTGACAACAGATGAAAATGCAGCCATTTTCTCTATTCCTTTAATATGCTTTTTCTTACTTTTAGAAATCAGGGGGTGCGGGTGGGATGTAAGCTCAGCTAGCCATAATAATAATGCTGCTGTGGGAACCGAAGGACAAGCTGATAAAGTTTTGGTGAACTGGGGAGCTAAGGAGAAAGCCCCCGTTTTAAGCTAATTGAGGAATGTGATTTATGACAGTTTATTGGGAGGTGGGAACTGTACATTGTTACTTTGTATCTGAGGGAAGGGAACTTAGTTTTTGGGTTCAACTATGTAGTGCTGGTACTTTGTTTCCCGAATAAATGTTCTTTAATGAAGGATTTTGCCTCAAAGTTCTTTTGATGGGTTTCATCTATGGGAACCATGGCAGACTTGGCTTAAGCTTTGTTGAATAGAGTCTTTGTTAGAACCAGCAGTTAGCTAGAACCTATTTGATACTTACTTGAAGAAGCCAAAGAGGTTGGCCACAAACTTTCCACACTTACCCAAAGAAGCCAAAGAAGTTGGCCACAAACGGTTCAGTGATCACAATTGGATTTGCAATCAGGAATTTTGCAAGTGGGGCCATTAGAGGAACAAGAAAAAGTAATGTGGTATTTTGGATTAAAGATCCAGAGGGGGGGCACTCCACCTTAGCATGTCAAAAAACAGCCCCAGAAGTGGAGAGCTTATTTTATTTTAATAACTTTTTACGCCACCCATCTCGCTAATAAAGCAACTCTGGATGGCTTACAATGAAATAAAAGTTAAAAAGTACTAAAAAGAATTGAAACTGGAACAAAGAGATTAAAAGTTAAGATCCAAGGTGATGGACAGCCAGGGGGGTAAGACTCTTCTCTCCCCCATGAAACACCCCCAATGTTCACAGTTCTGCTCTGCCACACACTCACCTTTGCTTCACCGCCCTCCCTGCCTTCCCCCACCTCTGCCCAGCCCAAAGATTCTGGAGTCTTAAAAAAAGAGGCATCCAACCTTGGCCTTAGCGAACCTTCCCCCCATCTTCAATGCGGCAGTGGGGGGCTTTTAAGAGAACTTTACACACCGCCTCTTCCTCTATCAGTTACTGTACCTTGTCCAAAATAAAGCCAAATAGGAAAACTCAAGGGTCTTTTGCCTCCCCTCTTATGTGTGGGTGTCTTCAGCCAGCTGCCCAGGGGGTCCCCTCCCCCCCACCAGAGGAGGCTTTTGGGTCCAGAGATCCTTCCTTTTGGATTCTTCCCCCGCCACAAGGCCTATTCTGTGTTTCAGAGAAAGCAGCCACTGTGCCCTGTATTGTGGCTGGCTGCTGATGCCAGGATTCCTCTTCTGTTCCTTCCTGCCCGGAGAAGGTGGGCGACTTCTGGCTTTGGAGAAGAACTACCGTAGAAGAACCGGCTCTGACTTGGCACCCTGGCAAACAAAGCCTTGATAAGCACATCCCAAACTGGCAATTGTATAGCTACTTATTCTCCCATTGTGACATACAACTCACAGTGGAAGGAGAAATGGCAATAGAGAATGTGGAAGTACCGATGGCAGACCAAGGAAATGATTTGGAAAAGGATGTCTTACTGGGTATTTTATTTATTTATTAAATTTAGACACTGCCCATATCACTGTCAAGTGACTCTGGGGGCTATTCAAAACAACCGTGGTGACGTTTTAAAAGCTAAAAAGAAAATACAAAGGATAAATCAAGAGAATGACCTGGAAAAGGTATTTTTTAACGGAATATACAAAAAAACTTATTGTCAAACCCAAACCCAGAGTGCCAAGATGGTGGGGGGGGGGGCTTGGCTAAATCCTCAGAGATCCAGAACCAGGCATGTTCAGAGGAAAGAGGAGAAGGCCGAGGGAGGGAGGGAGGGAGGGAGGGATACGGCTGGGTTCCTCGCCTTCCTGCTCTGCTCCCTCTGCCCAGCCCGCCCCAGGAGAACCTGGCCAGAGGGCGGAGGCTAGATGGGGGGGAGGAGGGAGCCAGCAGTCTGGTGTCCTTGGTGGCTCCTGGAACAAGTGGCCACTCAAGGATCATTGGAGCCTGCTGGGTAAGAAAGAAACAATGGGGAGATCTTTATACTTGGGTTGAGGGTCAGAAATAGGAAGGAGCCGATTCCTGGGACGTTTTGAGCAAATAAGAGAAAAGGGTCAAACGAAAGGGAAAAAGTCTTGTTTAAAGCGAGGCTGCTGCGGATTCCGACGTTAAGAGGAGGGGAGGCTGAGACCCTCAACCGACACACCTGATGGGTAGGGAAGATCTCCGCTTTCTTACCTCCCGCTTCCAGGCCAACTTTCTTAAGGGGGGCGCTTTGCGTTCTGTTCTTCGCTCGCTCTCGGGTTTTTCGGGGAAATTGCCAGCCCCCCTCCCCCTCCCCCGCCTCCTCTCCCAGGCGGACTGCAGCAACTGCGGAGGGTGGGGGGGATTCGCCCCCTTCGGGAAGGGAGAGGAGTAGCGCGGCCACCGGAACCGGGGATGGGGAGCCAGGCTTAGCGGGGAGCGGATTCTCTGAGTGCAGCAGCCCCGCCCTTTGCCCCGCAGAGCGGCGGATTTCGTCAGAAACGGAGAAATATTTCCCGGGCCGGAATGGAACCGCTGAACCCGGCTGCCTTCACTTGCCCACTTCTTCTTCTTGCTGCTCAGCGCTCGCAGAAGGCCAGCGATTTCGCAGAGGCGTCCGCCCCTCGGGCGGGGATCCGTCGGCCCCTCCCGGTCGAGGGCGGTGGAGGGAAGCGGTGCGAGCGGGGCTTTATAAGGGGCGTCCCGCATGGGATTGGCACGTCTAGATTCCTGGACACCGCCATGGCGATAGGCTTTGCAGCTCTGGGGCTCCTCGCTTTCCTACTCGGCTGCCCCGGAAAGTTTGCCGAACCTCAAAACTCGGAGCCAGCCGCCAAGGTCAGATGCGGGGTGGCGGGCACAGGGTCCCAGCCTCCCTCGGGAAACCCCCCCGGCACCAGCCTCTGCTCGGGTGGGCGGCAGGAGCAGCTGGTGGGAGCCGGAGGGTTGCGCAGAGGGTGCCGTTTTCTCGGGGTTGATCGCACCCGGTGCCGTCGCGCCGAGCGCCAGATCCCCGACGGACGGACGCCCAGCGTTTCCTCCTCCGTGTTCGGCCGCGACTCCGGCCGCCTGCCGCCGGGGTTGGACAGAGGACAGAGCGATCCGCCCGCGAGGTGTCGTCCCGCACGCGGTCTGGCAGGCGCCTCGACCGACGGATTTTGGGATGGGCAGCCTTTGCCAGCCCCACCCGGCGTGGGCAGCCTTGGGTGTTTTCCGATCCTCCGTAGAAAATGGAGCCAGAGTCTCTACCTGTTGCTGAGCTTGGCTAGCGCCATGACTTGCTTTCCTCCCCTCTCCCGCTCTCCTTTAGTCCTCCCTGATCGGCCGCTGGAAGAATGACCTCAACTCCACCACGGAGACCAAAAGCGTCAGTAATACGGGGGTGTCCAACGGCCTCTACGAAACGGCAGTCTCGGCCTCCGACACTCCCATCCGGCCATCCCTGCTGCAGGTCATCCAGCGCCAGGGTCCCCGGCCGGTCTTTAGCTTGACCATCATCTTCAACCTCTCTGGTAGAGCCACTCACTATTTGGTGTGGAAGCAAATAGAACGAGAGGGGGGAATCTAGTGGATGCCCCCTTCCTTAGATCTGCTTCTTTCACTGAATGTCCTCCCTGCCCCCATTAGCTGGGGTTGGCAAAATTTTGGAGCCCGTCAAATGTTCCCAACCCAAAGTAGCATCGGTGAATGGGGGTCTTTATGGGAAATATATTCCCCCCCTTAATTTGTACAACTTTGACCTGCCAGTGAGTCTGGAAAGGAATGGAGCAGCTGAAGACAACCTGGCTACTGCAGAGGGAGGTGGAATCCGCGGCAGACGATTGGGGGGCGCCCAGGTAAGAAAACACGGGCTGAACTGCTCTGCCCCCTAACTGGAAGGGCTCTGGCCACCTCTTTTTCTCTCTCTTCCTCCCCCCTCCCAAAGTGGCTCTTGAAAGGACGCCCCAAACACGTTTGCCTCTCTCGGGATGTTTCTGCACCCAGGGCTGAGCAGCTCCTGTGGGAGACGCTGGAGACTCCGTTTCTGCCACTTCCCCCACAAAGAAAGGCAGCAATGCTTTTGAGGAGCTTCCCCAGGTCGTTCTCACTGACAAGTGTGATTTGGGTGGCAACACAGTCTGGGTTGCCCACAGCTGGCAACACTCCGAGTTGGCATTAATTGCTCTACTCAAATCAGAGAGCAGTAGCCCAGTACAGCCTCCATATTTTTATGGGGCAAAGAGGCCACCTTCTTGGACACCTGGATGGAGCTGCTTCAAGGGACGCCCCCAAAGGAGAATTTGCCCAGCATGCTTTGGGTCAGTGTCCTTCCCCTCATCAGACTTGCCCTGCATTGCATGGCTGAGGACCTACCCGGCTCTCTCCATCCCCCAGAACCACAAGCATCCATTTCCTTTGTCCCCCCTTTTCTTTGTCACGTGGAATGATGCGGGGTGATGATGTTCAGCCTGGGGAAGGGACATCAATCACACCACCCTGAATTTTGACATTTCTGTCCCTCTTGCTTCATTGTAGGGTTTGCTCAAGCACCTTCTACCGCAGCAAGTGAGAGAGTGAAGAGAGCAAGGCTTTCCTGTTTTCTGTGGGGGGGAAGGGATGGGGGGTGACCCTTCCTGCCTCTCCCATCAGACGCTCTTCTCCAATAAAATGTTTCGCTGAGCAGCATCGGCCTCCCTGGTCTTTCAGCAGCTCCCTGGGCGCCAGTCTGCAGGTTTCCAGGAGAGGCTGGGTAGGACCCCCATCTGGAGGCGGGGGTTGGGGAGCCCTCAAAGCTACCTCTGGGGTACAGAGTCTCTTTGCACAGCCTTTGCCCTTGAAGAGTTTGCGAACCTGCAGCCAATCCACAGAGGATCTGACCTATTAATTTATTAGGAAATTATTAATGGATTTTGCAAATGAGCCATGAATTAGCTTCACCCAGACCTGGTCAATCCCAATCACTTGGCCCTAGCTTTGCTTGACAGAGTCATTGTTAGAACCAGCAGTTAGCTAGAACCTATTTCGACACTTACCTGAAGAAGCCAAAGAGGCTGGCCATAAACGGTTAGGTTATAATAAAAATTTGCAATCAAGAATTTTGCAAGTGGGGCCATTAGAGGAACAAGAAAAAGTAATGTGGTATTTTAGTTAAAGATCCAGAGGGGAAAAAAACTCCACCTTGGTATGTCAAAAAACAACCCCAGAAGTGGACAGCTTATTTTATTTTAATACCTTTTTATGCCACCCATCTCACTAATAAAGCAACTCTGGGAGGCTTACAATTTAATAAAAGTTAAAAAGTGCTAAAAACAATTCAAACTAGAATAAAGAGATTAAAAGTTAAGACCCAAGGTGATGGACAGCCTGGGGGCAAGAATCTTCTCTACCCCATGAGATACCCCCAAGGCACCCTACCCCGTCAGGCCCCCAGGCTGAGCGGCTGAGCCAGGTTTTCAGGCACTTCCAGAAGACCAGGTTTGTGTGTATGTATGTGTGCGGGGTGTGTGTGTGGAGGAATCTCACCTTTGGTAGTAGAATATTCTGGGGGGGGGCACAGCAGAAAATGCTCTTCCCCTGGAGCCCAGAAGCAGAAATTCTTTGGCCAATGGGATCCAAATTAGGCTGCTTCCACTGGAACGAGAGGGGCCAGCTAGTCCCATGTACTGCTTGCTCCACCACATACATTGGACAAACCAACAGAAGAATAAGTGCACGCATTGAAGAACACAAAAACTCAGTCAAAAAAGAAGAACCAACTTCTTCCCTGGTCCAACACCTTAAAGCCACAGGACATAAAATTGATTTCAAAAAGACCAGAACTATTGCCAAAACTGAACACTTTAATAACAGAATAATCAGAAAAGCCATCGAGATAGAAAAACGCCCTCACAGCATGAACAAGCAAGATGATGCCTCCCGCCTACCAGCCATTTGGAAACCTGCCCTTATTGACAGACGAGTCCATAGTACGGGGAATGACACCAGACCTACACTCACAAAAACCACACAAGATGTCACCACCACACATCCAGGCAAAAAGCAAACCCAAACCCACACTGATGAGAAGGCACGACCACAAACCAGAAGCCAGACCACAGCTGCATTATTAGCCACCTTAAACCCCTCCAATCCATACACGAAACAAACTGACACCCACCATGAAGATGAGGCACGACCACGAACGTGAAGCCAAACAGCTATGCAGTTCACTATCTCTAATCCCCTTGTAAATCAGACTAACCTGAGCACAACAAAGCCCCCACCCAAATAGAACACTCCCCCAGCCAATCAGAGCACAGCCAAGCCCCTAACCAATCAGAACACACCTCCACCCAATCAGAACACAGCTGAGCTCCCAGCCAATCAGTTCAAACCCCCACTGGCATATTTGTTTTCTGAGGTTTTCGCGGGTGTTTGTATGTAGGTCTTTGGTTCTTCGGGTTTTCTCCCACGTAGAATTTGAAGTGTCTTGGCGACGTTTCGACGAAGTCTCATTCGTCATCTTCAGGCTTGTGCTTTTGGCTTCTGCTTCTAGAAGCAATGTGAGATTTTAGCTGTTTCTTCCTTTTAACTGCCAGTGGGGGTTTGATCTGATTGGCTGGGAACTCGGCTGTGTTCTGATTGGGTGGAGGTGTGTTCTGATTGGTTAGGGGCTTGGCTGTGCTCTGATTGGATGGGAGGTTGGCTGTGCTCTGATTGGCTGGGGGAGTGTTCTGTTTGGGTGGGGGCTTTGTTGTGCTCAGGTTAGTCTGTGTTACAGGGGGATTAGAGATGGTGAGCTGCATAGCTGTTTGGCTTCGTGTTCGTGGTCGTGCCTCATCTTCATGGTGGGTGTCAGTTTGTTTCATGTATGGATTGGAGGGGTTTAAGGTGGCTAATGATGCAGCTGTGGTCTGGCTTCTGGTTTGTGGTCATGCCTCATCATCAGTGTGGGTTTGGGTTTGCTTTTTGCCTGGATGTGTGGTGGTGACATCCTGTGTGGTTTTTGTGAGTGTAGGTCTGGTGTTATTCTTTATGTTATGGACTCGTTTGTCAATAAGGGCGGGTTTCCAAATGGCTGGTAGGCGGGAGGTATCATCTCGTTTGTTCATGCTGTGTTCATTTCTATCTTGATGGCTTCTCTGATTATTCTGTTATTAAAGTGTTCAGTTTTGGCAATAGTTCTGGTCTTTTTGAAATCAATATCATGTCCTGTGGCTTTAAGGTGTTGGACCAGGGAAGAAGTTGGTTCCTCTTTTTTGACTGAGTTTTTGTGTTCTTCAATGCGTGCACTTATTCTTCTGTTGGTTTGACCGATGTATGTGGTGGGGCAAGCAGTACATGGGATTTCATACACTCCTTGATTTTCTAACTTAATTTTGTCTTTAGGGTTTCTTAGGATGGTGGATATTTTTCTGTTTGTGCAGAAAGCTGTTTTGACGGTAGGTTTGTGCAGGATCTTGCTGATCCTGTCTGTGGTGCCTTTTATGTATGGGAAGAGGGCTTTGCCATTTTCTTGTTCTCTGTCTTGGCTTTTAGTGGGAGTTTCTTTTTGGATTAAGTTGGCAATCTTATTTCTTTGGAATCCGTTGGATGCTAGTACATTAGTGAGAATGTGTAGTTTGGTTTTTAGGTGTTGTTCGTCAGCTAGGCATTTGGTTCTGGAGATGAGTGTCTTGGCTACGGAGTTGATCTGTGCTGGGTGGTGGTGTGAGAGTGCGTGCAGATAGCGGTTTGTTTTCTTCTGGTAGATGGTGTGCCCTAGGGAGCCATTGGATTTCTTGTAGACTAAGACATCCAGGAAGGGAAGTTTGTTATTAGCTTCTGTTTCCATGGTGAACTGTATTTTGGGGTGTAGGCTGTTGAGGTGTGTGAGGAAGTTGTCCAGTTTTTCTTTCCCATGTGGCCAGATTACGAAGGTGTCATCTACGTATCTGAGCCAGAGTTTGGGTTTGTGATCAGATTTTTCTAGGGCTTGGGTTTCAAAGTGTTCCATGTAGAGGTTTATATATATAAAATAAAGGTAAAAAAGGATATATGCAGTCTTATCTTCATTTTAGATATCCAAAGGGTTTTGCGGCTCTCTGTGTATTGTTTTCGTTGGGAAACGGGTCCAAGTGGCTCTTTGAGTGTTTTTGGTTGCCTACCCCTGCCCTAACCCCTCCCCCTACAAACCAGCTCTCACAACAGCCCCCCAGGTGATTTACACCCACACCCGCCCGGAAACACAAGCAAAGACTCTAAGGCCTCCAGATCCCAAAAACCTCGGCAGTGCAATAGGTGAGGAAAAGCAAGTATTTTGCCCTGTGGTGAAGAAGCGAGAAATTTGAATCTGGTCCTGCAACAGGTTGGGCAAAAGGGCGGGGGAGGGCGAGGTTGTCCTGAAAGTGAAAGGACACCGGGGAGCTTCCCCCTCGTCCCCCCGTCTCTTTTTTTGAATCCCCTCCCACTCCATCCAGGGGTCCCTGGAGGGGAAGGGGGAGAAAGCAGGGAGGGTTTTGTGTGTGTGTGTATGTGTGTGTGTGTGACAGAGAGAGAGAGGAGGGGGGAAGGGAAGAGGAAGAGGAGGAAGGCGAGGTGCTGGCCAGCGAAAGGGTGGGGAACGGAGAGCTTATAAAAAGGAGAGCGCTCTCTCTCTCTAACTCTCTCTCTCTCTCTCTCTCTCTCACACACACACACACACACACACACACAAAATGCTTTCTCTCCCTTTCTCTTCAAAGGCACCTGGAGGAAGTGTGAGTGTGTGTGTGCAGCCATGCAGCGAAGCCTGATCGGATTGTTATTAACCATGCCATTAGGGGGGCAGGAGTGGCAGCCTTCTGAAAGACTGGGAAGGGACCCTGACCCCCCCCGACTGCTTTTTTCTCCTCTCCTTACGCGCGAAGCAAGCTCCCCCGCATCCTGCGCTCCAGGCTCCCCACTCCTCGGCATGGGATTGGCTGCCCGGATGAGAGTTTAAATGTCTGAGGCAGCCAAATAGCCCTAGAGAAGGGTCCCTCTGTGACTTCCGGTGGCACCGTTTGGCGTCGCTACAGCCTCCTTTGGAGGCTCCGTTTTCCCAGGAACTGTCAAGTCGCAAAACAGCGATCATCAGCTGTTTTTTTGTGGTGGAAAAACCCCCCTTCGGGAGAAGAAGGGGTGAAGAGCATCGGGCATGGGTTGAGCTCCTCTTAAAACCCCCTGAAAAGATTTCAGGGGGAAAAGAGTGAGAGCTCCCCAAGTGCTCGAAGACGCTCCAGCCTGGGACGCTTCTGTCACTAGACAGAAAAAGGCGCCGCGACCACCCCTGCGGAAGATAGGAATCTCAGAGTGATGTGTACGTAGGCGGAGTGAAAGCAGGAGATCGATAGTGCAAGTAATTTTTTATACTTAATTTCAGTTTTTTCTTAATCAACATAATGACTTTAAGATGGCGATTGCTTCTGACAAGAAAGTGAAAGTAACTTTCTAGAACAAAGGCATAGCGATCGCTCAAGCCTAAAGTTTATAATTCTACAAATTTTAACCAAAATTTTGGATTTGAAAGAAGGTTAAATAGGAAAGGGGGAAAGAAAAAAAATCCTGCAATTTATCTGTAAGAAAACTTTTCATTAAGTAGCAGTGTTTTTTTGAGAGTTTTTCACAAGAGACTGATCACAGAATGGCTGCCAGACAAATTAAAACAACATCTGCGAAGGTTGCAGTATCTTCACCAGCTCAGCCTTCTAAATTGCAAACATCTAGTTTTGCTGCTCCCCCGGCTTCTTTAACTTCTACACAGCCTCAAGCCCCTTCGCCTACTCAAGCCCCTTCTGAAATGTTGACTATGAAAGATTTACAGGCTGCATTATTAACACTGACTGATAATATAGAGAGAAGTATGGAAAAAAATATGGAGAGGAATTTTGAGAAATTTGGGGAGGAATTAGAGAAAAAGATTGCATCTCATCCTGAGGAACAAATTAAAGGTGTAACTGGGGAATTGGGGAAAGTTAAAGAAATAATTGAGACTCATAACATAGTGATAAGAGAAGATATTGTGGAAGCTTTTAGGGGGTCTTGGGCTATACTTTGAGAGTGGAAGAGAAAGTGGAAGAGGTGGAGCAACAACTTGAGAAAAAGATGCAAGAAACTAAAAATGCTGTGGAAGATCAAGCTATTATGGCACAATACAACCAGATGATGTGGGCTGTTAGAATAAGAGGGCTGAAAGAAGCAAATCAGAACCAGGAGGATCTGAGAAGGATTTTTGGAGAAGCTTTTGCAGAATTTATAAACGTGGGGGTACAAGATGTTTCTTGGCAGATAGATAGGATTTATTGAGTCAACTCATGGATTGCAAGACAAAGAAACTTACGTAGAGATATTCTGATTTATTTTGTTACAAGGAGATTTAGAAATCATGTGCTTACAATATCGTACAATAAGAAATTAATTGTGGCAGGTCAAGAGGTTGTGATAATGAAGGAGATTCCTCCGAAGATGTTAAGAGCAAGAAAAGATTATGCATTTTTGGTGGATGAACTTAAAAAATGTGGTTTACAATACAGATGGGAGGCCCCAGCTGGGCTATCATTACTTTTCCAGGGTGAAAGATATCGCTTGAATTCTATTTCCAAAGCAAAAGATTTTTGTGTGAATGTGATGAAGGCTGGTAAACCCCCATCTCCAACACCAAAAAGTACTCAATCACTCAAAGAAGCAAACAAAGAGCAAAAAGAACAACCACAACCTGAAGATTTACAACCTCATGGAGCAACAGGATCTGATAAACGAGTCTTACTGGATTTGCCTGAGCGGAGCCTTGATATATTTCAGCCCTTGGAAGTAGAGATGCCTAGAGATCAAAGGCAAACTCGGGCAACCACGAAACGTAAAGAACAAAAAAAAATGGAACAACAAGACCTGACCACAATTCATGAAGCTGTATCTACAAGTGTGGAAGCCATGGGAGCTCGACCAAAGAAGAAAAATGATGAAAATTTTGAATTAGTTCTGCAAAGGCTTTCTGGAATTGGTCATGTCAAATAAATTTTTGACATGGAATGTCAATGGGTTAAATTCTCCACAGAAGAGAAAGAAGATATTTCACTATTTGAACCAATGTAAAAATGATGTAACTTGGAGGGGGGGTGGCTGCCTTGGCGTCGATATAGCCTCATTCAGAGGCTCTGAGTTCCGGGACTTGTAAAGCCGCAAAAACAGCGCAAAACAGATGTTTTTCACGGCGGAAAAACCCCTCCTCGGTTGAAGAAGGGGTGAAGAGCTGTGAGTGGGGGTCGAGATCCTCTGAAAACTCCCCGAAAAAGCTTTTGGGGGGAAAGAAAGAGGACTCCCCAGGTGCTCGCAATAGCTCCAGCCCGGAGCTGCTTCTGTCGGCTGACAGACCCAGATGCTAAGACCAGCCTCCGCTCGTGGAAAACTTTTTAAAGAGGCACAGAGACAGATGGACTGAACGCAGGAGCTTAAAAAGCAAGTATTTCTTATATTTTACCTCTGATCAACTACTTTCACAATAAACAAAATGTACCCAAGATGGCGACTACTTTTACTTTAAAGAGAAAGTGACCGGAAGAGAAAGTGGAAAGTGAGACTTCAATGCGAGAGTGACCGCTAGAGAGCAGACTAGATGCAAACCTTAAAAACTTTACATACATCTTGGCAATATAAGTGTAAGGATTAGTCTTCTGCATAAAGAAGCTTGGCTAACAGTGGACTGAATTTAGGATGGCCACTAGGCAGTCCAAACTAATGCCTTCAAAGGTGACAGCATCCTCCCCAGCCCAGCTCCTTAAAATACCAGGGAACAACTTACCTGCCCCCCCATCTTCCTCCATACCTACATTATCCCAGGCCCCCCTGTCTACTCAGACCTCTCCAGAAATGCATATGATGAAAGATTTAAAAGATGCAATGTCAGCAATGTATGAAAAAATAGAGAGAAAGCTGGAAGTAATAAATGACAATTCTGAGAAAAGGATGGAAAAACTGGAGAGGATGATGGAGGCAGTGGAAAAAGATAGAGGAAATAGATAAGAAGATAGAGGGAATGGATAAGAAGATGGAGGGAATGGATAAGAAGATGGAGAGACAAGGCAAAGAACTAGAAAAGAAGATGAAGGAGCAAAGCAGAGAATTGGAGAAGAAGATGGAAGATCAAAGCAAAGCTGTTACTGAAGACTTAGACCAAATCAAAGAAACAATGCAAACGCACAATAAGAAAATGAGAGAAGATATTGGGAAAACTTTTAAGAGGGTCTGGGAGGGGGTTGAAGAAAAGATGGAAGAGGTGGAGAGACAAGTTGAAAGACAACTTGCTGAGATGAAAAGTGAGGTGCACGACCACTCAACTATGATGTAATATCGGCAGATGATGACAGCAATTAGGGTCAGGGGACTGGGAGAATCCCCAAATGAGAAGCAAGAAGATTTGAAAAGAATTTTTGTAAAAGCCCTGGAAAAATTTCTAGGAGAGGAGGCTAAAAATTTCTCTTGGCAAATTGACAGAATCCACAGAGTTAACTCATGGATCGCAAGACAAAAAAATATACCAAGAGATGTGGTTATCTATTTTGTAACAAAGGGATTCCGAGATCTTATTTTTACAACATCCTATAACAAGAGATTGAATGTAGAGGGGCAAGAGGTGATGATATTCAAGGAGATCCCTCCCAAGATGTTAAGAGAAAGAAAAGACTACGCGTTTTTGGTCACTGAACTGAAAACACGTGCTCTACAATATCGATGGGAAGCCCCAGCTGGAATGTCATTATTTTATAACGGTAAAAGATACCACCTGAACTCAGTCTGGAAAGCAAAAATTTTTTTTGAAAAGGAACTGAAGGCGGGGAGACCCTCGCCCACAGCACCGGAAAATGTAGATTAGCCACAAGAAAGAGGAATGGACTTAAAACAACGATCAAAATCCCCGGAGACACAGACCGCTGCAACATCAGGAGAAGATAAAGGAGCTTCTCTGGAAGTGACTGCACGGAGTATGGATATCAATAAAACCCTGGAAGCAGGAAAGCCTAAAGATCAAAGGCAGACGAGAGCTACTATTAAACGTATAGAACAGCAAGAAAAGAACCAACAAGGCAGTACAAATACCAATCTGGAAATCATGGGAGCGAGACCAAAGAACAAAGCAGGGGAAAAAATGGAATTGGTCTGGCAAGAGTTTTCTGAAGCCGATCATGACAAGTAAATATTTGACATGGAATGTTAATGGGTTAAACTCCCCACAGAAAAGGAAGAAAATATTTCATTATCTGAATCAAGGTAAAAATGATATAATTTGCTTACAAGAAACACATATCAGAACCACGGACCAGAAATATTTAACTAACAACAAGCTAGGCACACAATTTGTTGCAGCGGCAGCAGAAAAGAAGAATGGCATAGTCATCTATGTGAAAAAGCATATAAGAGCTAAATTAATAGAGTCAGACTCTCAAGGTAGATATCTAGCAATTGAAATTGTAAAAGATGATAAGAAAATTCTTTTGATGGGCATATATGCACCAAATCAGCAACAAGGAAAATTTTACAAATTGGTACATAAAAAGCTAATACAATTCGACTACAGATCTTGTATTATAATGGGAGACTGGAATGGCGTCATAGAGGTCGGCTTAGATAAAAAGAAGACATCACCAAATCCACAAAAACACTCCAAGTTGCCCAAATCCTTCTTTGATATAAAGGATGACTTTGACCTGATAGACATTTGGAGAGAAAGACATGGCAAAGAGCAAGAATTTACCTTTTTTTCAGACAGACACCAGTCATTCTCTAGAATCGACTTTATATTAACATCCAGTGACTTGCTTGTTAGCCTAAAGAAGGTGAAAATCCTACCCAAAGTTCTAACAGACCATAATCCGGTATGGATGGAATTAAGGCAAGGACAGAAACCTAGGAGATCCTGGAGAATTAATGAAAACCTGTTTAAATACGATATAAATGTGGATGAATGCAAAAATGTTATGAAGGAATTCTTTAGCATAAATATGAATAAAGAGACACCTATAGAAATGATATGGGACACTAGCAAGGCGTTCATGCGTGGGATTCTCATGGACATGAACAAAAGGCACCATTGCAAACAAGAACAAAAAAGAAAGGAGTTAGAAGAGGAGATAAGTAAGAAAGAGCAATTATTAATAGAAAGACCGGAGGACAAAGATACCAAAGAGGGAATCAAGATTTTACGGAAACAATTTGACTTGTTGATGGCAGATCAAGTGGCAAGGAATATACAATATGCAAAGCATAATACATTTTTAAAATTCTAATAAACCTGGTCGATGGATGGCTTATATATTAAGGAAAAAGCAAAAATCCCGCATAATTGAAAAGATAGCGTATAAAGGAAAGGAAGAGTTTCAACAAGAAACGATCAAGAAAGCTTTTATAGAATTCTACTCCAAGTTATACGCTGAAGAGAAGACACAAGATAATGAGATAGAAAAGTTTCTGCAAAATGAAAAGTTATTGGTAATTACCGATGAACAAAGAGGTAGACTGAATGCATTGATCACACCAGAAGAAATACTTTTAGTGATTAAACAATTGCAAATGGGAAAATCTCCCGGGACTGATGGGTTAACGGCGACCTATTACAAGTATCTTCGAGAGGAGATGGAAGAACCCCTTAGAGAACTATTTGTCAACATACAAGAAGGTGGTCAGGTTCCACCATCATGGAAAACAACCTACATATCTCTAATCCCTAAAGAGGGAAAAGACAACGCTCAACCAGAAAACTACAGACCCATCTCACTATTGAATACGGATTACAAAATTTTTGCAAAAATTTTGGCTAACAGATTAATGACAGTGTTACAAAAAATAATTCACCCGGACCAAACTGGGGTTATGCAAGGACGACAGATGAAAACTAATGTAAGACAACTTCTTAATATAATAGAGTACTTGGAAAGGCATATCCAGGTGCCCGCTGCTCTCATGTTTTTGGATGCAGAAAAGGCCTTTGATAGACTGAATTGGCCATTTCTGAAAAAACTGATTGGGGGGATGAAAATGGGAGACCAGTTTATTAATTCCATATTGGCAATTTATCAGAAACAAACAGGACAGATCATTGTGAATGGGGACTTAACAGATTCATTTAATATAGAGAAAGGTACTAGACAGGGATGTCCTCTATCCCCCTTGCTGTTTATTTTAATGCTGGAGGTTTTACTGAACAAGATACGAGCGGCAGATGATTTAAAAGGTATACGGATTAGACAACATGACTACAGACTATGCGCCTTTGCGGATGACTTGCTTGTGACACTGATTCAACCAGCACAATCAGCCAAGAGATTGATGGAGATAATTAAGGACTATGGTAGTGTATCAGGCTTCAAAGTAAATATATCTAAGATGAAGATGCTAGTTAAAAATTTAGATAACAACTCAAAACAGGACTTAGAAAGAATAACAGGCTGTGAAATAGTTAAGAAAGTTAAATACTTAGGAGTTGAGATCGAAGCTGCAAACGGGAAATTATATAAAAATAATTATGAGGTGTTGTGGAACAAGATACAAATAGATTTGGACAAGTGGAAGACATTACAACTGTCTCTGCTGGGCAGGATAGCGGCAGTAAAAATGAATGTATTGCCAAAATTTTTATTTCTCTTTCAAATGTTACCTATACTTAAAAAGGATGTGTGCCTAGACGAGTGGCAGAAGGGCATTAACAGATTTATTTGGGATGGCAAGAAACCGAGGGTTAAATTAAAAATCATCCAGGATACAAGGAAAAGAGGTGGTTTAAAAATGCCCAATTTGAAGTTATATTATTATGCTGCGGCGCTGGTGGCGTTGGGTGACTGGATTAATATATCTAATGACAGAATACTGAATGTTGAAGGACATGGATTACTATATGGTTGGCACGCATATTTAGTGTATGACAAGAAGGCGGATAGGAGCTTCAAGGAGCACGCACTGAGAAACCCGCTGTTGCGTGTCTGGAAGAAGTATCAGTACTTACTACACGAAAAGATTCCCACCTGGACGATCCCCAGACACGCAATAGGGAACATAAACATAGTACAAGGTCAAGATGTGGTGCCCTATAGTAAACTCGTAATGGAAGAAGGAAATGTGTTATCATTAAAGCCATCGAATATGCTAGCAGAGGAAGGAATAGTGTGTACCTGGTTTTCATATTTACAATTGCAGTCTAGATGGCAAAAAGACCTAAAGAAGGGTTTATCACTAATAGATGAGAATTTAATTAAACAAGTTAGAGAACAAGGGCCCATGTATATCAAAAGAGTGTACAATGTATTGATAGAAATTGACTCTGAAACTGAACTAGTCAAGGATTGTATGATAAAGTGGGAACAAAATTTTGGGCAACCTATCATGATGGAAACGTGGGAGAGAATTTGGGTGAAAAATGTAAAATTTACGCAAGCGCAACATTTAAGAGAGAACTTTTATAAAATGTTTTATAGGTGGCATCTAGATCCGAAAAAACTATCATATATCTACCCTGACATCCAACCTAAATGTTGGAGATGTGAAAGTATGGAGGCTACATATTTTCATGTATGGTGGACATGTAGAAAAATTAAAGCTTTCTGGAGAAAAATATGGTGGACACTTCAAACCATTTTGAAAAAGCGTATTGAATTTCTACCTCAGTTGTTTTTGTTAGGGATCATAAAAGACTGTACCACCATAGAGACGAACTTAATTTTGAACTTGATCACAGCAGCGAGACTGTTGGTGGGGCAATATTGGAAGAAGCCAGAATTACCATCTATTGAAGAATGGACTTTGAAAGTTATAAATTTGGTAGAAATGGCTAAAATATCTGCATATTTGAAGGATCATTCAAATGAAAAATATATGTTGGACTGGAAACATTGGATAGACTACAAACAAGAGAAACACCAATCAAAGAAAATGTATCTGGCTTATAGTTAAATCTTGATATACGGAGTGAAGAATGTTTACAAATTTAAAATGATTGTATTAAGTTGAATAGCATTTAACTTGAATTTTTTCTTTGTTTACATGTACAAATATATATCTAATAATAAAAAATTTTTAAAAAATGATGTAACTTGCTTGCAAGAAACACATATTAGGACTATTGATCAGAAATATTTGATAAATAATAAATTAGGTACACACTATGTTTCAGCGGCTGCTGAGAAGAAGAATGGAATTGTTATTTATGTTAAAAATCATATTAGAACTAAATTAATAGAATCAGACACACAAGGTAGATACTTAGCAATTGAAATGTTAAAAGAAGGTAAAACAATACTTTTGATGGGAATATATGCACCAAACCAACAACAACAAAAATTTTACAAGTTAATATATAAAAAGTTAACACAATTTGATTATAGGTCTTGTATAATAATGGGAGATTGGAATGGTGTGATAGATATTAATTTAGATAAAAAGAAGATATCTTCAATTCCTCAAACATGTGCTAAGTTGCCTAAATCTTTTTTTGACATAAAGGACGACTTTGACTTGATATATATATGGAGAGAAAGAAATGGCAAAGAGCAAGAATTTACTTTCTTTTCTGACAGGCATCAGTCATTTTCTAGAATTGATTTTATATTAACCTCAAGTGATTTTCTTTTTAGTTTAAAGAAGGTGAAGATTTTACCTAAAGCTTTAACAGATCATAATCTGGTTTGGATGGAACTAACGGAAGGACAAAGACCTAAAAGATCTTGGAGATTAAATGAAAATTTGTTTAAATATGATATAAATGGATGAATGTAAAAGCTCAATGAAGGAATTCTTTAGGTTAAATATGCATAAGGGTACAATTATAGAAATGGTATGGGATGCAAATAAAGCATATATGCGTGGGATTTTAATAGATTTGAATAAGAGGCATAGAGGTAAACAAGAGAAAAAACGGAAGGAGTTAGAAGAGGAAATAAGAAAGAAGGAACAGTTATTAATAAAGAGACCAGATGACAAAATTATTAAAGAGGGGATTAAGGTCCTACGGAAACAATTTGATTTGTTGATGGCAGACCAAGTTGCCAGGAATATACAATATGCAAAACATAATACGTTTTTTAACTCTAATAAGCCTGGCAGATGGCTGGCCTATATATTAAGGAAAAAACAAAAATCTCGAATAATTGAAAAAATAGAGCATAAAGGGAAAGAGGTGTTCCAACAAGAAATTATTAAGAAAGCTTTTTTAGAATTTTACTCTAGGTTATATGCTGAGGAGAAAGTACAAGAGAATGATATAGATTTTTTTTGCAAAATGAAAATGTATTAGCAATTAACAATGATCAAAGAGAAAGATTAAATATACTGATTACTTCAGAAGAAATAATTTCTGTGATTAAACAATTGAAATTGGGAAAATCTCCTGGGACAGATGGGTTAACGGCAGTTTATTATAAGCACCTTCATATGGAAATGGTGGAACCTCTTAGAGAGTTATTTGTTAATATACAAAAAGGGGGTCAAGTTCCACCCTCATGGAAAACAGCCTATGTTTCTTTAATTCCCAAAGAGGGACGAGACAATCTTCAACCAGAAAATTTTAGACCTATTTCATTGTTGAATATGGATTATAAGATTTTTGCAAAAGTGATGGCTAATAGATTAATGACAGTTTTACAACAAACAATTCATACTGATCAAACCGGTTTTTTACAAGGGAGGCAGATGAAAACTAATGTTAGACAACTTATTAATATAATAGAATATTTGGAGAAGAATACTCAGGTGCCCGCAGTCCTTATGTTTTTGGATGCGGAAAAAGTATTTGACAGATTGAATTGGTTGTTTTTGAAAAAACTGATTGCTAGGATGCAAATGGGGGACCAGTTTATTAATTCAATATTGGTGATTTATCAGAAACAAACAGCGCAGGTTATTGTGAACGGGGAGTTAACAGACTTATTTAATATAGAGAAAGGTACTAGACAGGGATGTCCTTTATCCCCTTTGCTGTTTGTTTTAACTCTAGAGGTTTTATTGAATAGGATAAGAGGAGCAGAAGATTTAAAAGGTATAGAGATTAGACAACAAGACTATAGACTACGTGCCTTTGCAGATGATTTGGTTGTGACATTGACTCAACCAATACAGTCTGCCAAGAGATTGATGGAGATAATTAAAATTTATGGTAAGGTATCTGGATTTAAATTAAATATAGCTAAAACAAAGATGTTAGTTAAAAATGTAAATACTAATTTAAAACAGGATTTGGAAAGAATAATGGGATGTGAGATAGTTAAGAAAATTAAATATTTAGGAATTGATATTGAAGCCTCTAATGGAAAGTTATGTAAAAATAATTATGAAGTTTTGTGGAGTAATGTACAAATAGAATTGGAAAAATGGAAGAAACTACAATTATCTTTGTTGGGAAAGATAGCTGCAGTTAAAATGAATGTATTACCCAAATTCTTATTTCTTTTTCAAATGATACCTATACTTAAAAAGGATGCGAATTTAGAGGAGTGGCAGAAGGGCATTAATAGATTTATTTGGAATGGGAAGAAACCGAGGGTTAAATTAAAAATAATTCAGGATACAAGGGAACGAGGTGGTTTGAAAATGCCTAACTTGAAGTTATATTATGATGCAGCTGTTCTAGTAGCAATAAGTGATTGGGTTAATTTAACTAATGATAGAGTATTGAATATTGAAGGGAATGATTTATTATATGGTTGGCATGCCTATTTAGTTTATGATAAAAAGGTGGACAGGAGTTTCAAAGAGCACCTATTGAGAAATGCTCTGTTGCGTGTCTGGAAAAAATACCAGTATAAATTAAATGATAAGATTCCTGTATGGACAGTTCCCAGACACGCAATAGAGAATATAAATAGAGAACAATTACATGATGTGGTGCCATATGAGAAACTCCTGTTTAAAGAAGGGAATGTTTTACAATTGAAGTCCTTGAATACGTTAAGGGAGGAAGGAATAATTTTTACTTGGTTTCAATATTTACAACTTCAGACCAGATGGAAAAAAGATCAGAAGATTGGTTTATCCCAAATAGATGAAAATTTAATTAAACAAATTAGAGATCAAAGGTTAATGCATATTAAAAGATTGTATAATGTATTGATAGAAATTGATTCCAAAATTGAATTAGTTAAGGATTGTATGATAAAGTGGGCTCAAAATTTTGGACAACCAATAATGATGGAAACTTGGGAGAGAATTTGGGTGAAAAATGTAAAATTTACACAAGCGCAACATTTAAGAGAAAATTTTTATAAAATGTTTTATAGATGGCATTTGGATCCGAAAAAATTATCATATATGTACCCTAATTTACAATCTTAAATGTTGGAGATGTGATTGTATGGATGCTACTTATTTTCATGTATGGTGGACTTGTAAAAAAATGAAAGCTTTTTGGATAAAAATTTGGTGGATACTTCAAAATATTTTGAAAAAACGTATTGAATTTTCACCACAGTTATTTTTATTAGGTATTATAAAAGATTGTACTACCATAGAGACGAACTTGATTTTGAATTTGATTACAGCAGCGAGACTGTTGGTGGGATAATATTGGAAGAAGGAAGAATTACCATCTACTGCAGAATGGACTTTGAAAGTTATAAATTTGGCGGAGATGGCCAAAGTATCTGCATATTTGAAAGATTACTCAAATGAACAATACCGGTATATGTTGGAATGGAAAAAATGGATAGAGTATATTCAAGGGAAATATCAATCTAAGAAATTGTATTTAGCATATAGTTACATTTTTATTAGGATTTATCTAATAATTTCGTTTATAGTGGGTTTTTTTCCTCTCTCTTTTTTTTAAAAACTACCCTGTTTTCACTCCGGGAAGAAGGGGGGAAGGTTGGGGGGGGTGTTAGATGGTTTTGTATATATAATAATAAAAAATATTTACTGAGGAATTTGGAGAGGGGAGTTGCTCGGACACCACCTCTGCACTACATCCGAAGGGGGAAGAGTGTAAGAGGGGAGAAGGAAGTAGGAAGGTTGGAGGAGAGGAGGAAGCGGAGAGAGAGGGAAAGAGAGAGGTGGAGGAAGAGGGAAGTAGGATGAGAAGACAGGGAGGAAGAGAGAGCGCGGATGTGGTGGAGGTGGTGGTGTCCGAGCAGCACCTATAGTTAAGTCTAGGTATTTGTATTAAGCAGAGTTGTATATGTATGTTTTTTATTCTGGAATTCTTTTTGTTTATCTAATTATTAAGCATTTATTGTTAAAATTATAAAATTAATAAAATATATCTTAAAAAAAGGAAAAGGGTCCCTCCGTGAAACGCCCGGGAGGAAGGGCAGGATTGGAGCGCTGGCGGACCAATGACGGGAGAGGAGCGCTGGCGGAGAGCCAGCCAAGAAAGGTTGTCCGTGTTGGATCCGCCGCGCTGGGGTTCCCGAGGAAGAAGCGCCCCCCCGACCCCCTTGCTGCCCAAGTGCTGCTCAGCGCTCGCAGCAGAACTAGCGATTTCGCAGAGGCGTCCGCCCCTCGGACGGGGATCCGGCCCCTCCCAGCCGCGGGGGATGGGAGGAGGCGGTGCGAGCGAAGCTTTATAAGGGGCGTCCTGCCTGGGGCTGGCACGTCTAGATTCCTGGAGACCATCATGGCGATTGGCCTGGCAGCTCTGGGGCTCCTCGCTTTCCTGCTCGACTGTCCCGGAACCTTTCCCTCACCCCAATTGGACTAACTGGCCCCTCTCCTTCCAGTGGAAGCAGCCTAATTTGGATCCCATTGGCCAAAGAATTTCTGGTGCTGGGCTCCAGGAGAAGAGATTTTTCTGCTGTACCCCCCCACTCCAGAATATTCTACCATCAGAGGTGAGATCCCCCCAGACACACAATCCTGGCCTTCTGGAAGACCCTGAAACTTTATTTCCATTTAGCAATAAAGCTGTTGGTGGTCATTCAGTTTGGTTCTTAATTTTTAATCTTTTTATTCTAGTTTCGATTCTTTTTAGCACTTTATAACTTTTATTTCATTGTAAGCCACCCAGAGTTGCTGTATTAGTGAGATGGGTGGCATAAAAAGGTATTAAAATAAGCTCTCCACTTCTGCGGTTGTTTTTTGACATTGCCTCTGGACCTTTAAGCAAAAATACCACGTTACTTTTTATTGTTCCTCTAACTGCCCCACTTGCAAAATTCTTGATTGCAAATCCAATCGTTATAACTGAACCGTTTGTGGCCAGCCTCTTTGGCTTCTCAGGTAAGTGTCGAAATAGGTTCTAGCTAACTGCTGGGTCTAACAATGACTCTGTCAAGCAAAGCTTAAGCCAAAAGATTAAGATGGACCAGCTCTGGATGAAGCTAATTCATGGCTCGTTTGCAAAACCCTTTCATAATTTCCTAATAAATTAATAGGTCAGATCCTCAGTGGATTGGCTGCAGGTCTGCAAAGTCTTCAAGGGCAAAGGCTGTGTAAAGTGCAGAGCAATAGTAGAGCAGTAGTAGAGACAAGTAGAGACTCTGTACCCCAGAGTTAGCTTTGAGCCCCCCCCATCCAGATGGGGGTCCTACCCAGCCTCTCCTGGAAACCTGCAGACTGGCGCCCAAGGAACTTCTGAAAGACCAGGGAGGCCGATGCTACTCAGGCAAACATTTTATTGGAGAAGAGCATCTGATGGGAGCAGTAGGGAGGGTCAACTCCCTGCTATGGCCCCCCAAGGCAGAAACGGGGAAGCCTTGCTCTCTTCACCTTCACTAAGTGCGGTAGAAGGTGTTTGGGCCAACCCTACAATGAAACAGGAGGGAGGGAAATGTCAAAATTCATGGTGGCATGATTGGTGTTGCCCCCCCCCCCAGGCTGAGCATCCCATCCCCTACCCCATTCCCTCCTTCCACCCAGTCACGTGATATTGTAAACGGGGGGGGGGGAGGAAATGGATGTTCTGGTTCTCGGTGTGGTCAGGGCCAGGTAGGTCCCCAGCCACGCATTGCAGGCCAAGTCTGATGAAGGGAAGGACACTGACCCAGAGCAGGCTGGGCGAAGTCTCCTTGGTGTTTATTGACGTTTCGATTCTTTTTAGCATTTTGACTTTTATTTCATTGTAAGTCATCCGGAGTTGCTGTGTTAATGAAATGGGCGACATAAAAAGTTATTAAAATTAAATGAGCTCTCAATTCTGGGGGTATTTTTTGGCATGCTAAGGTGGAGCTTTTTGTCTCTGGACCTTTAAGCAAAAATGCCAGGTTACTTTTTCTTGTTCCTCTAACTGCTCCACTTTCAAAGTTCTTGACTGCAAATCCAATCCTTATAAGTGAACCATTGGTGGCCAACCACTTTGGCTTCTTCAGGTAAGTGTCGAAATAGGTTCTAGCTAACTGCTGGGTCTAACAATGACTCTGTCAAGCAAAGCTTAGACCAAAAGATTAGGATGGACCAGCTCTGGATGAAGCTAATTTGTGTCTCCTTTGCAAAACCCTTTAATAATTTCCCAATAAATTAATAGGCCAGATTCTGAGTGGATTGGCTGCAGGTTCCCAAAATCTTCAAGGGCAAAGGCCGAGTAAAGTGTAGAACAGTAGTAGAGCAGTAGTAGAGACAAAGCTAACTCTTTATCCCAGAGCCCTCCCTCCAAATGGGGGGTCCTACCTATCTTCTCCTGGAAACCTGCAGACTGGCCCCCAGAGAGCTTCTGAAAGACGGGGGAAGCTGAGGCTGCTCAGGCAAACATTTTATTGAAGAGCATCTGTTGGGTGAGGTTGGAAGGGTCACCCCCCCCAGGGCCCCCCAAGTCAGAACCGGGGAAGCCTTGCTCTCTTCACCCTCTCACTTGGCGCGCCAGAAGATGTCCGTGCCAACGCTACAAAAAAGGAGGAGGGAGTGAATTGTCAAAATTCATATTGGCATGATTGGTGTCCCTCCAGGCTGAGCATCCAACCCCCACTGCATTCCCTGCTTCCACCCACTCACATGATAATGAAAAGGGGGCAAAGGAAATGGATGCTGCAGGTTCTGGGGGATGGCGAGGGCCAGGTAGGTCCCCAGCCACGCAATGCAGCCCAAGTCTGATGAGGGGAAGGACACTGACCCAAAGCAGGCTGGGCGAAGTCTCCTCGGTGTTTGGGGGCCTCCCTTGAAGCAGCTCCCTCCAGGTGGCCAGAAAAGTGGCCTCTTGGGAGGGGAGCAGCAGAGCTGCAGGCTTGCCCTCGCTCAGAGAAGGCACCCAGGTGGCCTCTTTGCCCCATACAAATATGGGCTGTGCTGGGCTACTGCTCTCCTATTTGAGTAGAGCAATTAATGCCAACTCTCCAAGTGTTGCCAGCTGTGGGCAACCCAGACTGTGGTGCCACCCAAAGCACACTTGTCAGTGAGAACGACCTGGGAAAGCTCCTCCAAAGCTTTGCTACCTTTCTTTGTGGTGGAAGTGGCAGAAACAGAGTCTCCTAGACTCAAAATGCCAGCCTCTCCTATAGGAGCTGCCCTGAGAGAGGCAAACCATTGGGGCGCCCTTTCAAGAGCCACTTTAGGGGGGGAAGAGAGAGAAAAAGAAGAGCTGCTCAGGGCCCTTCCAGTTAGGGGGCACAGCAGTTCAGCCCCTGATTTTCCTTACCGGGTCGCCCCCCAATCCTCTGCTGCGGATCCCACGTGCTCACGAAATAGCCAGGTTGTCCTCAGCTGTTCCCTTCCGTTCTCATCCACCAGACACTGGCCCACAAAGACGGCGGTGGGTTCTGTCAGATCAAAGTTGTTTTACCAATTGGGGGGGGATATATTTCGCACAAAGACCCCCGCTCACCGATGCTACCTTTAGATTGGGAATGTTTTATAGGCTCCAAAATATATGGGCATTTCCATCTGATGGGGGGGGGAAGGAGGGAGGACATTCAGTGAAAGAATCTGCAAGAGGCAGATCTCAGGAAGGGGTGATCCGCTAGATTCCCTCCTCCCGTTGTATTTGCTTCCATAACAAAGACTGAGTGGCTCTACCATCGAAGTGCCAGCTCACGCTGAAGCCAAAGGTGGGCTGGCGCCCCTGGTGCTGGTTGCCCTGCAGCGGGGATGAAAAGACACGTAAGGAGTGTGGCAGTGGTGGCGTATAGAAGACGCCGCTGAACACCCCCGCGTCATTGACGCTGTTGATCTCCATGATGTTGCCACGGTCATTCTTCCAGGTGCCGGTCAGGAAGCACTAAAAAAGAGCGGGAGGGGGGAGAAAGCGTGTCAGGGTGATAGCCAAGCCCAGCTGTCCAACAGGTAGAAACTCTGCCTCCATTTTCTCCGGGGGATCAGAAAACACCCGCTGCTCCCACTTGGCCGACCCCCGGGGATGCCCACGCCGGGTCGGGCTGGCAAAGGCGGCCCATCCCAAAGTCCTTCGGTCGAGGCGCCTGCCAGACCGCGTCCGGGACGACACTCCGCGGGCGGATCGCTCTGCCATCTGCGCAGCGAGCGAGAGCACCAACCCCGGCGGCAGGCTGCCGAAGTCACGGCCGAACACGGAGGAGAATTCGCTCGGCCGACTGTCCGTCGGGGACCCAGGACCTCTGGCGCTCAGCGCGACGGCATCGGGTGAGATCAACCCCGAGGAAGCGGCACCCTTTGCGCAGCCCGCCGGCTCCCACCAGTTGCTCCTGCCGCCCACCCGAGCAGAGGCTGGTGTGTGTGTGGGGGGGCTTTCCACACGGGAGGCTGGGAGCCTCCGCCTCTCACCCCGCATTTGACCTTGGCGGCTGGCTCCGAGTTTTGGGGTTCGGCAAAGGTTCCCGAGAAGCCGAGCAGGAAAGCGAGGAGCCCCAGAGCTGCGAGGCCAATCGCCATGGTGGTCTCCAGCAGTCCACACGTGCCAGCCCCAGGCGGGACGCCCCTTATAAAGCCCCGCTCGCACCGGCTCCCCCCCTTTCATCTGCCCCCTCCCTCCATCACCCCCAGCTGCTGGGAGGGGCAGGATCCCCGTCCGAGGGGCGGACGCTTCTGCGAAATCGCCGGTCCTGCTGCGAGCGCTGAGCAGCACTTGGGCAGCAAGAGGGGCGGGGGCATTTCTTCTCGGGAACCCACCGCGGCAGATCTAACATGGGCGTTCTTTCTTGGGGGAGGTCCTAAGGTGGAACCCCGAGACAGGCTCAGCAGTTAGCTAGAACCTATTTCGACACTTACCTGAAGAAGCCAAAGAGGCTGGCCACAAACGGTTCAGTTATAACAACTGGATTTGCAATCAAGAATTTTGCAAGTGGGGCCATTGGAGGAACAAGAAAAAGTAACGTGGCATTTTGCTTAAAGGTCCAGAGGCAAAAAGCTCCACCTTAGCATGTCAAAAAACAGCCCCAGAATTGAGACCTTATTTTATTTTGGTAAGTTTTTATGCCACCCATCTCACTGATACAGCAACTCTTGGGTGGCTTACATTGTAATAAAATTTTAAAAGTGCTAAAAAGAAATAAAACCAGAATAAAGAGATTAAAAGTTAAGAACCCAGGTGATGGACATTCTGGGGCTAAGAATCCTGTCTACCCCCTGAGACACCCCCAGGGTACCCTACCCTGTCAGGACCCCAGGCTGATTGCCTGAGCCAGGTTTTCAGGCTTTCCAGAAGGCCAGGATTGTGTTTGTGTGTCTGTGTGTGTGTGTGGGGGGGAAAATCTCACCTCTGATGGTAAAATATTCTTGGAGGAGGGTAGAGCAGAAAATGCTCTTCTCCTGGATCCCAGCAGCAGAAATTCTTTGTCCAGTGGGATCCGAATTAGGCTACTTGCACTGGAACGAGAGGGGCCAGCTAGTCCCATTGGGGTGAGGCAGTTCCTCAGATACCCCAAAGCTTCACAAGTGTACCCCCATGGTTATTATGGGATGTTACCCAGCTGCATTTGTCTTCAGCACATCAGGAACAAGTGATGAAATATAATGAAATGCTGATGTGTTTAGGACTTACATTACTTTTATTACAAAGTTAAAGTAGTAGAATCTTGCTGTCAGAATTCAAGTATATTTCATTTCTAGTTATCAACTATGGGAAACCCCATTTCTGCCCTCTCTGGATTCTGTCATACTACGAAGAGGAGGATCGTCGCCCAGAAGAACTGCTTGAAAACACTTAAAACATTGAAGGGTGGGAGAGAATTGCTCAGATCCTGTCTAGCACGCCTACAATCATTTTATCTTAATAAATATGCCTGTTGGAAAAGATATTCCAAGAGTTCTGTATTCTTAAGATGTAAAGTGAGGTGGGTCCTTACACTTGCAAGGCTGAATCCACCTCCCTCTCTTCATCTTCCTGAAAGGGAAGAAAGCCATTAAGCCTGGGACCCTTCCCCAAATTTCATTTCTTTCTTGGACACAGTTTTTTTTGTCTGATAGTCACTCCTCTTGGGGCTCTTCCTTCTGTTTCCTCTTGTAGCCCTTTCTGTCACCAGGGAGGTGCACCAGCAAATGGATAATCTGAGGCACAACTGGAACAGATGCTCACAAGAGAAGATAAAAGCAAAGGAAAAGGGGGGGTAGCCTGGATCAGTGGTCCAAGGAAGGGAAAGGAAAGACTGGATCTGCTGCCAGGAGGACCTGGTTGGAGGTAAATAAGGAAGAGGCAAAGAGCAGAGCTTCTCTGGGTCTTCTCCCCAAGACTCCAGATGGAGCTGGGCAGAATCACCAGCAGGGACCAGGAGACAAGAGAGGGAGGGAGAGCAAGAGAGGCAGAGAGCTAGAGAGACAAAGAGAGCATGGGTGAATTGAACTCTCCAAGTCAGCTTGTCCAGGAGTCTCAAAGGAGCTCCTGTGGACATCTCAGACCCATCATATTTTAGTGCTTAGTAGGAGTATCAAGGGTTTGGGGGTGACCCCAAATCAACCTGATATTTTTTGATACATTGTTTGATTTAGTTGATTATGGGAATTGGTTTTCTATACTACCTGCCATCCTGCATTAATGCCTTTGATTCTTCTTTCTACACAATGTCGGAATCCCCAGCAGTCTTGCTTTAAAGGCTTTTCCCCTTTCGTTTGACCCTCTTCTCTCGCTTGCTCAAAACGCCCCAGGAATCGGCTCCTTCATATTTCTGACCCTCAACCTCCAAAAGTAAAAAGATCTCTCCACTGTTTCTTCCTTGCCCAGCAGGCTCCAATGATCCTTGAGTGGCCACTTCTCCTCAGCCTTGTTCCAGGAGCCACCAAGGACACCAGACTGCTGTCTCCCCTCCTCATCTTGCCTCTGCCCTCTGGCCAGGTTCTCCTGGGGCAGG
Source organism: Bothrops alternatus (assembly GCA_034064705.1). NCBI lineage: Eukaryota > Metazoa > Chordata > Lepidosauria > Squamata > Viperidae > Bothrops > Bothrops alternatus. The sequence continues at coordinate 32,531,057 of JARGCV010000016.1, read as the reverse complement.
CTGGGCAGAGGGAGCAGAGCAGGAAGGGGAGGAACCCAGCCGTCTCCCTCCCTCCCTCCCTCCCTCCCTCCCTCGGCCTTCTCTTCTTTAAGCTAAACATGCCTGGTTCTGGATCTCTGAGGATTTAGCCAAGACACACACACCCCATCATCCCCTTGGCACTCTGGGTTTGGGTTTGACAATAAGGCTTTTTGTAGATGGAATTAAAAAATACATTTTCCAGGTCATTCTCTTGATTTACCCTTTGTATTTTCTTTTTAGTTTTTAAAACTTCAGCCTGGTTGTTTTGAATAGCACCCAGAGTCACTTGACAGTGAGATGGGCAGCATATAAATTTAATAAATAAAATATCCAGTAAGACATCCTTTTCCAAATTAGTCCCCTGATCTGTCATCGGTAGTTCCACATTCTCTATTTCCTCTGTGCTGGACCAGTTATGTAATCATCTGGCCAGAGTATATATTTGAGAATTGTGTTATTGTGTATAGCATTTACAGGGTTAATGTCACATCATTGTGAGAACTGTATGTTAGAACGTTTGGCATTTAAAGGGTTAAGAGCTGTCTCCTTAAGAGATAGTTTACGGGTAATGTAGTTTAACTGTTTAGTGAACCCTATATTCATCAAGTCAGTGGGAGGGGGCAACTAAGTTCATCACAGGATATTCTGGCTACGTGTCAGCTTGTGAAAGAATGCTTTTGTGTAAAACCAGCATGGGGAAGCATGCAGGGACCTTGTCTGTAACCACGCTAGAGCTGATATGAAGGAATTACTGTTTTTACCTACGTAAAATGGACAAATGTAACATCCGGAAGCATCTTCAGAATAGTAAGTTCTGCTAAGGATTCCTGGACTTCTGGAATTGCCATTGTTAAGCAGTATGGTCATAGTCGTTGTAAGTCAAGGACTACTTGCAGTGAGTCCCTTGAATATGATCTGTTCAGTGTGAAATATATGATATTAAAATAGCAAGAGCAAAAATGTGGATTCTGCCGGAGGAAAGCCGTGTTCATCTATGGTGGCAAAAGAGCCAGAGGGTGAAACGTTGCTGCCAGATTCCTCCCAACTTTCTGCTTATTTGGTGGCTGAGGCTTCTTCTGTATCCCACCTTTATTATTTTTACAAATAACTCAGGGCAGACAATATATCCAACACATCTTCCTCCTCCTTTTTTCCCCACAACAACAACAACAACAACAACCCAATTTTATAAATATTATAAACCTTGTGAGGCTCTGAGACATGTGACTAGCCCAAAGCCACCCAGATGGCTTTCAAGGGTAAGATGGGACTTGAACTCAGCGTCTCCTCCTTTCCAGCCTGATGCCTTAACCGCTAGACCAACCTGGCTCTCAAAGGCTGGGCTGTGAATACTTAGAGAGGTATATTTGGAAGAGGCTTTAGATTAGAAGATATCAGATCTGCTCCTCAGATCAGGATCCACTGCAGCATCCCTGAGAGATGATCCCAGAGCTATTATTGGAAGATCTCAGTTGAAAGAAAACTCAACACTTCATGTGGCAGCCAGTCTCTCTCTAGATGGCAGCTTCTACAGCCATGGACCTACCTTCTCACAGTTTTAATTCACGGTGTTTTGTCCCCTTTAAACTATGGCACCCAGAACTGGACATCACACTCCAAATCCTGTCAGACCAGGGCAGAGTAGAAAAACTGTTTCCCAGGGTCTGGTTCTGTGCTCCTCCGCATCCCAGGGTAGTTTTTGCCTAGCGCAGTGTTTCTCAACCTTGACAATTTTAAGGCATGTGGACTTCAACTCCCAGAATTCCACAGCCAGCATTGTCAAGGTTGGGAAACAAGCAGCTGCATCCCTGCTGACTCATGTTTTAGTCAGTCCTGTGAAGCTCTTCTTGAATGACCAGCATCAAAACCCATGTCCTAGAGAGGGAGCTCTGAGGTGCTGAACTCGGCCTGGGATTCTTGGTTAGCTCCAGGATGGCATTTCCTCTTGCTCTTTCCTCCACCAAATGAAGTTGTCAGCAAGTGAGGACCAGGATGCAAGGATAATTCCCCCCACCCCTTATCACTCTTGCAGGCCTCTCTGATAGCCTCTGCTCATCTGATGCAGAAAGACCTGGCCTGTATCTTCTGCCTGCCCAGAGGGTCCATAGTAACCTCCTTCGGCAGGATTCCCTATCAGTTTTCAATACTACCTGCCATCCTGCATTAATGCCTTTTATTCTTGTTTCTACACAAATGTTAGACTTTGCATTTATCCCTGTTGAAATTAATCATTCTGATTTTTGCCCATTATTCCAGCTTTTAACGATCCTTGGAAATCTTCATTCTGCCCTCTGTAGTATTTTATATCTCCCCATTTGCTGTCATGTCCAAAACTGATTACGTTTTCTAACTCCTAACCTAATTCTAAATATGTCAAACAGCTCAAGGCCTAAAATGGAGCCCTGAAATTCCTCACTTCTTTTCAATCAGATCTGGAGCCTTTAATAAGCCCTTGTTGGGTTTGATCTCTCCACAGGCTGTATCCATTTAATGGTAGTGTAGGCCAGCCACAGGTTGCCTTCTTCTTCTTCTTCACCAGGATTTCGTGGATATTTGCCAAAAGTTTTGCTGAAGTCAAGGTACATAATGTCCACTGCATTCCCATAATCAACTAAATGAGACACAGTGTAAAAAAATATCAGATTGATTTGGGGTCACCCCAAACCCTTGATGCTCCTGCTAAGCACTAAAATATGATGGGTCTTAGATGTCCCCATGAGCTCCTTTCAGACTCCTGACAACCTGCCTTAGAGACTGTTGCATATCTTAATTTTAGAAAAGTGACTCCATTTTGAAAAAGTGACTCCATTTTGAGAAAGTGACTCCATTTTGGAAAGGTGACTCCATTTTGAGCCAGGCCAGGAGCATTTGTGCTCTGCAAGTCTGGTGGAAAGTTACTGGGAGAAAGTTCCAGAATATGTCAAAGATGATGGATGTGACAAAGGGAGGGTAGGCAAATGGGAGGAGAAAGGGGAAGGTCCAAACAGTGTGGTGCAGCAAGAAATTCTTGTATTGGCCAAAATGTAACATGTGATGTACATATGTGAGTTAATAAAAGGAGGACCCAGGGATTGTTCTGGGCTCTTCACCCCAGGAAAACCTGTGTCCTGGGTTTTTCTTTATTGGCCCGTGAAGAGACCACCAAGTTGAAGCCCACTGAGCCAAACCCCCGATGCCGTTCCGGGGGACTGAGGCTTAGGAAGCTTCATAGTGGTGACTCCCGACGTGATTCGGGTCGGTGTCGTGTTCCGACGACACCCTTGGCACCCTCATACTCATCTCACGCATCCGTGGCGTCCTCTCCAGCGAGGACTCACCCCCGTAGCGTCTTCAGCAAGGACCTACCCCCCCCCCGTGAGTATGGGGGCAGAATTCTCCCAAGAGCAGATAGCACATCTGTGGGTGCTTGGGGGAATCGTCAGGGCATCAATTAAACAGTTAAAAAGAGAACACAAAGTGCCTTCACAAAAAGAATTGAAAAAACTACTGTCATATTTATGGACTCATTGTCCTACATATCCCTTAAAGGGCACTTTGAAAATAGATCATTGGATTAAAATTGGTTCATATTTTAATACAGAACCAAGGGCCCCTGCTAATATTCTTCTTACATGGAAAACAGTAGTTGCCTGTCTAAAAATCCATTTCCAGAACCTTTCAGGTTCTCCTCCAATTTCTAAAACCCCCTCTGCCTACTTACCTCCCTCTTCTCCTTCCTGTCCTGATCCACTGATCAATCCAGTAAAAGGCCGGCCCATTTTTTGCCAAGAGCCATCCTCCATTTTGTCACCAGTTCACCAGGGCATTCTTCAGGCCCGCATGGAGGGAAATATAACCTCCACTGAGGATCTCAATTATGCAACTAAGAAAACCATCAACCCCCTCCTCTGCTACTGCAACTCCCTTCCCTGCTGCTGCTATGGTACAAGCTGCTAAAGAGGTTTCATTAGAAATTCCTGGACTCACTTATTTTTTACCTTTGGATTTCTCTAATTGTAAAATTTCTTCTACTTTTCCATTACTCTTATTTCCTCATAGAGATCTTATCTCTAGAGGTGTGCTTGCTTTTTTCCCATTCCCCACCTTTTTCTGCTCTTGCAGGAGGAAAAACCCCCTCAGATCCTATTTCTTTGACACCCAAGCAGCAATCAGTTCTTTCTCTTGTGAATCACGCATTATCTCTCACCTGGGTTGATAGATGTGTGTCTGATCTCCCCCTTTCAATGATTCTTTTAAATACTCCTTCTCTTTCTACTGCTGCATTAGCGCAGGTAAAAGATAACAAATTGCTAATTGTTGAATGGCTTCATTTACCACACACCTTGTTCATCACACTTCTCCTCAAACCTCTGCACAACGATCTGAACTTGCTGCTGTAATTTTAGCATTCACCAAATTACAGGATACCCCTTTTAATCTCATTTCTGACTCTCTCTATGTCACTCAAATTGTCACAATTATTTTTGACTCATATCTTTCTCCTGCAGTGGAGCCGCACTTGCTGTCACTATTTTCTTCCTTGCAGCATTGTGTGGAACATCGTACACACCCTTATTTTATTGCTCATATTCGAAGTCATCAGCCTTTCCCAGGGCCCATATGAGAAGGCAATGCCTTCGCTGATGATGCTAGTAAAAGTGTGTTAGCACTCTCTCCCCTTACTCCTTGGGACAGTCATTCATATTTTCATCAAAATGCAAAAGCCTTGAGGAAGCAATTTTCACTTTCCTCCACTGAAGCTTCTGCTATCATACAACAATGCCCTACCTGTAGTAAACAGGGCTCATCTCTCCCCATGGGAGTTAATCCCAGAGGATTGGCACGAGCTTCTGTTTGGCAGATGGATGTTACCCAATTTGCCCCATTTGCCCCATGGAAATTTCTCCATGTTACTGTAGACACATATTCTGGTTTTATCATGGCTACCCCCCAAAGAGGGGAAGCGGTAAAACATGTAATCAATCACTGTATTCGGTCCTTTGCAGTGGGAGGACGCCCAAAATGCTTAAAAACGGATAATGGACCAGCTTATTCCTCTTCGGCTCTTGCCGCTTTTTGTAATACTTGGGGCATTGTTCACAAATTTGGCATACCATATAATTCACAAGGTCAGGCAATAATTGAGCGTTCTAACTTGACCCTGAAAACTATGTTAAAAAAGTTTGACAAGGAAAAAAACCCTCCTGGCCTCCCATCACTGCAAAATATTTTAAATAAAGCATTGTATACTCTAAATTTTATTAATTTGACAAGAAATCCTCCATCTACTGCTGCTGACCGACATTTTGTTTCTAACAACCAGCCTAGTCTTCGCCCCCCTGTTTATTATAGAGAGTTACCTGATCCGGCATGGAAAGGTCCTGCACCATTGATAACTTGGGGACGAGGCTACGCTGCAATTCAATTGCCTGAGAAAGTATTGTGGGTCCCGGGACGTCACGTTCACCCATTTTTGCCAAAACATCAGTCAAGCAACAACGAAGATGTCACTCAATCCTCGTCAGCAACTGCATCCTGAACACCGACCAGATGCCACCACCACGTGGTGGTCACAGCTGATTCCAATACCAAGAAAATGTCTCTTTGTTAACCTTTGCCTTTTATCCCTTCTAACCACCTTTTTATCTATGTTTGCCAGTTGGTATCTAATCTGCTCCTTTTCTACCACAGAGGCACGTATTACCACTTGTATATCGCCCCAGCCTCACCGTGTTAAACGCGAATATTCAGACAACCTTTTGTTAACTGACACAGCTACATATGCTACAATTTTGAATATTACTAACTGTTGGATTTGTTCTGCTATCCCTGTTCATTCTCTTCAGGCTTCTTCTGTCATTGCTTGGCCTGGGGATAGCGACTTTTTAGGTAACTTGTCCTCCGATTGGGGTCGGAACATCACAGCTCGCATATGGACACAAGTACAGAAAAGGGCCGTTGCCTGTATAAAACGTGATAATGCCACTACTGGTTGCCCCCAATTGGGTAAATATCCATTCTGTAACACCACTATGAATTGGGCTTCTATTAGGCCCACAGAACATAGCAATCGTGCCTCTGAGGCGCTATCCTTTGGCCAATACTTAGCTGGAGCATTTAACTGGTCCTCTGCCCAGCATGATGCCACCTTTGCCATGCCCAATGAAGCTTGGCTTTTGTGTGGAAAATATGCATATAGAGAGATCCCCCTTTATTGGAGCGGTATTTGTACAATTGGTCAAATAATACCTGCTATGTTTGTAAGACAAACATTACCCCATTTACGTCTTAGAAATAAAAGAACAATGGAAAATATGATCAGAGATAACCCTTTACGATCTGATGGTTCCGGAACATTTGATTTATCTATGCTCTTGGATTGGTTACTTAATGCAGTCTGGTGGAAAAAACTTATATTCATCATTGTATGTATTATTATTTTGCTTATTAGTCTTTGTTGTTGCATTCAATGTATTCATTCCCTCCTTGCAATGTGCCGCCCTTCTCGGAGAATCAATATCGTTCAAACAGCAGACTTACCGCCAAAGACATTACAATTGGACCTAGAGGAACAGAAAAGTTTCAAAGACTTTGATGGACAGTGCCCGATGGAGCATGAAAATGGGGACAAACCATTCTGCACTCTTACGTTCTCATCAGATGAAGAAGAAGACTGTTTGTGATTGCTTATCTTTGAAAAAACAAAAACAGAGGAAATGTTGCATATCTTAATTTTAGAAAAGTGACTCCATTTTGAAAAAGTGACTCCATTTTGAGAAAGTGACTCCATTTTGGAAAGGTGACTCCATTTTGAGCCAGGCCAGGAGCATTTGTGCTCTGCAAGTCTGGTGGAAAGTTACTGGGAGAAAGTTCCAGAATATGTCAAAGATGATGGATGTGACAAAGGGAGGGTAGGCAAATGGGAGGAGAAAGGGGAAGGTCCAAACAGTGTGGTGCAGCAAGAAATTCTTGTATTGGCCAAAATGTAACATGTGATGTACATATGTGAGTTAATAAAAGGAGGACCCAGGGATTGTTCTGGGCTCTTCACCCCAAGAAAACCTGTGTCCTGGGTTTTTCTTTATTGGCCCGTGAAGAGACCACCAAGTTGAAGCCCACTGAGCTAAACCCCCGATGCCGTTCCGGGGGACTGAGGCTTAGGAAGCTTCAAGAGACTTCAACTCACCCATGCTCTCTCTGTCTGTCTCTGTCTCCGTCTCCATCTCTCTGTGTGTCTGTCTGTGTCTCTTTGTGTCTCTCTGAGTCTCTGTGTGTCTCTCTGTCTCTGTATCTGTCTGCATCTCTGTCTCTTTCTCCCTGTCTCTTTCTCCCTCCCTCCCTCCGTCCCTCACACCTGTCTCCTGGTTCCTGCTGGTGATTCGGCTCAGCTCCATCTGGACTCTTGGGGGAGAAGACCCAGGGAAGCAGCAGCTCTGCTCTTTGCCTGTCTCAGCTGCTCAGCCTGGGGCCCTGACAGGGTAGGGTACCCTGGGTGTGTCTCATGGGGTAAAGAAGATTCTTGCCCCAGGCTGTCCATCACCTTGGTTCTTAACTTTTAATCTCTTCATTCTAGTTTCAATTCTTTTTAGCACTTTTTAACATTTATTACATTGTAAGCCACCCAGAGCTGCTGTATTAGTGAGATGGGTGGCATAAAAAGGTATTAAAATAAAATACACTCTCCACTTCTGGGGCTGTTTTTTGACATGCTAAGGTGGAGTGCCCCCCCCTCTGGATCTTTAATCCAAAATACCACATTACGTTTTCTTGTTCCTCTAATGGCCCCACTTGCAAAATTCCTGATTGCAAATCCAATTGTTATAACTGAACATTTTCTGTCCAACCTCTTTGGCTTCTTCAAGTAAGTATCAAAATAGGTGCTAGCTAACCATTGGGTCTAACAATGACTCTGTCAAGCAAAGCTTAGGCCAAGTGATTAGGATGGACCAGCTCTGGGTGAAGCTAATTCATGGCTCACTTGCAAAAAGCCTTTAATAATTTCCTAATAAATTAATAGGTCAGATCAGTGGATTGGCTGCAGGTCTCCAAAGTCTTCAAGGGCAAAGGCTGTGTAAAGTGCAGAGCAATAGTAGAGGAATAGTAGAGACAAGCAGAGACTCTGTACCCCATAGTTAGCTTTGAGCCTCCCCCATCCAGATGGGGGTCCTACCCAGCCTCTCCTGGAAACCTGCAGACTGGCACAGAGAGAGCTTCTGAAAGACCAGGGAAGCTGAGGCTGCTCAGGCAAACATTTTATTGGAGAAGAGCATCTGATGGGTGAGGTTGGAAGGGTCACTCCCCCAAGGCCTCCCAAGGCAGAAACGGAGAAGCCTTGCTCTCTTCACCCTCTCAATTGGCGCGCCAGAAGGTGTTAGTGCCAACCCTACAATGAAGCAGGAGGGAGGAAAATGTCAAAATTCATGTTGGCTTGATTGTTGTCCCCCCCCCCCACCATGCTGAGCATCCCATCCCCACCCCATTCCTTCCTCCCATCCACTCACGTGAGAATGAAAAGGGGGGGAAATGAAATGGATGCAGCTGGTTCTCAGGGGTGGTCAGGGCTGGTAGATCCCCAGCCACGCAATGCAGGCCATGTCTGATGAGAGGAAGGGCCCAACACAAAGCAGGCTGGGCTGCGAATTCTCCTTGGTCTTTGGGGGCCTCCCTTGAAGCAGCTCCATCCAGGTGTCCAAGAAGGAGGCCTCTTTGGTGGGGAGCAGCAGAGCTGCAGGCCTTGTGCTCCCTCAGGGAAGGCACCCAGGTGGCCTCTTAGCCCCATACAAATATGGGGTTGTGCTGGGCTACTGCTCTTTAAGTAGAGCAATTAATGCCAGCTCTCCAAGTGTTGCCAGCTGTGAGCAACCCAGACTGTGGTGCCACCCAAATCACACTTGTCAGTGAGAACGATCTGGGGAACCTCCTCAAAAGCTCTGCTGTGTTTCTTTGTGGGGGAAGTGGCAGAAACGAAGTCTTCAGCCTCTCCCACAGGAGCTGCTCAGCGCTGGGTGCGGAAATATCCCCCAGAGAGGAAACCATTGGGGCGTCCTGGTCATCCTTTCAAGAGCCACTTTGAGGGGGGGGGAAGAGAGAGAAAAAGAGAGGTGCCCAGGGCCCTTCCAGTTAGGGCGCACATCATTTCAGTCCCTGATTTTCCTTACCGGGTCGCCCCCCAATCCTCTGCTGCAGATTCCACCTTCTCACGCAGCAGCCAGGTTGTCTTCAGCTGCTCCTTTCCGTCCTCGCCCACCAGACATTGGCCCACAAAGACGGAGATGGATTCTGAGGGAGGAATGGGCCAGACACTCACTGGCAGGTCAAAGCTGTTGTACCAATTGGGGGGGGGATATATTTCTCATAAAGACCCGCGCTCACTGATGCTACCTTTAGGTTGGGATAGTTTTATGGGCTTGAAAAACTTTGGGCTGCTCCAGCTGATGGGGGGAAGGGCGACATTCAGCGAAATAATGTGCAAGATGTAGATCTAAGGAAGGGGAGTTCCACTAGATTCCCTCCTCCCGTTCTATTTCCTTTCACACCAAATAGTGAGTGGCTCTACCAGTGAAATTCCAGTTGACGGCGAAGCCAAAGACGGGATGGTCCCCCAGGTGCTGGACGGCCAGAAGCGGGGATGGTCGGATGTCATTGGTGGAGGCCGAGACTGCCGTTCTGTAGACGCCACTGAACACCCCCTTCTTAACGGTTGTGTTGATCTCCATGGTGGAGTTGAGCTCGTTCTTCCAGGTGCCGTCCAGGGAGCACTAAAGGAGAGCGGGAGAGGGGAGGAAACCGAGTCACGGCGCTAGCCAAGCCCAGCTGTCCAACAGGTAGAGACTCTGCCTCCATTTTCTCCGGGGGATTAGAAAACACCCGCTGCTCCCACTTGGCCGACCCCCGGGAATGCCCACGCCGGGTGGGGCTGGCAAAGGCGGCCATCGCCAAGGTCCGTCGGTCGAGGCGCCTGCCAGACCGCGTCCGGGACGACACCCCACGGCGGATCGCTCTGCCATCTGTGCAGCGAGCGAGAGCACCAGCCCCGGCGGAAGGCTGACGAAGTCGCCGCCGAGCACTGAGGAGGAAATGCTCGGTCGGTCGGCCGGCCGGCCGTCGGGGACCCAGGGCCTCTGGCGCTCAGCGCGACGGCACCGAGTACAATTAACCCCGAGGAAGCGGCACCCTCTGCGCAGCCCATTGGCTTCCACCAGCTGCTCCATCCACCCACCCGAGTAGAGGCTGGTGGCAGGGGGTTTCCCCGGGGGTGGCTGGGACCCTCTGCCCGCCACCCCGCATCACACCTTGGCGGCTGGCTCCGAGTTTTGGGGTGCGGCAAAGGTTCCGCTACAATCGAGCAGGAAAGCGAAGAGCATCAGAGCTGCCAGGCCTATCGCCATGGTGATCTCCAGGAATCTAAAAGTGCCAGCTCCAGGCGGGACGCCCTTTATAAAGCCCCGCTCGCACCGGCTCTCCCACCCCCTTGAACTGCCATCCCCCTCCACCACCCCCCTCCGCGCCTGGGAGGGGCAGAATCCCCGGCCCGGACGCTTCTGCGAAATCGCTGGACTTCTGCGAGCGCTGAGCAGCACTTCGGCAGTAAGGGGGGCGGGGGTCACTTCTTCTCGGGAATCCCACCGCCGCTGACCCAACACGGGCATTCTTACTCAGCTGACTCTCCATCAGCGCTCCTCCCCCGCCATTGGTCCGGCAGCGCTCCATCCTCGCCCCTTCCTCCCGGCTGTTTCACGGAGGGACACTTTTCTAGGGCTATTTGGCTGCGTGGAACATTTAAACGCGCATCCGGGCAGCCAATCCCCACGCCAAGGGATGCGGAGCCTGGGACACAGGATACAGGGGAGCTTGCTTTGATGTACACGCAAGGAGAGGGGGAAAAACAGTCGGGGGGGGGCTGCCAGCCCTGCCCCCATGATGACATGGTTAATAACAACCCGATAAGGCTTCGCTGAATGGCTGCACTCGCACACACTCTTCGTCCAGGTGCCTTTGGAGAGAAAGCGAGAGAAGGGGGAGAAAGCACTGTGTGTGTGTGTGCGCGAGAGAGATGGAGAGAGAGATTCAAAAAAAGAGACGGGGGGGGAGAAAGGGGGAAGCTCCCTTGTCTCCTTTCAGTTTCAGGACGAGCTCCCCCTCTTCCTCCTTTCGCCCAACCTGGTCCAGGTCCAGATTCAAATTTCTCGCTTCTTCACCACGAGGCAAAATACTTGCTTTTCCTCACCTGTCGCATCTCCCCCACTGCCGAAGTTTTTGGGGTGCGAAGGCTGGCGTAGAGTCTTCGTTTGTGGTTCCGTGTGGGTGTGGGTGTGAACCACCTGCGGGGCTGTTGAGAGAGCCGGTTTGGAGGGGGAGGAGTTGGGGCAGGGGTCTTCGGACTCGGCCCTTTAATGACTCATGGACTTCAACTCCCAGAATTCCTCAACCAGCGTGCCAGGCTGAGGAATTCTGGGAATTGAAGTCCTTGAGTCACAAAAGGGCCGAGTTTGAAGACCCCTGTGTTAGGGTCTAACCCTTCACTCAAAACTAGCCCGTCTTTTTTGCCCGCTCTCTTGCCTCCGTCTGATTGCAGATTCTCCCCTTAAAGACCCGCCGTTCGAAGGAATTGGGAATCAGCAGCCATTGTTTCAGCGTTGCTGTTTCTCATTAATATTTGGCAGTAAATATTCGCCTTGCAGGATTGTGCAGCCCTGCAGCGAAGCCTGATCGGTTCGTTATTAACCTTGTCCTTATGGCGCGCGCGAGGGGGGGGGGCTGGCCATTTCCCCGAAAAACCCCAGAGAGAGCGAAGAACAGAACTCAAAGCGCCCCCCTGAAGAAAGTTGGCCTGGAAGCGGGAGGTGAGAAAGCGGAGGTATTCTCTCCCCATCAGGTGTGTCGGTTGAGGGTCTCAGCCTCCCCTCCTCTTAACGTCGGAATCCGCAGCAGCCTCGCTTTAAACAAGGCTTTCCCCCTTTCGTTTGACCCTCTTCTCTCACTTGCTGAAAACGTCCCAGGAATCGGCTCCTTCCTATTTCTCACCCTCAACCCCAATTTTTCTTTTGAAACCGGTCCCTGGAGCCAGAAAGGTTGGGGGGTGCTGTGCAAGTGGGCATCTCTAAACACCCAGAGGCTAACAATACAAGACCAAATCATGCACTACAAAGGTTGTTTGGAAGTGGGAGAAACTTTGAAGGTAATTTACCAGACTAGTCTCCCTGCATTTATTGCCCCTGAGACTATGTAGGACAGACGGGGAGGAAGCTAACCATAGATTGCAAGAACACGAGGGAGTGGTTAGATGAGGAGACCTGAACTCATTGATAGCCTCACATGGCAACGAACAAGGAGATGCATTCAGTTTCACAGCTGCTATGATTGTTGGCCATGCAGGAACAAAAATAGCCAGATAAATTATTGAAGCTTGGGAAACGGGCCTCCTGTCAGTGAATAGGAGTGCTGATTTGCCACTGGCCTACCAGCAAGGAGTCACAAGGAAACTGTGACTTAATAGCAAGCCACCAAGACTCTAATTAATAATTAAAAGCTACACACAACCAGCAACCATATAAGTACAATGCATAGAACAGCCCAGGGCACATATTCTGGAGAGAGAGTTCTCTGGGGATGGGCTCCAGCAGGAGCTTGAAAGCTTGGAAGAATCAGCTTTTGGTCCCAGTGACCGACTCAGATTGGGTCCTGCAACGTTATCCTGGGATACCTATATTTGCCTTCATTCAGGATAAAATGGGTTGCTTCCTATCTATCAAGAGAGCCATGGTGGCACAGTGGTTAGAATGCAGTATTACAGGCTCTCTGCTGACTGCCAGCAGTTCGATCCTGCCAGCAGTTTGATTCTGACTGACTCAAGGTTGATTCAGTCTTCCATCCTTCCAAGGTCAGAAAAATTAGGGTAAAATTGTGGGGGCAATATGCTGACTTTGTAAACCACTTAGAGAGGACTGTAAAGCATCATGAAGCTGTATATAAATCTAAGGGCTATTGCTATTCCTTCAGTTGCATCTCTGAGACAAAGTCTATCCATAAAAGCAGACATCATTGGAAGACAGTATTTCTATTTGGCTTGATCTAGGATGCTCTGTTTCTCAGATCATCTGCACAACATCTTTCAACAAAATGGATACCCACACAACTTTATCAAAAAGTGCCTGACCACTCAACCTAATATAGTACAACCAACACAGGCTGTGAAAAGAACAACATTGCCATATGTCAAAAACATCTCAGAAAGCACCAGATAGACTATTACAACCTCATGGAATCATATAAACCAAGAAAAGCCCTCCCAGCTCAAAGCAGTGCTGCAGGGAGGCCCCCCAGCTCACCCTGCCCCTTGGCCCTGGTCATAGGTGGAGACCATTGGTGATGCCTACATGGTGGTGTCCGGCCTGCCTGTTCGAAGTGGCAAGCTCCACACCCATGAGATCGTCTGCGTGGTCCTCACACTCCTGGAAGCTGTGAAGACCTTTCGCAGTTGCACCTGCGCATCGGGGTTCACTCTGGTGAGTGAGGCAGCCAAGCACAGTCTACCTTTCCTGAGCATGCACAAAGCACCAGTGGTTCAGCCGTCCTCCTCTACCTCCCTGCAGGGCCAGTGTGCGCGGGAGTGGTGGGCCTGAAGATGCCACGCTACTGCCTCTTTGGGGACACGGTCAACACGGCTTCACGTATGGAATCCAATGGCGAGGGTGAGATACCCCCCCCCATTCTGTAGGGCCCGTGTATCCTTACCTCTCCTCCCTTGCAGCCTGCTACTGGTGCTTCTCACCACCCGGCCTTCTTTCCAGCCTCCCCCCCCCCCCAGCTTCCTTGTGAACTTCCATTCCCCTTCAGTAGATGCTCCAGTGGGATGCAATCCAGCCCAGCTGCACCCCATTTCTGGGAGGCTGAGGGGACTGAGACGTTGCCTCTCCTTGAGGGTCTCCTGAACGCAAGAGGGCCCCCATCAGGAACAGTTAAAAGCTTCACTAGTTTAGACTAATCAACTTTATTGTGGTACTCTGTAATTGCTGTGGACCGCGAGACTCCCAAGTATGCCACTGGGCCCCTTTGGCAGGGGATCCCGAGGGCACTCTCTCTCCTGCCCCTGTTCCTTCCAGCCTTGAAGATCCACATCTCTGCCGCCACCAAGGAGATCCTGGATGAGTTTGGCTGCTTTCCGCTGGAGCTGGGGGGGGGGGGAACATAGAGATGAAGGTGGGCATGAGGAGGAACAGGCTGGGCCCTGCAGGGGGGAGGTGGAAAGAGGAAGGAGTGCAAAGTGGAGGTGCACCTCTCACTTTCACTGCTCTGGGGGGGCTGCATTGCAAGAAGGGGGGCAAGAGCACTTCACCTGTCTGCTTTCTGGCAGGGCAAAGGGAAGATAAGGACCTATTGGCTGCTGGGCGAAGAGAAGACCGCCCTCATCTGAGGGGGGCCCTCCCTCTGCAGGGACCCGGCAGCAGCAACTGCTCCCATGAACTTGCGGGGGATTCACTCTGCCTTGGAACAGCGAGGGAGGGTGAGAGGCGGCCAGCCTGCAGGCGAGGATGGCTTTGCCCGAGGGAGGCAGCAGCTATGCCTGGAGGCAGGGAGGGGGGCTCTAGTTGCCCCGGACATCAAGGGGTATTCCCTGCCCAGTCAGCCACAGCCAGGCAGCAGGCACTTGGGAACCCATCTGCTGAGGCAATCACAAAAGCCCTTTGCCCAACTGGGGCTCCTGGCCCCAGTTGATGCACACCCCACCCCACCCCGCACCGCAGGCTGAGCCAGGCTTCCAGCCCTGCTGCTCATTTCCCCCCTCTGGTTGCAAATCCGGGAATCAGGCAAGCAGTCTGGTCCAAAAAAAAAGAGGAGGGGAGAATAGCCCCCTCCCCTTCCATTTAACAAGAGAAAGGATGCCAAATGGGTCTGCCCAGCCCCGGCTGCTTTTGTGGCAGGGGAACTGTAAGGAAACTTCCTGGAAGCAACTCTGGTGGTTGGGCCTTCAGCTCTTGCAGGAATTTAGCAGGGAAATCCACACTTTGAGGAGGGGACTCTGCATCCCCCCCCATAAGCTTGGTGTTTCCCAACCAGCCCAGATGATGGCAAGGTAGTGTTCACAGCTTGGGGTATTTCGGACATGGGAGTTGGGAACGTTGCACACTTCCAGAAAGGGGTGTCGTCAGTCCAGATGCTGGAGGTGCCATGTGGAGAGCGATAAAGAAGCTGAGTGCGTCACCCACCCTTGTGGCTGGGTCCTTGAGCTGCCTGGCCAGAACATACCCTCCATGGTAGAACAACAGGTGCCCAGGCTGCCTGCCAGCCTGCCATGTCCTTTGCAGCCTCTCAAGGACAAGCCTCATGGGAGGAGGCAGGAAAGGCATGATAGCACCAGGTTGCTACAGGACAGGATGGCACTCACCAGCACCTGCTGGGCACGTTAGAGCCAGAATATCAGAATATCTGCGGTTGTTCCAACTGGTAGTCATGGGGCTGTATGCCAAGTTCTAACTTGGCTGCCTCCTTTGTTGTCCAATCACCACAGCCAAGGGGCGGGATCTCCCCTGGGGCACAGGGAAAAGTTGTGCAAAGGGCTGGCACAGCCCTTGCTGGCGTCCACCCTGCATGCTGGTTGGGGGAGAAGCCAACAAGGAACTAGTTGACCTCCAAAGTCCCTTCCAACTCTGTTGTTCTGAAGCAAGGTGGCCTTGACTCAAGATCTCCGCCTAGGCTTGGGAAAGTCCCTGAAGATACAGTGGAGGGGGACTCCCACACTAGTTCAGTATTTAAACTCTCACCCAGCAATCTGACACAGAGGCACAGTGCTCAGAACGGCTAAGGGGGAAGTCTTCTTGTCTTCTGCAGCTCTGTGGCCTTGAGTACCCCCAGGGTCCTCTATCTCTGGGTCACGGCTTGATCTTCAATGGGGCGAGTAGCTCTAGAAAAGGGCCGAGCAAGTTCACAATCCAGACCAGTTGGAGGAAAGAGGCCACCCATTGACCTTGACAGGTCCACAACAATACCTGGCTGCTAAGTGTATGGGGGGGCGTGGGGGGGGGAGAAGGTCCTGTTCCTTACCTGTGTTTCTGGTACAGAAGATGCTCCATCATGGCCTCTCGCTTCCCTGGGGATATAAGGAGGAGACAAGTGGGGTGGGGAGCATCTATGGAGTGGCTGGAAAAGACCCTCGCCCAGGGATGGAGACAGGAAGGTGGGCCCCGAGCCTTCCTTCCGCAGGGAGGGAGACGGGAGAGAAACATCCCCACCAGCACCTCCCCCCCTCCAGTGCCCTGAATTGAGCCAGGCACTATACTGATGCCAACTTTCTTCCAACTCTCTGTGCTTCGTTCAAGGGAGAACCGGAAGGCCAGCTGGGGGCTCAAGCAGGCTCTTCTTCCCGTTATGGAGGATTAGGTGGCTCCCCACATGACTCGGGGACCACACACAGCCCATTTTAAGAGGCTCTAGGTGGACTTCTGTTTAAAACACCATAGAGCCATTTTTTTTAAAAAAAGTAGCACATTCACAGCCACACTCTGGAAGGATTTACTGCCAGGGCCCTCCGAGACTCACTGCAGCTGCCAGCTCCAGCCCTGTAGATGCTCTGCTGGCCACAGAGCAGCTGATCTACACGCCAGCTGTTTCTTAGGGCCCTCCCAGGATTTTTATTTATTTATTTTATTTATTTTATTTTGTTTGGACTTATATGCCGCTCCTCTCCGAAGACTCGGAGCGGCTTACAACATATATATAGAACAACAATTACAATCTAAGTCCAAGCAAAAAATATATAAAAATAAAAACCCCACACATATTCATCAGTCACACAACAACCCACAATCATCCCCAGGCCTGCTAGCAAAGATAGGTTTTAAGATTCTTTCGGAAGGCCGGGAGAGTGGGAGAAACGCGGACTTCAGGAGGCAGTTGGTTCCAGAGGGCAGGCGCCACAACAGAGAAAGCCCTCCCCCTAGGGCCCGCCAGACGACATTGTTTCGCTGACGGGACCCGGAGGAGGTCGAACCTGTGCGCTCTCACCGGGTCCGTAGGGAAGTATGTGGCAGAAGACGGTCCCGTAAGTATCCTGGTCCAATGCCATAACTGAGCCCCGTGGCCCTTTCCACTCCAGGAGCTCTGCAGCCCTGGCATAATCCATTGCAACTTTGAGAAATTAAAGCCCTTCCTAGGAGTTGCTTCTTGTCTCCGCTCGGCCCCCACAGTGGAGGGGGCTGTTTAGGGGGAAAGGCCAAGAAGTGGGCAGGGCTGCACTTGCACACCTGGGCTGCCCAAAGGGAGCAGCCAAACTCACCGACTGCTGCCTGGGGTTCAAGGAGTTCGGTTCCAGCTGCTAAGAACAACCGTATCCTTGACATGGGCTGGGGTGTGTGTGTCTGCCTGGCTTTCTAATGTGAGTGGAAAACTGCACCTAACTAATCCTCCGGAGTAGCATTGCAACCAACCCTGGGCTGGACCCCCTTCCTCTCCCTGCGCAGATGTTGGCTAAACCCATCCTGGGCTCCACTCCAGGCCTCTGCCTGCCTTCTCTTCCGCTGCCCACCTCGCACAGGGAGCCCCGTCTTCACGGGACGAGGGTAGGAGTCCTTCATGGTGGTGGTCGTGGGCATGCCGGCTAGGAAGTCAAGGGTGAGGAGGGCAGGATGCCCATGCCGGTGGAAGGATGCCTCGGTGCCACACTCGGGTCTTGGCACGAGGTCCAAATCGTTGGTGGCTCTCTGGGAAAAGCAAAAATGAAAACAAAGGATGCTCCTTCCTCTTGGGGTCACGGGGGGGGGGGACAGTTGCTCTCCCCCCTACCCCTGGGGAGGGCACAGCTTGGTCCTGCCCTCTCCCTCTGCAGGTCAGGAACAGAAGGGTCGTCGGGCTCCAGCCCCTGGAGAGGATGCGCTCATGGAGGGGGTGTGCCAGGCTGGGACTGCGGAGGGCCCGGGTGGAGAGCACCTGCCAAGGGGCAGCAGAGCCTGGGCGCCTCCCTGACCTCCCACGGCCGGCGCCAACTGGGGGCGAGGAGCCCCGCAGAGCAACCTCACCTCTTCCTGCCAGTTGGGGCCCCGGCACGCCGTGACAGGGCGGCAGCTCCACCGGGATCGTGGCTCCGGCCTGCAGCTCTGCCTCGGGGTCCGGCGGCATCTCCGCGGGACACGGGGCCGTCTCCGCCGGGCTCCCGCGGGACTCCTCCGTGCTGCTTGGGGCGGCCTCTCCGCCGCTCGGCACCTGGGCTCTGGCCAGGGGAGAGCGCCGGGTCGCGGGCGGGCGCTGGGAAGCGGGAAGGAGCCACGGCTGCTCCGGCGCACCACCGCCCTGCCGAGAGCGCCGCGGGCCCCCCTCCCCGAGTAGTGGGCGGGGCGAAGGACGGTCGCACCCCGGCTCACCCGTCCGGCTCCATCCTGGCTCCTGCGCTTGGCTGGTCTCCACGGAGACGCGAAACCCGGCGCGGGCTGTCCTGGGAGGCGGGCGAGCGGCCGGCGCGACCGTTGGTTGGCCGAGGGCGAGAAGGCGGGGGAGGGGGAGAGGGCGGGGCCTCGGGACTCTCCCTCCCTGCCAGGCCCTCCGCCCCGGCCGGCGCAAGCGAGGGGGGCGGGGCGAGAGGCGGGGCGGAGAGACCGGCTCAGGACGTGCGTGGACCAAGCGAGGTAGCCGAGAGCGCTGCCCGGAGACCCGGCGGGCCCGGAGAGTCCCCGAAGGAGGCGAGGAATTGCCCCGCCCGGCGGCAGGTGAGCCTTGCCACGCCTCCCCCCCCCGTCATCCTCCCCAGAAGCGGAGGCCCAGCGGGAGGCTTCTGACGTGCTTCCCGGGTCTCTGGCTTCGCTTGTGCTGACTTTTGCTGCTTGCTTAGAGGTTTGGGGGATCTGGTGGGCGTCGGACGGGGGTCGTTGCTTCCTTGTCTTCGGTAAAAGAGCACAGGGAAGCCCCTAAGAATACGGTCAAAAAAGGCAAGAGGGTAGTTGCGACAGTGCGCTTTAAAGTCCACCCAGTTTTTAACATGTCACACATTGCCCAGGACCCTGGAGACAGGTTGGACTGTCCCCTAACCTCACGTGTCTGTGTGTGTGTGTGTGTGTGTACACGCACTCATGCACCAACGGGGGTGGGGGGGAGAGGCCGCTTCTATCCAAAGTAGAAGGAAGAGAAAGAAGGGCTGAAGGGGGGGGCGTCTGTTGCCTGCAGCCCCGAGGCCCAAGGAGCGTCCTTACTGCCCTTTCCTCCCCCTGAAGGAAGAGATTCTGGCTCCTGTCATTGCTGCGGGGCTAAGTGCAGCCAGCACCCTCTTTGGCCCAACCTTGGCCCCTCACTGGCTTCGCTCAGTGGCCTGCATGCCGTTTAGCCCATCCTAAAAGCAGCAGGCAAAGACACAGCCAGCCGGGTGGGAGGCTCCTCTAGAGCGGCAGGAGGAGAACAGCTGGGACAAGAGCAGCACCTCTCAGCGGCAAGGAAGGGGAAAAGCCATCTGGAGGTCTGCAGGAGCCTGCTCTGAAGCACTTGCGTGGGAGGCCGGTGCTTCAGTTGGGCCAAGGACCAGTGGAGGGTCTGCTTGGAGCCGCTTGCCCTGCTGCCCAGCCGATGCCCTTCTGGGGCTGCCAGATTGCGTGGCCTGGGGATTGGCACCTTCCATTCCCATCCTGCGACAGGGCGAGGCTCTCAGCGAGGTGGACCCATTGCCAGTGGGGACAGGCTGGAACATCTGCAAACTGCTATCGTGATGTGTCTGCACAACATTTGCCAGTAAAAGTGTTTAAATTCCCCTGAGCGTTGATGCTGGTAAAATGTTTGGTAATTGTGAAGGTGGTGGGAGGCCCACCTGCAGAAACGGAATCTCTGTACATTGTCAGTCAGGTTCCTCATCATGACATTGGCCATCTTGGAGAATGACCAAATCTGATTGGAGAACGACCAAATCTGATTGGAGAACCTCACCAACTCTGGCATCCTTTCAAAATATTATTATTATTATTATTATTATTATTATTATTATTATTATTATTATTATTATTATTATTGTTGTTGTTGTTGTTATTGTTATTGTTGTTGTTGTTATTATTATTATTATTATTATTATTATTATTATTATTATTATTATTATTATTATTATTATTATTATTATTATTTCAAACAGACAAGCACCTGCAACATAACACCCCGAACTTAACAATTGTCGATAAGAAAGACAAAAAAGTCTGGATAGTGGACGTGGCAGTGCCTGGAGACAGCAGAATAGAGGAGAAAGAACTGGAGAAGATAACAAAATACAAAGACCTACAAATAGAAATAGAAAGACTGTGGCAAAAGCAAGCAAGGGTAGTAACAATAGTAATAGGCGCCTTGGGTGCAATCCCAAAACAACTGGAGCACCACTTGAACATCATTGGCATTGACAAATTTGCCATTAGTCAATTGCAAAAGGCGGCCTTACTAGGAACTGCTTCCATCTTGCGATGGAAATACCATCAAACATCCACATCTGCCTATCCCAGGTCCTGGGTAAGGACTCGATAGGTAGAGAGAATGCCAAATCCAGTCTGAACATCTGGCTGACTGTGTGATGATCCATATAATAATAATAGAATTGGAAGGGACCTTGGTGGTCTTCTAGTCCAGGGCTTGTCAATCAGTGGTACAAGTGCCACTTGTGGTACGCAACCACCTCGCTGGTGGTACGCGGCGTTGCCTTCCTCCCCCCATAGCATCGATTTCCTCCCCCCCCCTCCGCTCCTTCCCACCTCACTTGTTTCTGGAAAATATGCTGCTTGGCAGCAGCCCGCACGAACTTTGCCGAATGTGCCCTGCAGGAGGCGTGTGAAGAGCGCAGGCGCAGAGCAAGGCCCCGCCCTCCTCAGGGACTCATTGTGCAGCAACTGGTTTGACTTCTCATGCACTCAGATCAGCAAAGGGGAGGCCGCCGCAGTGCTGAACTCCTGCACCCGTCAGCTGGCGACGCCCCCCCAACCTGCGCTTGTCAGCTGGGAGGTCTGGCCCTGCTGCCGGTCTCCTTTGCCACCCCGCACGTCATCCTCGACCCCTCCCCCAGTCTGTTCATGTTGAGCCTGCCGGGGCTTGGCAGGGAGAGAGGGAGGGAAGGAGGAAAGGAGTCCTCCTCCTCTCCTAAGGTTCAAAGCACGATAAGCTTCCCAAGGGTGCCACAATCCCAATTCATGTGCTTCTGCCGTACCTCCTCGGCGCTCCCGGGAATGGGGTGGGCGGAAGAAAGCTTGGCTAGGCTAGGCTGTTGCTATGATGGATGGCCTGTGCCCTAGGATCTGTAAGAACTGGATGGAGCATAGGTGGGATGAAGAAATCATGAAGCCTGGGACAAAGAGACTGCCATGCCATGTGCTTGGAACAAAGAAGACAAAGGAACAAAGACCCATGTGGCTTGACTGAGATTTTGGAGTAAACAGGAAATGAGGGAGGGGCCAACAGGTGGAGGGACAGTTGTACCAAGATTTGAATCTACCGGCCACAGGTATAAGCTTTGCCATTGGCCACAGGTGTAGCTTTGTAAGTGTAACCTTGCTATTGGCCACAGCTATAACTTTGTCATTGGCTGTTGTAACCATGTGATGCCTTATGTAACCGCCCACTGTAACATTCAATAAATAGGGTAGGCAGCCTTCTTTCTGGGTTCGCTTCACCCCAAGGAAATCTGCATCCATGCTGTCTCCTTCAATTCGGCAATCGTGAAGGAACCCGCCATTTGGGGCACACACAGTGTGCCACACTAGGCAAAGAAAAGCCATGGAGCCGCGAGCTCAGATTGCAGGCAGGCCGGGGAAGGGGGTGAAGAGGAAGGGGATTGGGAGAGAGGAAACGTCAAGCTCATCCTCGCCTCTCCCAAGAACCTCCTGCGCCACCTCACAGGAACACCTGGTTTCAGATATATGTCGCAAAAGTTTTTCTCGCGCAGAGGAGAGAGGAAAAACAGTTGTGGAACACTCAGGAATCCCTTGCAAGGCACCATGTACCTTGGTACCTATTTCCTAATGCCTTCCCACCCCCCCCCGTGTTTTCTGCTCCACCCCAAATTCGCCTCCCTTCCACTCTCCTTAGGCAGCCATCTATGGTCTTAAGTCTGTCTCGCTTTCAACACCCACTAAAATTCTTCATTCAGGCAGGCTTCCAGAATTCAGCTGGCAGGATGCAGGTAACCCCTCCCCCCTGTCCTGCCACCTCCCACGGCACCGCGGCGCTCCGCGTCCTGCGCCTCCGTGCCTCAAGCCTCTGTGGCACAGAACTGCTGGAGTTATGCTTGGGCAGACGACTTTTTCTTTTACAGATGGGGCAGGTGGGCCCGACATTCGTGGGCAGGCAGGACCCCACCGGCCGAGCCGCCGGAATTGGAATTGTAGCACCCTTGGGAAGCTTATCATGCTTTGAACCTTAGGAGAGGAGGAGGAATCCTTTCCTCCTTCCCTCCCTCTCCTAAGTTTGTGCAGGTTGCCGCCAAGCAGCATATTTTCCAGAAACAAGTGAGGTGGGAAGGAGCGGAGCGCGCAGGGGAGGGGAAGAAGGCGACGCCGTGTGTGGGGGGAAGAAGGCGACACCGCATACCACCTGCCAGGTGGTCGTGTACCACAAGTGGTATGAGTACCACCTGTTGACAAGCCCTGGTATAGAAAACCCAATAAGGGATCCTGCCGAAGGAGGTTACTATGGACCATCTGAGCAGGCAGAAGATACAGGCCAGGTCTTTCTGCATCAGATGAGCAGAGAGGCGTTCAGAGAGGCCTCCAAGAGTGATAAGGGGGGGCAATTATCCGGGCATTCTTGTCCTCCCTTACTGACAACTTCATTTAGTGGAGGAAAGAGCAAGAGGAAATGCGATCCTGGAGCTAACCCAGAGTCCCAGGCTGAGTTCAGCACTTCAGAGCTCCCTCTGGACCTTCTCAGGGCGGTCTCTGCTGCGCCCCCCAGCGTGGACTCCTTTCCCCAAAGCTTCACAGAACTGCTGTATGGGGCGGGGCAGGGCTCCTCCAGAAGGGCAGGGAGGGGACCCCAGGGATCAGGCGGCCTGAAGAGAGGCGGGTGGAGCAGAGCAGCAAGACTGGAACCCAGCTGGCGGCTGCTGTGCCAATAAAACAAGGCTTCTGTTGCCCCAGAAACGTTGTCCCCCCTTGTTTACTTGTTCCTGATGTGCTGAAGACACATGCAGATGCGTAACATCCCATAACAAGCATGGGGGGGTGCACTTAGTGAAGTTCTGGGGTATCTGAGGAACTTCCTCACCCAAATGGGACTAATTGGCCCCTCTCCTTCGAGTGGAAGCAGCCTAATTTGGATCCCATTGGCCAAAGAATTTCTGCTGCTGGGCTCCAGGAGAAGAGCCTTTTCTGCTGTGCCCCCCCAGAATATTCTACCACCAGAGGTGAGATTCCACCCCACCAAACACACACAAACACAATCCTGGCCTTCTGGAAGAGCCTGAAAACCTGGTTCAGCTGCTCAGCCTGAGGGGCTGACAGGGTAGGGTACCTTGAAGGTGTCTCATTGGGTAGAGAAAATTCTTACCCCCAAGTTGTCCATCATCTTGGTTCTTAACTTTTAATCTCTTTATTCCAGTTTTGATTCCTTTTAGCATTTTGACTTTTATTTCATTGTAGGTCATCCAGAGTTGCTGTATTAGTGAAATGGGCAACATAAAAAGTTATTAAAATTAAATGAACTCTCAATTCTGGGGGTATTTTTTGGCATGCTAAGGTGGAGCTTTTTGTCTCTGGACCTTTTAGCAAAAATGCCACGTTACTTTTTCTTGTTCTTCTAACTGCTCCACTTTCAAAATTCTTGATTGCAAATCCAATTGTTATAACTGAACCGTTTGTGGCCAGCCTCTTTGGCTTCTCAGGTAAGTGTCAAAATAGGTTCTAGCTAACTGCTGGCTTCTCAGGTAAGTGTCAAAATAGGTTCTAGCTAATGGCTGGGTCTAACAATGACTCTATCAAGCAAAGCTTAGGCTAAAAGATTAGGATGGACCAGCTCTGGATGAAGCTAATTCGTGTCTCCTTTGCAAAACCCTTTAATAATTTCCCAATAAATTAATAGGCCAGATCCTGAGTGGCTTGGCTGCAGGTTCCCAAAATCTTCAAGGACAAAGGCCGAGTAAAGTGTAGAACAGTAGTAGAGCAGTAGTAGAGACAAAGCTAACTCTTTATCCCAGAGCCCTCCCTCCAAATGGGGGTCCTACCAATCTTCTCCTGGAAACCTGCAGACTGGCCCCCAGAGAGTTTCTGAAAGACCAGGGAAGCTGAGGCTGCTGAGGCAAACATTTTATTGGAGAAGAGCATCTGTTGGGTGAGGTTGGAAGGGTCACCCCCCCCAGGGCCCCCCAAGTCAGAAACGGGGAAGCCTTGCTCTCTTCACCCTCTCACTTGGTGCGCCAGAAGATGTCCGTGCCAACGCTACAAAAAAGGAGGAGAGAGGGAAATGTCAAAATTCATATTGGCATGATTTGTGTCCCCCCCAGGCTGAGCATCCCACCTCCACCGCATTCCCTGCTTTCACCCACTCACATGATAATGAAAAGGGGGCAAAGGAAATGGATGCTGCAGGTTCTGGGGGATGGCGAGGGCCAGGTAGGTCCCCAGCCACGCAATGCAGGCCAAGTCTGATGAGGGGAAGGACACTGACCCAAAGCAGGCTGGGCGAAGTCCTCTCCTCGGTGTTTGGGGGCCTCCCTTGAAGCAGCTCCCTCCAGGTGGCCAGAAAAGTGGCCTCTTGGGAGGGGAGCAGCAGAGCTGCAGGCTTGCCCTCGCTCAGGGAAGGCACCCAGGTGGCCTCTTTGTCCCATACAAATACGGGGCTGTGCTGGGCTACTGCTCTCCTATTTGAGTAGAGCAATTAATGCCAACTCTCCAAGTGTTGCCAGCTGTGGGCAAGCCAGACTGTGGTGCCACCCATACCACACTTGTCAGTGAGAACGGCCTGGGGAAGCTCCTCCAAAGCTTTGCTACCTTTCTTTGTGGTGGAAGTGGCAGAAACAGAGTCTCCTAGACTCAAAATGCCAGCCTCTCCTGTAGGAGCTGCCCTGAGAGAGGCAAACCATTGGGGCGCCCTTTCAAAAGCCACCTTGGGGGGTGGAAGAGAGAGAAAAAGAGGTGCTCAGGGCCCTTCCAGTTAGGGGGCACAGCAGTTCAGCCCCTGCATTTCCTTACCGGGTCGCCCCCCAATCCTCTGCTGCGGATCCAACCTTCACACGAAGCAGCCAGGTTGTCCTCAGCTCTTCCTTTCCGTTCTCATCCACCAGAAACTGGCCCACAAAGACGGAGATGGATTCTGTCAGATCAAAGTTGTACCAATTGGGGGGGGGATATATTTCGCATAAAGACCCCCGCTCATCAATGCTACCTATAGATTAGGAATATTTTATAAGCTCCAAAATATTTGGGCAGCTCCATCTGATTGGGGGGGGCGAGGAGGGAGGACATTCAGTGAAAGAAGCAGATCTAAGGAAGGGGCGATCCACTAGATTCCCTCCTCCCGTTCTATTTGCTTCCACACCAAATAGCGAGTGGCTCTACCAGAGAATATCCAGCTGACGGTGAAGCCAAAGGTGGCCTGGGGCCCCTGGTGCTGGATGCCCTGCAGCGGGGATGGCGGGACGGACTCGGTGTACGAGACTGCCGTTTTGTAGACCCCGTTGAAGACCCCCGTGTCACTGACGCTGTTGATCTCCATGGTGGAGTTGAGGTCATTCTTCCAGATGCCGCTCAGGGAGAACTAAAGGAGAGCGGGAGAGGGGAGGAAAGCAGCTCACGGCGCTAGCCAAGCCCAGCTGTCCAACAGGTAGAGACTCTGGCTACATTTTCTCCGGGGGATCTGAAAACACCCGCTGCTCCCACGTGCCCGATCCCCGGGGCTGCCCACGCCGGGTCGGGCGGGCAACGGCGGCGCATCCCAAAGTCCGTCGGTGGAGACGCCTGCCAGACCGCGTCTGGGACGACACCCCGCGGGCGGATAGCTCTGCCGTCAGCGCAGCGAGCGAGGGCATCAGCCCCGGCGGCAGGCTGCCGAAGTCGCGGCTGAGCACGGAGGAGGAAACGCTTGGCCGGTCGGCCTTCGGGGACCCGGGGCCTCTGGCGCTCAGCGCGACGGCACCGGGTGCGATCAACCCCAGCTGCTCCTGCATTCCACCGGAGCAGAGGCTGGTGTGTGTGTGTGTGGGGGGGGGCTTTCCACATGGGAGGCTGGGACCCTCCGCTTCCCACCTCGCATCTGACCTTGGCGGCTGCCTCCGAGTTTTGGGGTTCGGCAAAGGTTCCCGAGCAGCCGAGCAGGAAAGCGAGGAGCCCCAGAGCTGCCAGGCCAATCGCCATGGTGGTCTCCAGGAATCTAGACGTGGCAGCCCCAGGCGGAACGCCCCTTATAAAGCCCCGCTCGCACCCCCCCTTTCAGCTGCCGCCTCCCTCCACCACCCCCAGCGCCTGGGAGGGGCAGGATCCCCGTCCGAGGGGCGGGCGCTTCTGCGAAATCGCTGGTCCTGCTGCGAGCGCTGAGCAGCACTTGGGCAGCAAGAGGGGCGGGGACATTTCTTCTCGGGAACCCCAGCGCCTCTGACCCAACACGGGCATTCTTATTCACCTCCTCCTCCTCCTCCTCCGCTGCCGCCGCCGCCGCCGCCGCCTCCCACGACGGAGATGACAACGCCGGAGGCAGTGAGGCCGACGCTTCCGTGGGTTCCGCTTCCATGCTGGCTCTGCTGCATGCAAGCAGGAGAGGCGATCGGGCGGGCCGCGTGGGCCGTGCAAGGGCGCGAGCAGGGCTCGGTGGAAGGGAGCCGGGCAGAGGCCAGGACGGCTCACGCGCGCCTGGCCAAGGATCCCTGGGCAGCCGGGCTCTCCCCCGGGGGAGTCGAGGGAACCCGCTCCCTCTGGGTGCTCTACGTCCAGCAGATCGTGCAAAGCCCTCCTGGAGGCTTTCTGCCGCTGGCTTGCGCGCCTTGTGATGCGAACGCCAAAGCCGCCTTGCCCGAGACTACCGCTGGCCTCGCGATCTGCCGGCCTGCGGGATAATTAGACTCTTTCCCGGCGCCCCGAGTTGCTTTTTCCTGCCGATGCGGCGAAGAGGGCAGGGCGAATTGGCGGGCCGGGAGGGGCTCAGGGGGGACTGGGGCACCCGGGGTGGAAGTTGACCAGGCGTCTTAACACACATACCCCGCAGTACCTACGTGGGATTCCCGTCGGGCAGATGAGCAGCGGCGGCCTGGAGGCCTGGATTCAGTTGCGGGGAGAGGAAGCGTTTCTGGGGCAACAGAAGCCTTGTTTTATTGGCATAGCAGCCGCCAGCTGGGTTCCGGCGTTACTGCTTCGCTTCTCCCGCCTCTCTTACAGTCGCCGGAACCCGGGGTCCGCGCCTTAGCCCCTTCCGAATTCAGACGGCACCCACAGGAATGAGGAGGCTCGCGAGGATCAGCCCTGCCCCGCGCCCCACAGCAGCCCAGCCTGGGGAGGGCAGCAGAGACCGCCCTGAGAAGGTCCAGAGGGAGCTCCAAGGTGCTGAACTTGGCCTGGGATTCTTTTTTTTTTTTTTAAAATATTTTATTGATTTTATGATTTTAACAATAGATGCTTAAAACACACCGTGGTGATTGGGTAAACAAAAATTCCAGAATAAAAACATACATAAACAGCTCAACTTAATACATTCACTTTCGTTTGGGAGGGGAAAGGGAGAGGTTTCCAAGCTGAGCCATACAATTAACATCTCTCTACCATCTCTCAACATCTATCTACCAGCCCCAGCTTGAGGAAAGGCAGCTGGAAGACCTCAGAGATGCTCGTAAACAAATGCTACAGGCATTTTTGAACCAGGAGTCTCAAGTTACAACACTCTAGCTGAACTGGCTGGAATGACCCCGTGGATTATTTTTCCTGCTAGAGAGTAAAGGAAACGAAGGAAGCGAAGGAGACGAAGGAAACACAGGCAGAAAGGAGGCCGGACTGCG
Organism: Bothrops alternatus; assembly: GCA_034064705.1. Taxonomy (NCBI): domain Eukaryota; kingdom Metazoa; phylum Chordata; class Lepidosauria; order Squamata; family Viperidae; genus Bothrops; species Bothrops alternatus. The sequence goes on along the minus strand of JARGCV010000016.1, from coordinate 32,503,144 downwards.
TGTAAGGTTGGGAAGAAATCCTTACAAGCCTGCATTGCCAAGTGTTTTGTTTCTAATGTTAGATCTCTTCCTAATAAGATTGAGGAGTTGGAACTTATCATCTCCTTGCAGAAAAATATTTGGGACTGCTGTGTCATGGTCTTTACAGAGATGTGGCTTGACCCTACTACTATTCCAGGAGAGGCTACTGAATTATCAGGATGCTCATTGTATTGAGCAGATAGAACTATGGTCCCTGGGAAGAACAGGAGGAGGGGGACTTTGTGTTTACATAAATAATAACTGGAGCACAAATGTTAAAATAATTGACACTCACTGTTCTCCTGATTTGGAATTTTTTGTGGTGAGGTGCGGCCCCTTTTATCTGCCTCGTGAGTTTAACATTGTGATAATAACTGTAGTATATACCTCCTGATGCTAACATAACCGTGGCCATGAGTTATCTGTTAACTACTATTTATAAACAGCAACAGGCCTACCCGGATGGAGTGTTGGTGGTTGCAGGTGATTTCAATCAAGCCAACTTTGCGACATTGGGTTCAACAGCTACTGTTTTTACAACTACTCCTCCTGTGGGTTTTGGTTCTGGACTTTTTAGCTCAAAGCCTACCACAGGTTCTATCTTAGGAGGGACTAATACAGGAACAGCTACAACTATTGCGGCAGGATTAACATTTGGCACGCCTGTTGCTACTACTACTTCCATCACGGGCCTTAGTTTGGGTTTCAGTAAACCTGCTGGATTAGCTACCCCATTTGTTCCAGCTTTTACTCCAGCTTTTTACTCATACTTCTGGACTTCCATCATTTTCTGCCCTTACTTCTGTTCCAGCAGCTGGTTCTTCTGGTTTTATATTAAATTTGGGAGGCACCACGGCTCCAACTATAACAACTATAACTGTGTATATAGGACTTTCTCTGAGGGGAGCCCGGACTGGTTTGGGAGAAACACTGTTCCCAAATGCGAGCATAATTACAACAGGGCTTGGACAAAATGCTTTTAATCTTTTATGTATATTTTAATTATTTTAATGTTTTAATATTGTTTTATGGGGTTTTTTAGCTGTTTAAATTGGGTGGGTGGGAGATGTATGCGTGGGATGGGGATGTGTGTGATGAATGCGTGATAGATGTATGGACAGGCCTGCTGAGCCTAAGGGAGGCCGGGGACTGGGGGGATGTGGACTCTGGAGTCAACGAGGGTTGGAGTATACCGGTCATTCAGGGAAGAGGCAGATATGGCGGGAGCAGGAGGGTAGGCCGCACTCGGGGAACTCGGTCCTGCTGTCTCATAGCAGTTCCTTGTTCTGGCCCTTCTGAAAAATCTAGCTCACCCCAGGACCCTGGTGATGAGTGTAGCTCGGGCCCTGGGCTCAGACTGTTGCTGCTCAACACCAGGTCAGTTAATAATAAGGCCCCCCTCATCCATGACCTTTTCATGGATGAGGAGACCGACCTGGCGTGTGTTACTGAGACCTGGTTGGGCCCTGAGGCGGGAGTTCCCCTCTCGGATATGTGCCCACCAGGTTATCAGGTATGGCACCAGCCGCGACCCCAGGGAAGGGGGGCAGAGTGGCTTTTTTGGCCTGGGAGAACCTCAGTCTACGCAGGCTCCCTGTTTCCGATATTCCGGGTTGTGAGTCCATCTTTATGACGCTGGACCTTGGGGTTCAGGTGGGCGTATTGCTTACGTACCTGCCTCCCAGCTGCATGGCATCTGCCCTGCCTGTGCTACTTGAGGAGATTGCTGGACTGGCGGTGGAGTTCCCCAGGCTTATGGTCTTGGGGGATTTTAATCTGCCATCGCTTGGCGAGTCCTCGGGGTTGGCACAGGAGTTCATGGTCACCATGACAACCATGGAACTGACCCAAGTAGTGCAGGGTCTGACGCATGAGGGTGGGCACGCCCCGGATATGGTTTTCCTTTCGGAACAGTTGGGTAATGATCTGGTTTTAAGGGGCTTAGATACCTTGCCTTTGTCATGGACTGATCATTTCCTGCTACGACTGAATTTTATGGCCCCAATCCTTCCCCGCAGGGAGGCGGAACTGATTAGGTGGTTCCGCCCCAGACGCCTGATGGATCCAATTGGTTTTCAGACGGCGCTTGGGGAATTACCGAGCTCGTTCATTCACAATTCAGCGGAGTCCCTGGTAGCGGCATGGAATACGGCTGTGAAGGGGGCTATTGACCGGATTGCATCTTTGCAACCTCTCCGTGGTGCTGGCCCCAGGAGGTCTCCTTGGTTCACCGAGGAGCTCAGGGGGATGAAGCGCCATAAGAGATGTTTAGAGAAGCGATGGAGACGAAGTAGGTCCGGATCTGATCAAACCAGATTGAGCTCACTTATTAGAGCCTATTTGAAGGCGATTAAGGCGGCAAGATCTTTGTATCTTTCCGCTTTGATCGCGTCTCTGGAATCTTGTCTGGCCACCCTGTTTAGGGTGACCCAGTCCCTCCTTAACCCGAGGGGTCCAGGGCCTCCCTTGCAGGGTAGTGCCGAGGACTTTAACAACTGTTTCACAGACAAAGTAGCTCAGATCCGGGCCGACCTAGACTCCAATTGTGAAGCAGAGTCGACTGATAATGATTCAGTCGAGGGGACAGGGGCATGTTCTTGTCTGGTCATCTGGGGCGAGTTTGAGACTGTTACGCCTGATGAAGTGGACAGGGCCATTGCAGCTGTGAGTTCCGCCACCTGTTTGTTGGACCCGTGTCCCTCCTGGCTGGTTTTTGCTAGTAGGGAGGTGACACGTACCTGGATCCAGGAGATTGTCAATGCTTCTTTGAGGGAGGGGTCCTTCCCAGCTCCCTTAAAGGAGGCACTCAATAAGCCTTCCCTGGATCCAGCAATTTTGACCAACTATCGTCCGGTCTCTAACCTCCCCTTTGTGGGGAAGGTTATTGAGAAGGTGGTGGCACTTCAGCTCCAGCGGTCTCTGGAGGAAGCCGATTATCTGGGGCCTCTGCAGTCTGGGTTCAGGCCCGGCTACTGCACCGAAACTACTTTGGTCGCTCTGATGGATGATCTCTGGCGGGCCCGGGATAGAGGCCAGTCCTCTGTCCTGGTGCTTCTTGACCTCTCAGTGGCGTTCGATACCATCGACCATGGTATCCTTCTGCGCCGGCTGGAGGAATTGGGAGTGGGGGGCACCGTGTTACGGTGGTTCTCCTATCTCTCTGGTCGGTCGCAGTCGGTGTTAGTGGGGGGTCAGAGGTCCACCTCTAGGTTACTCCCATGTGGGGTGCCTCAGGGGTCAGTTCTCTCCCCCCTACTTTTAACATCTACATGAAGCCACTGGGAGAGATCATCCACCGGCATGGAGTGAGATACCATCAGTATGCTGATGATACCCAGCTGTACATTTCCACTCCTGGCCAAATCAGTGAAGCGGTTGAGGTGATGTGCCGGTGTCTGGAGGCTGTGAGGGTCTGGATGGGCGTTAACAGATTGAGGCTCAACCCTGACAAGACAGAGTGGCTGTGGGTGATGCCTCCCAAGGACATTTCAAGCTGTCCTTCCATTACCCTGGGGGGTAAAGTTATAAACCCCTCGGAGAAGGTGCGCAACTTGGGAGTCCTCCTCGATCCACGGCTGACATTGGAACATCATTTGTTGGCTGTGGCGAGGGGGGCATTTGCCCAGGTTCTCCTGGTACACAAGTTGCGCCCTTATTTGGATCGGGAGTCTCTACTCACAGTCACACATGCCCTTGTCACCTCGAGGATCGACTACTGCAATGCTCTCTACATGGGGCTACCTTTGAAGAGTGTTCGGAGACTACAATTAGTGCAAAATGCAGCTGCGCGAGCAATTGTGGGCCTTCCACATTGTGCCCACATTTCGCCAACTCTCCACATGCTGCATTGGTTGCTATCGGTCTCCGAGCGCAATTCAAAGTGTTGGTTATTACCTATAAAGCCCTTCATGGCACTGGACCAGGATACTTACGGGACCGTCTTCTGCCACATACTTCCCTTCGACCGGTGAGAGCGCACAGGATTGGCCTCCTCTGGGTCCCGTCAGCGAAACAATGTTGTCTGGTGGGTCCTAGGGGGAGGGCCTTCTCTGTTGTGGCACCCACCCTCTGGAACCAACTGCCCCCGGAAGTCCGCACTTCCCCCACTCTCCTGGCCTTCCGAAGGAATCTTAAAACCTATCTTTGCCGGCAGGCCTGGGGTTGACTGTGGATTGTTGAATGAATGATGAATGTGTCTGGGGTTTTATTTTTAATGTTTTTTAGTTTTGGACTTAGTTTTTGAAATATTGTTTTATTTATGTTGTAAGCCGCTCCGAGTCTTTGGAGAGGAGCGGCATATCAGTCCGAAAAATTAAATTAAATTAAATTAATCTTTCTGTTTCCCTCTCCCACACAAGACAAAAAACCAAAAACATATAAATTTAATATATTCCATTTCTGTCATAAATTTCTGTTAAACCTATTTTAAGACTTTGTCAATTTCATTCCAAACTCTCCCCGATACATATACCATGATATTTATAAGGTGTTACCATACATTCTTTTACATTCATATATACAATACTTTTAATGAAATGAGGTAAACACCTACACGTAACTTTTGGTGTTGCTCGCCCATTTCCCCTTTCACCGCATCCACACTCTTTCTTCTCTACCTTCTTTCTCCCTTTTTTCTCTTCCTACTTTCCTCTTCCCCCACTCCTCTCCTTCCCTTTCTCTCCACTTCTCCTCTTCTCCTCCAACCTTCCTACTTCCTTCTCCCCTCCTTCACTCTTTCTTCCCTCTCATCCCTCTTCAGATGCAGTTCAGGGGTAATGTCCGAGCAATTCCTCTCTCCAAATTTCCCTACATTAATACTTCTATCTCAGTAAATATTTACTGATTTTTCCCATCTTTCCCCAAAAGCTTAAGACACAACATAGTGATCGGGATGTCCAATCATTCAATGACGAAGTCATATAAATGAAGCTCAAATTGAATATGGTATTGCTTATTAAAATTTATACAATTACAAAAGTCATCAAACACATGCAATTATAATCTATATCCTGTTTTTAGGCTATACTCCTTACAGTTGTCATACTCCAACTACATTTTAGTAAGTATATAATTGTGATTTCAGGTAGCCTTAATACACAATCGTTCATTGAGACAGATTTTCTCCCTTATCACGAATAACTCTTTCTCTCTCTCTATTACAACATAGTTATCATATTTGAAATAATAATATAGGTCCAACAAATACAGTTCTTTTTTTTTCTTTTAAATATATTCTATCATTTCATCAATCTACATCTATAAAAAAATCTTTTTAAAGCCTTGATAAAGTTTATAGCTTCAAATACTTGTCAATTATAATATCAGGCAATTCTCCTCTTTCATTCCTAATTAAATCAGACATATTCTCTTTCTTTTTTCCTTTTTTTACTAGATATATTCAATCATTTCATCAGTCTACTTCTATAAGGTCTTTTTGTCCTCTAGTAAGATTAACTCCCTCAAATAATTATCAACCATAGTAACAATAAATTTACATCCTTCATACATCGTTAAATCAGAGATAATTTCTAAGCCTTTTTAACCCATCAAGTAACATTTTGTATCACACTTGAACCTGACTCTAGCTTTCTTTCTGAGGCACCGCACTGTGCCTCAACCCATGGTGGGTCGATCACGATAGCCGAATACAGGAACATATGCGGGCATGCAGATTTCCTTGGGGTGAAGCGATCCAGACAAAAGGCTGCCTCCCCCTTTTATTACTTTCCCTTGTGGGTGGTTACACAAAGCATTGAATACACAAGTAGCCAATAGCATAGTTACACTTGTAGCCAATAGTTTCAAACTGTGCCACAACTTTCCTTCACCTATCAACCCCTCCTTCTCCCTTATCTTGTCACCTCCCCTTTTCCTAGAAACTCCATTATCCTTTGTTTCACAAGCCTGGTTCCTCTGACTCCTCATGGCAGTTTCCTTTTTCCACCTACGCTCCGTTCAGCTCGTACACGATCCTAGGGCGTAAGCCATCATATCAACATCTCCTTTTTTCTTTTAAAAGGAGTCCAAGTCTCTGTCATCTGAGAAAACGGGACATGGTTTTGTCTTCTGCCATTGGATTTGTTCAGTCATCAGAGGCTGTAGTTGTTGCTTATCCAGGAGGTGGACAGAAGTGGGAGACTTACACATGTTCAATAGGTGAGGAATACATTGTACACAGCAACAGATTGTTACACAAAATATTACAATCACTATTATAGCAATAACCAATTTTTTTTTCTGATAGCAATAATCAAATGCTTTTATTTCAATTTTGAATACATGAAAAGCTGTATCAAAATAAGAATTGTATAAGGTAAATTTAATTGGTAGATATCTGAATTGCATACAATAAAATTGCTTGATTAAATAATCCATACATTTGAGTTCCAAGATAAAATTCATATTTCTCAATTGTATTATTTATAACCACAAAAATGTGTTATGTGTATTCATTCTAGCACTGTTTACACTTGTTATTGTAAGCTCAGCAGAGGCATCCTTGGCTAGCCATGACATCACCAAAATAAGAAACCATGAGGTCATAAGGCAAGTTGAATTGACTGTATAGTACATCGGATGGAAATGTACGCAGAGTGGATACATAGATACATCTATGTTGTGATAGCTTGATTCATGCTTAGTAACTTCTCCCCCACATCCCAAATTCCCATAAACCTCAAAGCAATTTTGCAGGCTTTATCTAGCAATCAGAACACAAGAAATGTGTACTAAAATAATTTTCTGGAATTCATTAAAGATAATTCTATCCTGGAAAGTATATTACTGACTATTACTGGAAGGAACTATACCCCAAATACAGGGAAAAAATCAAATGTGTAGTGATGGGAAAAGTGGCTTATAAAAACCTGATGAGGAATTAAGGCATTTAATCAACATAGGCAGAATGCACTCATTATGGAGAACAAAATCTACCAAAGAACAGGACGCTGTTTGTACATCGCTGAATAAGAGAAAAGAGGAAGGGACGGTCAGCTTTGAATTCTGGCACAAACATTGCAATAACCAATTTTTTGTGCCACCCAGCATTAGGTAGCCAGGAAAACAAACTGTCCCAATCAATCAGGGCACCAATTCCTTGTGAAAAGGGATTTGTTTTGTACCATACTTTCCATATGAGCAACAGTGGCAGAAATATTGGGTGAGTTGTCAGAAATATACATACAGCAATGACTTTGAATAAGAGCACACACGCCTCCTTTTGCAGCAAGAAGAACATCCAATGCATAACGATTCTGTAGGGTAACTTCTCTTATTTGCTGCTGCTCCTTATTTAACCATTTTATTGAACGAATAGTATCATTAAACATTGCAATGGTCCAATTATTTAATATATGCAAATCCCTATAATTCATGGCAACACCCATTGCAGGAATTAACGCTCTAGCAGTTTGAACAGACCAACTGCCCCCCAAAGTAAGCTCATTGGAAGCTTCAACAGCGCGTCTATTGCGCAAGTGGAAAGAAGGTAGTTTATCAAGTTTATAGAAAACAGGAATAACAGCTCCATACGTACATATACCAGACCAATTCTGGGGTATTGACCGATATGCATTTTTCCCACATAAAATCCAATCATTATCAGGCATGACTACTTTGTGTTTAGAAAAGTTATACAAGGTCTCAAAAATCTCACCAAAATCAAACAAAGGAACACAACCAGCACACGCTCTCCTGATGCCATTTTTTGTCTCATTATAATATTTAGTTTTATAGTCTAGCTGCCAGGGAATAGTTATATTACAAAATTGCCAAATACCTAAAAAGGTATTATTACTGTCTGATGAAGCTGTGTGATTAATGCACACTTGAACAGGGTGGCACAAAGCAAGAGAGACCCGTAAGGAAGGATTCAAAGTGAAAGAGAGAGAGAGACCGTTCATCCATGGGAACGTATTAAGGGGAGAATTGCGAGGCAAGGCAGACACATAAGGCACTTCATGAAGGGGAAAGGCATGCTTGCTCTGTGCTGGCATGTGCATACAAATCCAACAATTCGATGCACTCAGCAACTGAGCATAGTGAGAAACATCTTTCATATATGCATTATTATCCCAATAGTCTGGTCCCAAGTCACCTGTACGGGTAACCAGGGATCGACGAATTCTTGGTGAACCTGAAAAAGAGCAAGTAAAATACAGAACAGCAAAAATTGTCATAAAAATAAAAATCATTAACAAGACTAGAAAACATAAATTCAAAATAGGCCATCAAAGAGAAATAAGAAAGGGAGGGGGCTGTGGTTTATTAAACAAAACAACTGGGGGGGTATAAGATGGAGAAGGGGACACAAACACAGAGTCATATGCAGGTGGAGGTGGGATCTCATTTACAGCCATCCTTTTCAGGCGACGATTGCACCAAACAACCTCTTCAAATCCGGCAACCGGCGATAATACACCTGCGGTTTTTGGGCAGAAGAAGAGGGGGGGGGAGAAAAATAGTGCTCTGCTGCAGACGTCTCAGGGGAGCCTGTCAAGTTAAGAAAGTTAACAGTGAACAAGGCTTTAATAAGACGGTTTTGAATCAATGGGAGGCCAGGAGGTATTTTCTCCTTTTCCAATTATAAGGAATCATAGTATAAGTAACAGAAATGGAGGCAAGAAGTTCCTGGACAAATGGACTACTAAGACCATAAGTAGAAACGGCAGACTTAAGATTTTTTAACAAATTAAAAGGAAAGGGAGTAAAGAATGGGTTAGCACCAGTAAGGTCAACTGGATAGGCAGAGGCAGTTATTAAGTCTTCAGCAGAAGTAAGAGCTCCCTGTATACGAGCCTGAAGAATTCCCTGATGTACAGGAGACAAGGCAGAAGGAACAGAAGAAGAGTCCTGATAATAAACAACTCGAGTATCAGAGGGGGCATCGGGAGAACAAGAATTGCAGGGAGCAGAAGAAACCATAGGAGTTGCATAGGGAGGAGGTAGCGTCAGGAGAGAATGACTATGTTCTGAACCAATAGCTGCAGAAAAAGAAGAAGGCAAATCTTGAAAATGGACCCGCAAACAAGCGAGAACCGTCTTCCACGTAAGGAGAATTTGGGAAGGGGCACGAGGCTCCTCATGAAGATATGAGCCAATTTTTATCCAATGAGCAATTTTAATGACTCCTTTAAGGGGTAAGAAGGACAATCAGCCCAAATAAATATTAACAATTTTTTAAACTCCTTACGTGAAGGCAATTTATGAGTCTTATTTAGCTGTTTAATTGAGGCCTTGACAATTACTCCAAGTTCCTGCAGATGTGCTATCTGCTCTTTGGAGAATTCAGCCCCCATACTCACAGGAAGACGATCCTAGGAAAAGGAGTCATGATGCGCGAGATGAATATGGGGGTGTCAGGGATGTCGTAGTCATACGACACTGACCCGAATCATGTCGGGGTCACCACTTGAGGCACCGCACTGTGCCTCAACCCGTGGTGGGTCAATCATGATAGCCGAATACAGGAACATATGCGGGCATGCAGATTTCCTTGGGGTGAAGCGACCCAGACAAAAGGCTGCCTCCCCCTTTTATTACTTTCCCTTGTGGGTGGTTACACAAAGCATTGAATACACAAGTACTTTACTTTACTTTACTTTGACTTATATGCCGCCCTTCTCCTCAGACTCAGGGCGGCTCACAGCAAATAATACAAGTACAAAATATAAATAATAATATACAATATAAAAAACAATAAAACTATACCCACTCATACAACATACAGTCCCAATCAAAGGCCCAGGGGCAGAGCGCAGCTCACAAGCCCCAAGCCTGTCTGCATAGATGTGTTTTTAAAAGTTTTCAGAAAGCTAGGAGGGAAGGAGCAGTACAAACCTCTGAGGGAAGTTGATTCCAGAGGGCTGGGGCAGCAACAGAGAAGGCCCTAGCCCTAGGTCCCGCCAAATGACATTGTGTAACAGACGGGACCCGTAGGAGGCCAACCCTATGTGCCCTAACCGGTCGCTGGGATTTATGAGGCAGAAGACGGTCCCACAAGTATCCTGGCCCATTGCCATATAGGGCTTTATAGGTCATAACCAACACTTTGAATTGTGTTCGGAGACCAATTGGCAGCCAGTGCAGCTCACGGAGGGCTGGAGTGACATGAGCATGTCTTGGGAGACCCAAGACGGCTCGCGTAGCCGCATTCTGAACCACCTGCAGTCTCCGGACATTCTTCAAAGGTTGCCCCATGTAGAGAGCATTACAGTAGTCGAGTCTCAAGGTGACAAGGGCATGGGTGACTGTGAGGAGTGATTCCCGGTCCAAATAGGGCTGCAACTGATGCACCAGGTGAACCTGGGCGAATGCCCCCCTCACCACAGCCGAAAGATGGTATTCTAAACTTAGCTGTGGATCGAGGAGGACACCCAAGTTGCGAACCCTCTCCGACGGGGACAAGACTTCCCCGCCCAGGGTAATGGATGGACAGATGGAATTGTCTTTGGGAGGCAGAACCCACAGCCACTCCGTCTTGTCGGGATTGAGTCTGAGCCTGTTAGCACCCATCCAGACCCCAACAGCCTCCAGGCACCGGTTCATCACTTCCACTGCTTTGCTGTAATGACGCGGGGTAGAGATATAGAGCTGAGTGTCATCTGCATACTGATGACAACTCACCCCGTGTCGACGAATGATCTCACCCAATGGCTTCATGTATATGTTGAAAAGCAGAGGTGAGAGAACAGACTCCACACGGAAGAGACCTCGGAGCCGATCTCTGACCTCCTGCAAACACCGACTGCGACCGGCCAGAGAGGTAGGAGGTGAACCACCACAAAACGGTGCCCCGCACTCCAAGCCCCTCCAACCGGCGCAGAAGGATACCATGGTCGATGGTATCGAAAGCTGCTGAGAGGTCAAGAAGCATCAGGATAGTGGAATAACCTCCATCCCAGGCCCGCCAGAGATCATCGGTCAGCGCGATGAAAGCAGTTTCTGTGCTGTAGCCGGACCTGAACCCAGACTGCTGAGGGCCCAGATAATCAGCTTCATTCAAGGACCGTTGGAGTTGGAGTGCCACCACCTTCTCAACAACCTTCCCTAAAAAGGGGAGGTTGGAGACTGGACGATAATTATTTAAAACTGCCAGGTCCAGGGAAGGCTTCTTGAGGAGGGGGCGCACAAGTGCCTCCTTTAAGGGAGCCGGAAAGGACCCCTCCCTCAGTGAAGCGTTAACAACAGCCTGGACCCAGCTCCGTGTCACCGCCCTGCTAGCTGAAACCAGCCAGGAGGGGCACGGGTCCAGTAAACAGGTGGCAGAACTCACAGCTCCAATGGCCTTGTCCACGTCATCAGGAGTTACCAGATCAAACTCCTCCCATTCAACAGGACTAAGACGGGCCTCTGTCATGTCGACTGACTCATTGTCAGCTGACACTGTATTCCAATTGGAGTCCAAGTCAGCCCGGATCTGAGCGACCTTGTCTGCGAAAAAGCTGTTAAATTCTTCAGCATTGCCCTGCCAATAGCATAGTTACACTTGTAACCAATAGTTTCAAACTGTGCCACAACTTTCCTTCACCTATCAACCCCTTCTTCTCCCTTATCCTGTCACCTCCCCTTTTCCTAGAAACTCCATTATCCTTTGTTTCACAAGCCTGGTTCCTCTGACTCCTCATGGCAGTTTCCTTTTTCCACCTACGCTCCGTTCAGCTCGTACACGATCCTAGGGCATAAGCCATCGTATCAACATCTTTCTATGCCAATTTGATTCCCATAATAAGGCTTTTCGATGATCAAACCTCAAGATTTGATTACGAGGCTTCCTAACAAATTCAAACTGAACAAATTTTCTTTCCCTTTCCTCTTTATTGTAATTTCCAAAAAGTTGTGTCTGGGTGTCAATCTTTGTTATTTTTGGTAATTGAATTGGGTCAATTACAGTTCTTTCTTGATCATCAAAATTGTCCATCTGTTGTAGGTAATGCATGGCATTAGTTGATTCAATGGTTTCCACATTTTCTCTTGATGCAGATTCACAATTAGGTTGTAAAAATAGTGTCTCTGTCTGTTTAAGTTGTAAGTAGGTCTGTTCAGAATTATTCTGTTCATCTTCTGTTATTCCTTGTTCCATAACTTGAATCATTATTAAAGGATCAATATGAGATTCCAAGGTGGCATCTTTGGATTTTCTCCAAGATTTCCGATAAGTTTTAAAATCCTCTCTGACTTCTAATATTTTTCCCAGTATTAAATCATAGTCAAGATAACTTTCAGCCATTTTGGTGGTAGCTTTGCCTATTCCTTTATTAGAGACTACTTAAGGAAAATCCACAAATATCCGCCTCCAAAAGTCTAATAGCCAGCTTCACCACCCAGCTGTCCAGTTATTTTTTCTCTTTTTTTATCACCTAAATCCAATCCTCTCCAAATAACAGGGAGAAGTACAGTTGAAATTTTGCTTTTTCACCACCAGATGTCCTCAGTGGACTATAAAGTCTTTTTCTTCTCCTCCCCCAGGTTAATCAAGTTAGAGAAAGTTAAAAAAAGAACAAAAAAGGAAAGTTTTCTCTTTCTTTCTTTTTTTCTTAAAAAAAAAACCCAAAACTATCTTCTACATTATCAAATTAAAAAAGGAAAGAAACAATGTCTCTTTTTCCCTTCTTTTCTCCTGAAATTCACCCCACAGGAGTCAAATAGTAAAATAGTAAAAAAAAAAAAAACCACACACACAAAAATTAATCCTTTTCTTTTTGGCTCTTCTTTCCACATATAGGCAGCCGCCGCTTTCTTAATAAAGGAAAATAAAAACTCTTACAGGAAAGATCAGGATAGCGAGGGAAGGAAAGGTCTCACCCAGATTCACCACGGTGGTTCTTCATGCTTAGTTGTTCTTGTGACTTGCGGTTGGTGCATTTTATGGCCGGTTTTCTGCTCCGTCGGCCCTCAGAGTCAGCTTGGACAGCTAGAGGAGCCACCGCTCCTCTGCAGCCAAGCGTAGCCTCGTCGACGGTAGTCACGCCCTCCAGGCGTGACTTTCGACCCCCGACGGAGTCTACCGACGGAGGGAAACTAGCCCGACGAGGAGACAAGTCTCCCTGTATGGCTAGAGGTGCCGCGATCCAGAACCGGAAGTCTCGGCCTGGGATTCTTGGTTAGCTCCAGGATGGCATTTCCTCTTGCTCTTTCTTCCATCAAATGAAGTTGTCAGCAAGGGAGGACCAGGATGCCCGGATAATTCCCCCCACCCCTTATCATTCTTGCAGGCCTCTCTGATAGCCTCTCTGCTCATCTGATGCAAAGACCTGGCCTGTATCTTCTGCCTGCCCAGAGGGTCCATAGTATCCTCCTTCGGCAGGATCCTGTATGGCTTTTCTATACCAGAGGTTCCAAACCTTTTGGGCACCAGGGACTGGTTCTGCGGAGAGAGTTTTTTCTGTGGACTGGAGGGGGCGTGGTTTTGTGTGCTGTCTGCATCTCATGGATGCAGCATTACTTTTTTGTGTGGACCGGTTCCTGGCATGTCACAGCCCGGTACCTGTACACAAATGGGGGGGAGGGGGGTGTTGGGGACCCCTGTTCTATACTATCTGAAATCCTGCATTAATGCCTTTGATTCCCTGTTTCTACACATACATTGGACTTTGCATTTATCGCTGTTGAAATGAATCATCCTGATTTTTGCCCATTATTCCAGCTTTTAAAGATCTTTTGAAATCTGCCCTCTGTAGTATTTTATATCTCTCCGCCCCATTTCATATCATGTCCAAAACCGATTACAATGTTTTCTAACTCCTAAACTAACTTAATTATAAATATGTCAAACAGCTCAAGGCCTAAAATGGAGCCCTGCAATTCCTCACTTCTTTTCAATCAGATCTGGAGCCTTTAATAAGCCCTTGTTGGGTTTGATCTCTCCACAGGCTGTATCCATTTAATGGTAGTGTAGGACAGCCATAGGTTGCCTTCTTCTTCTTCACCAGGATTTCATGGATATTTGCCAAAAGTTTTGCTGAAGTCAATATTCATTATGTCCACTGCATATACTACCTGCCATCCTGAATTAATGCCTTTGATTCTTCTTTCTACACAAATGTTGGACTTTGCATTTATCCTTGTTGAAATTAATCATCCTCACTTTTGCCTATGATCCCAGCTTTTAAAGATTCTTTGAAATCTTCATTCTGCCCTCTGAAATATTTTATATCCCCTCATTTCGTATCATGTCCCAAACTGATTACAGTGTTTTCTAACTCCTAAATTAACTTAATCAGTTATTAATTATAATTAATTAATTATAAATATGTCAAACAGCACAAGCCCTGCAATTCCTCACTTCCTTTCAATCAGATCTGGAGCCTTTAATATGTATGCCCTGGCTGGGTTTAATGTCTCCACAGGGTCTGTCCATTTAATGGTGGTGTAGGCCAGCCACAGGTTGCCTTCTTCTTCTTCACCAGGATTTCACTGATATTTGTCAAATGTTTTACTGACGTCAAGGCACATTATGTCCACTGCTTTCCCATAATCAATCAAATCAGACAGTGTGTCAAAAATATCATTTTTACTTCCCAATATTAATGAGAAAAAGGCAATGCTGAAACAATGGCTGCCAATTCCCAATTTAAGGGGAGAATCTGCAATCAGACGGAGGCAAAGGAGCGGGCAAAAAAGACCAGCTAGTTTCAGGGAAGGGTTAGACCAGTGGTTCTCAACCTTTCTAATGCCGTGACCCCTTAATACAGTTCCTCATGTTGTGGTGACCCCCAACCATAAAATTATTTTCGTTGCTATTTCATAACTGTAATTTTGCTACTGTTTTGAATCGTAATGTAAATATCTGATATGCAGGGTGTATTTTCATTGTTACGACTTGAACATAATTAAAGCATAGTGATTAATTACAAAAACAATATAGCAATGCTCTCTGGAGAAGCTTACGCTTCCTTGCTCAAAAATGTTGGGAGGGAGGGAAGGAAGAAGGAAGATTGAAGGGGAAAGGAAGGAGATGGAGAAGGAAGGAGATTGAAAGGGAAAAGAAGGAAGGAAGGAGAAAGAGATTGAAGGGGAAGGGATATAGATGGAAGGAAAGAAGGAGATTGAAGGGGGAAGGAAGGAAGGAAGGAGATAGATTGAAGGGGAAGGGATGGAGATGGCGATGGAAAGAAGGAAGGAAGGAAGGAAGGAAAGAGAGATTGAAGGGGAAGGGATGGAGATGGAAGGAAGGAAGGAAGATTGAAGGGGAC
Source organism: Bothrops alternatus (assembly GCA_034064705.1). Taxonomy (NCBI): domain Eukaryota; kingdom Metazoa; phylum Chordata; class Lepidosauria; order Squamata; family Viperidae; genus Bothrops; species Bothrops alternatus. The sequence continues at coordinate 32,487,932 of JARGCV010000016.1, read as the reverse complement.
AGGAAGGAGATGGAGAAGGAAGGAGATTGAAGGGGGAAGGAAAGAAGGAAGGAAGGAAAGAAGGGGAGGGCAATTGAAGGGAAGGGATGGAGTTGGAGATGGAAGGAAGGAAGGAAGGAAGATTGAAGGGGAAAGGAAGGAGATGGAGAAGGAAGGAGATTGAAAGGGAAGGAAGGAGATGGAGATGGAAGGAAGGAAGATTGAAGGGGAAAAGTAGGAGATGGAGAAGGAAGGAGATTGAAGGGGGAAGGAAGGAAGGAGAGAGATTGAAGTGGAAGGGATGGAGATGGAAGGAAGGAAGGAAGATTGAAGGGGAAAGGAAGGAGATGGAGAAGGAAGGAGATTGAAGGGGAAAGAAAGGAAGGAAGGAGAGAGATTGAAGGGGAAGGGATGGAGATGAAAGGAAGGAAGATTGAAGGGGAAAGGAAGGAGATGGAGAAGGAAGGAGATTGAAGGGAGAAGGAAGGAAGGAAGGAAGGAAGGAAGGAAGGAAGGAAGGAAGGAAGGAAGGAGAGAGAGATTGAAGGAGAAGGGATGGAGATGGAAGGAAGGAAGATTGAAGGGGAAAGGAAGGAGATGGAGAAGGAAGGAGATTGAAGGGGGAAGGAAGGAAGGAGAGATTGAAAGGGAAGGGAAGGAGATGGAAGGAAGGAAGATTGAAGGGGATAGGAAGGAAGGAAGGAAGGAAGGAAGGAGAGATTGAAGGGGAAGGGAAGGAGATGGATGGATGGAAGGAAGGAAGGATTTTTTTCCAGATGGTGATGAACTGCAACTCCCAGCATTCCCCACTCTGCCACGGTGCTTTTTAGGGCTGCTGGGGGCAGAGCACAGCCGGGCAACCAGAAGGCGTGGGGATCATCTCAGCGTCCCAGCTCAGCTCAGCCAGCAGCAGCAGCAGCAGCGCGTTGCCCGAGCAGGGCGGGAAGAGAGCGGGGGGGGGTGGCAAGTCATGAAAGCAGCGTCCACACGTTCAGGGTGCAAACGCCTTGGACAGTTTGGCTCCCCCACCCCTTTATTTACTGATCTGCCACAAGCTCATGCAAACAAGCCCCGAGGAGTTCTGAACGAGCGGTCTTTTTTTTTTTTTAAGCTTTCAGCAACGAGACAGAAAGGGGAACTTGCTCACGGCTTTTTTTTCCTTTCTCGGCGACTCTCTCTTTCTCTCTTTCCTCTTTCTCTTTCTCTGTTTCCTCCCTCTTTCTTTCTCTCTTTCCTCTCTCTCTTTCCTGTTTCTCTTTCTCCTCCCTCTTTCTCTTTCCTCTTTCTTTTCCTCTGTTTCTCTCTCTTTCCTCTCTCTCTTTCTCTCTCTTATGGCAGTATCATCGGAGGTCCCCACTGCCCCTGGCCTCGGCACGTCCTCAGCTGAACGGGCGGGGAGGGGGAGCAGGATGGGAGGCAGCGCTTCTGGCGGTGGTGGCGGTAGCACAGCAGCATCGTTGGGGTTCCTCACTGCCGGCCCGGCCGCCACCCCGCCGCATCCTCAGCCAAAGGAGTGGGCAGGGAGAGCAGAACGGGAGGCAGCGGCTCCAGTGGCAGCATTGGCAGCACGGCAGCATCATTGGGGTTCCTCACCACCACCGCCACCGCCCCCGGCCCGGCCACCACATCCTCAGATGAATGGACATGGAGGGGAAGCAGGACGGGAGGCGGCGGCTCCGGCGGCAGCAACAGGGCAGCATTGTCAGGGTCCCTACCACCCCCAGCCCAGCCGCCGCCCCCGCTGGGACTCCGCGCTGCCTGGCCTCACCCTCCGCCCATCGATGGAGCTGCGGTGGAGGCAGCGCCCGCCCAAGCCGCCTGGGAAGGCAGCAGGAGAAAGGAGAGGAGGAGGGCGAGGAAGTAGTCGCCCTAGCTGGGACTCCGCGCTGCCCGGCCTCGCCCTTCGCCCATCCAATGGAGCCATGGTGGGAGCTGGTGCCGCACGGCCCCTACCAGCCCCTCTGCCAGCCCGACTGCTCCCCCCCAGGCATCCCGCTGCCGTTTTGGGGGCAGCAAGAGGAAGAAGGGGAGGAGGAAGGGGAGGGCAAGGAAGCCGCCGCCAGCACTGGGCCCCAGGAGGCAGCTCTCCTCTCCTACCTTTGCTGAATCTCCTTCTTCCTTCCCAGTAGCCTGGATTCCGGCGCACCTTCCCGGCCAGCAGGTCCAATGTTCGGGCTGGCTGGGGATCACAGGGGCTGGTCTCCCTTGGGCCGCAGCTTTCCGGAGGGCTGGCCCACTCAGCAGAGCCTCCAGCGGGCCGCTCCCAGCAGGGATCCCGGGGCTTCCCCGGGTGGCTCCAAGCCATGAGGCCCTGGCCACGCTTCTCCCAGGAGGTGGGGCACCCAGGCGCAGGGCCAATCAGAAGCCCTGCAGGAGGTAAGTCTGCCTGAGAGAGAGAGAGAGAGAGAGAGAGAGAGAGAGAGAGAGAGAGAGAGAGAGAAGGGAAGCGAAAGTGCCTTTCTCTCTCTCGCTCTGCAAATGGCGGAGGAGGCCATGCGAAGCGGAGTCTCGGTTCCTAAGACCATTGGAAATGTGTGTTTTCTGATGGCCTTAGGCGACCCCTGTGAAAGGGTCATTCGACCCCCAAAGGGGTCACGACCCACAGGTTGAGAACCGCTGGGTTAGACCCTAATCCCTCCCCCTCCAAACCGGCTCTCAGAACAGCCCACCAGGTGATTTACACCCACACCCGCCAGGAAACACAAGCAAAGACTCTAAGCCCCCCCCCCCCACACACACACCAAAAACCTCGGCAGTGCAATAGGTGAGGAAAAGCAAGTATTTGGCCCTGCAGTGAAGAAGCAAGAAATTTGAATCTGGTCCTGCGACAGGTTGAGCGAAAGGGTGGGGGGAGGGGGAGGTCATCCCGAAAGGACACAGGGGAGCTTCCCCCTTCTCCCCCCCATCTCTATTTTTGAATCTCTTCCCACTCCATCCAGGGGTCTCTGGAGGGGAAGGGGGGAAGGGGGAGAAAGCAGGGAGGGTTTGGTTTGGTTTGTGAGTGTGTGAGTGTGTGTGTGTGTGTGTGTGTGTGTGTGTGTGTGTGAGAGAGAGAGAGAGAGAGAGAGAGAGAGAGAGAGAGAGAGAGGAGGAAAACGGAAGAGGAAGAGGAGGAAGGAGAGGTGCTGGCCAGCAAAAGTGTGAGGAAGGGGGAGCCTTGCAGAGGGAGCAAGGGGATATCTCTCTCTCTCTCTCTCTCTCTCTCTCTCTCTCTCTCTCTCTCTCACACACACACACACACACACACACGCACGCACACACACACACACACACACACAAATAAACACGAACACAATGCTTTCTCTCCCTTCTCTCCCTTACTCTTCAAAGGCACCTGGAGGAAGTGTGAGTTTGTGTGTGCAGCCATGCAGTGAAACCTGGTCGGATTGTTATTAACCATGTCATTAGGGGGGCAGGAGTGGTAGCCTTCTGAAAGTCTGGGAAGTGACCCTGACCCCCCCAATTGCTTTTTTCTCCTCTCCTCACCCGTACATCAAAGCATGCTCCCCCCCGCATCCTGCACCCCAGGCTCCCCACTCCTTGGCATAGGGATTGGCTGCCCAGATGAGAGTTTAAATCAGGGCTTTTTAACCTCTTCACCGATAGTACCACTTTTAGAATATGGCAACATTCGGGCTTCCGGTGGCTCCGCCGGCGCCGCTAGGGTCTCCTCTGTGACACTCCGTCATCTGGATTTGTAAAGCCGTGAAAAACAGCGCACACCAGCTGTTTTTTCGCGGTGAAAAATCCCCTCTCCGGGCAAAGGAGAGGTGTAGAGCATCGGGAGCAAGGTTGAGCCTTCTTAAACCCCTGGAAAATAAGTTTCCAGGGATTAAGAGTGAGCTCCCTAAGCTCCGGAGGACGCTCCTATCCAGAGACGCTTCTGTCTTCGGGCAGAGAAAGACGCCGCGACCACTTCTGCCTTTTTTGAAGCTAACACTGGAGAGACTGTAAGCAGGCTGAATGACTACAGGAGTCTTAAAGGGATTGCAAGTATCTTTATTGTTTCTTTTTGGTTATACATTTCTAACGTCTACAATCAACATAATGTTTCAAAATGGCGTTTAGCTTTCACTACTTTCATTGTTAAGGAAAGTGCTGGAAGTGAAAGTGGAACTGTTACTTTTTTCTCTCTTCCTGTTTCTTCAAGCGCAGCTAGAGAGACGGCTGTGATTATTTGAAACTTAAAATGGAATAGAATTTACAGCCAAATGCTAAACCTATGTTGGATGGTATTGATGAATTTTATGAAAAAAGGTCTGATACACAGAAGATTTTTACCCAAGACTTTAAAGAGATTAAAGCGTCTTTGAAAGAGATTAAAGCATCTTTGAAAGAGGCTTCTACAGAAATATTAATCATATTAGTTAAATTCTTTCTTCCAAATGAAGTTGATGTACAACCGACTGCTGAACAATTTATTTTACAATTTGAACATGGAGAGGAGTTAGATCAACTAACTGGAACTTTTTCTTCAAATGAAACTGATTTACAATTGTCTGCTGACTATTATATAACACAAGAGAAATCAGAAGATCAACAGGGAAGAGAAGAGGATTGTTTTGAGCATAAAGACTACAACTGGATTTTGCTAGATGGAAAGTTGGTTTATGGAGAGCAAGAGGTTTTGTTTCAAGAAGGGGAATTCTGTCCAGCCGGGCAGCAAGAAGAGGATTTAATTGATAAAAGAGAGACTTTGTTTCATTTTATGAAGAAATTAGACTATAAATGGATTCGGTTTGATGAACAGTTTATTTATGGAAAGCTAGAGGATTTGATTCAAGAAAGCATGACTCAATTCAAGAAGCAATTTATCTATGGGGTTGAAGAAATAAAGAAGAGAGATTTATTATTTGGATGGGTGGCCTTGTTATGGCGGTGTATTTGGTTAAAAAGAAAACCTAGAATTCGTTTGAAGTAGTGAAATTTAAAACTGTATGTAAGGATGTTTGGGTAATTTAAAATTATGGAATGAATTAAGGACTAAGAATACGAGTAAGATGATTAATGGTTGACATAATTAAATTGATGAAGGATGTATTTGTTTTGATGATCTAGATTTGATATTAGATTGGAATGTAAGTTAGAAATGGTACAAATAGTTTGTTTTTATGAGAGAGCCCAGAAGTTGATTGATTAAATGTAATTTATAACTAAATGAGAGAATTAAGGTTAATCTAAGATTTTGGGTTGATTTAAAGATTGAGATTATAAGTAAGTTCTAAGATAGGATGTTTAAATGATATATCAAGATATATTATTACAAATTAAATTTATTAGATATGACTTAGATTGATGGTTTAGATGTAAATGATAATTATTATTCTTAACAAGATGTTATATCCTTTTTTTTTCTTTTTTTTTTAGAATTGAGGGACTTATTGATATTGTTATTTTTTAATATTATCTGTTTAATTTTAATAAGATGAGTTTTTTTTCTTTTGTGTTTTGTTTAAGGGATTGATTTGATTCAGAGAATGTATATATTATATAGTTTAAAATTCTTGTTAAGACTGTATAATAATTTTGTTGGACGTAGTGGGGTTCTCTTTTGTTATACCCTGTAATCATTCTGGGAAGTCGAGGGTTAGGGAGGGATTATAATTTTAGAGATGATGTTTTCGGAGAGGGAGATAATAAGTATTAGAATATGTTTCTCAACTGTAGTTGGGGGTATTTAGGGACTATATAATTTTTTCATAATTTTTTCAGGGTGCTCGGGAGAACTCTAGTCACCGCATTGGAGGGTGAGGTAGGTGGAAGGAGAGGTATTGGTATGTATAGAGGGTTAGAGGGTTGAGAAGGAGTAGAGGAGGATTGAGGGAAGAGGTATAGAAAGGCGAAAGTATGTAGGTAGAAGGATAGAAGAGGGGGTCAGGATGTAGGAGGATGTGGTGGTGGGGGGGTTCCGAGCAGCTATTTGTATTGTTTGTTAATTATGCTATTTGTTTGTTATCAGTTGAGTTATTATATTTTTGTGTTAAAATTTGTTTAAAGTTTATAAAACCTAATAAAAAAATAATTTTAAAAAAAAATAGAATATGGCAACATTCGAGTACCACCAGTCACCCAGCAAGATGTCAAAAGCTTGATGACAAAAAAAATGGAAAAAAGTGATAAAGTACAGGTAGTCCTCAACTTACAACAGTTTGCTTGGTGACTGTTCAAAGTTACAACGGCACTGGAAAAAGTGACTTATGACCATTTTTTACACTTATGACCATTGCAGCATCCCCAGGGTCATTTGATTTACATTCGGATGCTTGGCAACTGATTCTTATTTATGATGGTCACATTGTTCCAGGGTCATGTGATCACCTTTTGCAACCTTGTGACAAGCAAAGTTAATGGGGAAACCAGATTCACTGATCAACCATGTTACTAATTTAATCTTTCTCCTTCTTTCTTTCTTTCTTTCTTTCTTTCTTTCTTTCTTTCTTTCTTTCTTTCTTTCTTTCTTTCTTTCTTTCTTTCTCTCTCTCCCTCTCTTTCTTTCTCTCTCCCTTTCTCTTTCCCTCTCTCTCTTTCTTTCTCCCTCCGTTTCTTTCTCTCTCCCTTTCTTTCTCTCTCCCTTTCTCTCCCTGTCTCCCTTTCTTTTTCTCTCTCCTTGTCTCCCTTTCTCTATCTCCCTCCTTCTTTCTCTCTCTCTCCCTGATTCCCTCTTTCTCTCTTCCTCTTTCTCCCTCTCTCTTTCTCCCTCTCCCTCTCTCTATTTCTCTTTCCCTCTTTCCCTCCCTCTCTCTATTTCTCTCTCCCTCTCAAAGATCCTTAACATCCTTAAAGTTATGCTTGGGCAGAAGACTTTTTCTTTTATAGATGGCGCGGGTGGGCCCAACATTCGCGGGCAGGCAGGACCCCGCCCCGCCGAGCCGCTGCCTCCCCATCGCCCTCCACACCAGCCGGCTCTGTCACCATACCTCCCAGCTGACAAGCGCAGGTTCGCGGGGTCGCCAGCTGACAAGTGCAGGAGTTCGGCACTGCGGCGGCCTCCCCTTCGCTGATCTGAGTGCACGAGAAGTCAAACCAGTTGCTGCACAATGAGTGCCTGGGGAGGGCGGGGCCTTGCTCTTCCCCTGTGCTCTTCACGCACCTCCTGCAGGGCACATTCGGTAAAGTTCGCGCAGGCTGCCGCCAAGCAGCATATTTTCCAGAAACAAATGAGGTGGGAAGGAGCGGAGCGGCGGGGGGAGGAAGGCGACACCATGGGGGGGAGAGGAAGGCGCCGCCACGTACCACCAGCCAGGTGGTCATGTACCACAAGTGGTACGCGTACCACCGGTTGACAAGCCCTGTTCTATAAGGCACCAGGGCGGTACTCCATACAGATCTTTAAATACGAGCTGCAGGGCATCCAGCACCAGGGGCTCCAGCCCACTTTTGGCTTCAGCGTGAGCGCGAACTTCGATGGTAGAGCCACTCAGTCTTTGTTATGGAAGTAAATACAACAGGAGGAGGGAATCTAGCGGATCGCCCCTTCCTGAGATCTGCCTCTTGCAGATTCTTTCACTGAATGTCCTCCCTCCTTCCCCCCCCCATCAGATGGAGATGCCCAAATATTTTGGAGCCTATAAAACATTCCCAATCTAAAGGTAGCATCGGTGAGCGGGGGTCTTTATGTGAAATATATCCCCCCCCAATTGGTACAACAACTTTGATCTGACAGAATCCATCTCCGTCTTTGTGGGCCAGTTTCTGGTGGATGAGAACGGAAAAGAGCAGCTGAGGACAACCTGGCTGATGCGTGAGAAGGTTGGATCTATGGCAAAAGATTGGGGGGTGACCATGTAAGGAAAATCAGGGGCTGAACTGCTGTGTCCCCTAACTGGAAGGGCCCTGAGCACCTCTTCTTTTTCTCTCTCTTCTGCTCCCTAAAGTGGCTCTTGAAAGGGCGCCCCAATGGTTTGCCTCTCTCCGGGCAGCTCCTGTGGGAGAGGCTGGCATTTTGAGTCTAGGAGACTCTGTTTCTGCCATTCCCCCCACAAAGAAAGGTAGCAAAGCTTTGGATGAAGTTCCCCAGGTCGTTCTCACTGACAAGTGTGGTTTGGGTGGCACCACAGTCTGGGTTGCCCACAGCTGGCAACACTTGGAGAGTTGGCATTAATTGCTCTACTCAAATAGGAGAGCAGTAGCCCAGCACAGCCCCATATTTGTATGGGACAAAGAGGCCACCTGGGTGCCTTCCCTGAGCGAGGGCAAGCCTGCAGATCTGCTGCTCCCCTCCCAAGAGGCCACTTTTGCGGCCACCTGGAGGGAGCTGCTTGAAGGGTGGCCCCCAAAGACCGCAGAGGCTTCGCCCAGCCTGCTTTGTCATTTCTCGGCCCTAGCCGCCTCTGAGAACCAGAAGCTTCCATTTCCTTTGCCCTCCATTTTCATTCTCACCTGAGTGGGTGGGAGGAGGGAATGGGGTGGGGGATGGGATGCTCAGTCTGGGGGGCGGGAGACATCTATCATGCCACCATGAATTTTGACATTCCCCCCCCCCCTCCTGTTTCATTGTAGGGTTGGCTGTTTCATCTTCTATCGCACAGATTGATGGTGAAGAGAGCAAGGCTTCCCCGTTTCTGTCTTGGGGGGCCATGGGCTGGGGTGACCCTTCCTACCTCTCCCATCAGATGCTCTTCTCTAATAAAATGTTTGCCTGAGCAGCCTCGGCCTCGCTGGTCTTTCAGAAGCTCCCTGGGTGCCAGTTTGCAGGTTTCCAGGAAAGGCTGGGTAGGACTCCCATTTGGAGTAATGGCTCTGGGGTGAAGAGTTAGCTTTGTCTCTACTACTGCTCTACTACTGTTCTGTACTTTACTCAACCTTTGCCCTTGAAGACTTTGGGAACCTGCAGCCAATCCACTCAGAATCTGGCCTATTAATTTATTAGGAAATTATGAAAGGGTTTTGCAAACGAGCCATGAATTAGCTTCATCCAGAGCTGGTCCATCTTAATCTTTTGGCTTAAGCTTTGCTTGACAGAGTCATTGTTAGACCCAGCAGTTAGCTAGAACCTATTTCGACACTTACCTGAGAAGCCAAAGAGGCTGGCCACAAACGGTTCAGTTATAATGATTGGATTTGCAATCAAGAATTTTGCAAGTGGGGCAGTTAGAGGAACAAGAAAAAGTAATGTGGCATCTTTGCTTAAAGGTCCAGAGGCAAAAAGCTCCACATTAGCATGTCAAAAAACCGCAGAAGTGGAGAGCTTATTTTAATAGCTTTTTATGCCACCCATCTCACTAATACAGCAACTCTGGGTGGCTTACAATGAAATAAAAGTTATAAAATGCTAAAAAGAATCAAAACTAGAATAAAAAGATTAAAAGTTAAGAACCAAACTGATGGACAGCCTGGGGGTAAGAATCTTCTATACCCAATGAGACACCCTCAAGGTACCCTATCTTGTCCAGCCAGCTTTATAGGCTCTTCCAGAAGGCCAGGATTGTGTGTCTGGGGGGATCTCACCTCTGATGGTAGAATATTCTGGGGGGGGGCACAGCAGAAAAGGCTCTTCTCCTGGAGCCCAGCAGCAGAAATTCTTTAGCCAATGGGATCCAAATTAGGCTGCTTCCACTGGAGGGGCCAGCTAGTCCAATTGTGGTGAGGCAGTTCCCAGATACCACAAAGCTTCACTAAGTGTACCCCCCATGCTTATTATGGGATGTGTCTTCAGCAGATTGGGAACAGGTGATGAAATATCAGGAAATTCTGCTATGCTTGGTACTTACATGATTTTGATTAGAGACTTAAAGTAACAGAACCTTGCAAGGCTGAATCCACCTCCCTCTCTTCATCTTCCTGAAAGGGAAGAAAGTCCTTAGGTCTAAGACCCTTCATCAAATTTCATTTCTGCCCTGGACACATTTTATTTTTCATCTGATCTTCATTTAGTTTGAGGCTCTTCCTCCAGTTTCCTCTTGTAGCCCATTATGTCACAAGGGAGGTGCACCAGCAAATGGGTAATCTGGTTGGAGATGAACAAGGAAGAGGCAAAGAGCAGAGCTGCTGCTTCCCTGGGTCTTCTCCCCCAAGACTCCAGATGGAGCTGGGCAGAATCACCAGCAGGAACCAGGAGACAAGAGATGGAGGGAGGGAGGGAGGGAGGGAGGGAGGGAGAGAGAGACAGACAGACAGACAGACAGACACAGACACAGACACAGACACAGACACAGACACAGACACAGACACAGACACAGACAGACAGAGATGGAGACAGAGAGAGCATGGATGAGTTGAAGTCTCCAAGGCAGGATGTCAGGAGTCTCAAAGGAGCTCATGGGGCCATCTCAGACAATCATATTTTACTGCTTAGCAGGACTATCAAGGCTCTGGAGTGACCCCAAATCAACCTGATGCTTTTTGACACTCTGTCTGATTTAGTTGATTATGGGAATGCAGTGGACATTATGTACCTTGATTTCAGCAAAACATTTGACAAATATCAATGAAATCCTGGTGAAGAAGAAGAAGA
>JARGCV010000016.1:32245000-32472500 GCA_034064705.1 Bothrops alternatus | reverse complement strand
GCTTCTTTCACTGAATGTCCTCCCTCCTCGTCCCCCCCCCAATCAGATGGAGCTGCCCAAATATTTTGGAGCTTATAAAACATTCCCAATCTATAGGTAGCATTGTTGAGCGGGGGTCTTTATGCGAAATATATCCCCCCCCAATTGGTACAACTTTGATCTGACAGAATCCTCCACCGTCTTTGTGGGCCAGTTTCTGGTGGATGAGAACGGAAAGGAGCAGCTGAGGACAACCTGGCTGCTTCGTGTGAAGGTTGGATCCGCAGCAGAGGATTGGGGGGGCGACCCGGTAAGGAAAATCAGGGACTGAACTGCTGTGCCCCCTAACTGGAAGGGCCCTGAGCACCTCTTCTTTTTCTCTCTCTTCCCCCCCTCAAAGTGGCTCTTGAAAGGGCGCCCCAATGGTTTGCCTCTCTCCGGGCAGCTCCTGCGGGAGATGCTGGAATTTTGAGTCTAGGAGACTCATTTTCTGCCACTTCCACCACAAAGAAAGGCAGCAAAGCTTTTGAGGAGCTTCCCCAGGTCGTTCTCACTGACAAGTGTGGTTTGGGTGGCACCACAGTCTGGGTTGCCCACAGCTGCCAACACTTGGAGAGTTGGCATTAATTGCTCTACTCAAATAGGAGAGCAGTAGCCCAGCACAGCCCCGTATTTGTATGGGACAAAGAGGCCAGCTGGGTGCCTTCCCTGAGCGAGGGCAAGCCTGCAGCTCTGCTGCTCCCCTCCCAAGAGGCCACTTTTCTGGCCACCTGGAGGGAGCTGCTTCAAGGGAGGCCCCCAAACACCGAGGAGAGGACTTCGCCCAGCCTGCTTTGGGTCAGTGCCCTTCCCCTCATCAGACTTGGCCTGCATTGCGTGGCTGGGGACCTACCTGGCCCTCGCCATCCCCCAGAACCTGCAGCATCCATTTCCTTTGCCCCCTTTTCATTATCGTGTGAGTGGGTGAAAGCAGGGAATGTGGTGGGGGTGGGATGTTCAGCCTGGGGGGGACACAAATCATGCCAATATGAATTTTGACATTTCACTCCCTCCTCCTTTTTTGTAGCGTTGGCACGGACATCTTCTGGCGCACCAAGTGAGAGGGTGAAGAGAGCAAGGCTTCCCCGTTTCTGACTTGGGGGGCCCTGGGGGGGGGTGACCCTTCCAACCTCACCCAACAGATGCTCTTCTCCAATAAAATGTTTGCCTCAGCAGCCTCAGCTTCCCTGGTCTTTCAGAAACTCTCTGGGGGCCAGTCTGCAGGTTTCCAGGAGAAGATTGGTAGGAAGATTTGGAGGGAGGGCTCTGGGATAAAGAGTTAGCTTTGTCTCTACTACTTCTCTACTACTGTTCTACACTTTACTTGGCCTTTGCCCTTGAAGATTTTGGGAACCTGCAGCCAAGCCAGTCAGGATCTGGCCTATTAATTTATTGGGAAATTATTAAAGGGTTTTGAAAGGAGACACGAATTAGCTTCACCCAGAGCTGGTCCATCCTAATCTTTTGGCCTAAGCTTTGCTTGATAGAGTCATTGTTAGACCCAGCAGTTAGCTAGAACCTATTTCGACACTTACCTGAGAAGCCAAAGACGCTGGCCACAAAGGGTTCAGTTATAACAATTGGATTTGCAATCAAGAATTTTGAAAGTGGAGCAGTTAGAGGAACAAGAAAAAGTAACGTGGCATTTTTGTTTAAAGGTCCAGAGACAAAAAGCTCCACCTTAACATGCCAAAAAATACCCCCAGAATTGAGAGTTCATTTAATTTTAATAACTTTTTATGTTGCCCATTTCATTAATACAGCAACTCTGGAAGACTTACAATGAAATAAAAGTCAAAATCCTAAAAGGAATCGAAACTAGAATAAAGAGATTAAAAGTTAAGAACCAAGATGATGGACAACTTGGGGGTAAGAATTTTCTCTACCCAATGAGACACCTTCAAGGTACCCTACCCTGTCAGCCCCTCAGGCTGAGCAGCTGAACCAAGTTTTCAGGCTCTTCCAGAAGGCCAGGATTGTGTTTGTGTGTGTTTGGTGGGGTGGAATCTCACCTCTGGTGGTAGAGTATTCCTGTGGCACAGCAGAAAAGGCTCTTCTCCTGGAGCCCAGCAGCAGAAATTCTTTGGCCAATGGGATCCAAATTAGGCTGCTTCCCCTCAAAAGAGAGGGGTCAATTAGTCCCATTTGGGTGAGGAAGTTCCTCAGATACCCCAGAACTTCACTAAGTGCACCCCCCCATGCTTGTTATGGGATGTTACGCATCTGCATGTGTCTTCAGCACATCAGGAACAAGTAAACAAGGGGGGACAACGTTTCTGGGGCAACAGAAGCCTTGTTTTATTGGCACAGCAGCCGCCAGCTGGGTTCCAGTCTTGCTGCTCTGCTCCACCTGCCTCTCTTCAGGCCGCCTGATCCCAGGGTCCCCTCTCTGCCCTTCTGGAGGAGCCCTGCCCCCCCCCACAGCAGTTCTGTGAAGCTTTGGGGAAGGAGTCCACGCTGGGGGGCGCAGCAGAGACCGCCCTGAGAAGGTCCAGAGGGAGCTCTGAAGTGCTGAACTCGGCCTGGGACTCTGGGTTCGCTCCAGGATCGCATTTCCTCTTGCTCTTTCCTCCACTAAATGAAGTTGTCAGCAAGAGAGGACAAGAATGCCCGGATAATTGCCCCCCCTTATCACTCTTGGAGGCCTCTCTGATAGCCTCTCTGCTCATCTGATGCAGAAAGACCTGGCCTGTACCTTCTGCCTGCCAGATGGTCCATAGTAACCTCCTTCGGCAGGATCCCTTATGGGTTTTCTATAGCACCTGCCATCCTGCATTCATGGCTTTGATTCTTCTTTCTACACAAATGTTTGGACTTTTCATTTATCCCTGTTGAAATTAATCATCCTGATTTTTGTCCATTATTCCAGCTTTTAAAGATCCTTTGAAACCTTCATTCTGCCCTCTGAAGTATTTTACAACCCCCCATTTTGTATCATGTCCAAAACTGATTACAGTGTTTTCTAACTCCAAAACTAACTTAGTTATTAATTATAATTCATTAATTATAAATATGTCAAACAGCACAAGCCCTGTAATTCATCACTTCCTTTCAATCAGATCTGGAGCCTTTAATAAGCCCTTGTTGGATTTGAACTTTCCTCAGGGTCTATCCATGTAATGGTAGTGTAGACCAGCCACAGGTTGCCGCCGCCTTCTTCTTCTTCTTCTTCTTCTTCTTCTTCTTCTTCTTCTTCTTCTTCTTCTTCTTCTTCTTCTTCTTCTTCTTCTTCTTCTTCTTCTTCTTCTTCTTCTTCTTCTTCTTCTTCTTCTTCTTCTTCTTCTTCTTCTTCTTCTCTTCTTCTTCTTCTTCTTCTTCTTCTTCTTCTTCTTCTTCTTCTTCTTCTTCTTCTTCTCTTCTTCTCCTCTCCTCCTCCTCCTCCTCCTCCTCCTCCTCCTCCTTCTTCTTCTTCTTCTTCTTCTTCTTCTTCTTCACCAGGATTTCATTGATATTTCTCAAATGTTTTGCTGAAGTCAAGGTGCATAATGTCCACTGCATTCCCATAATCAACTAATCAGACAGTATGTCAAAAATATCAGGTTGATTTAGGCTCACCCCCAAACCCTTGATGCTCCTGCTAAGCACTAAAATATGTTGGGTCTGAGATGGCCCCAGGAGCTCCTTTGAGACTCCTGAGAGACTTCAACTACCTTGGAGACTACCTTGGAGACTTCAACTCACCCATGCTCTCTGTCTCTGTCTCTGTGTCTGTCACTGTCTCCATCTCTCTCTGTCTCTCTCTATCTCTCTCTGTCTCTGCCTCCCTCCCACCTTCTTGTCTCCTGGTTCCTGCTGGTGTTTCTGCCCAGCTCCATCTGGACTCTTGGGGGAGAAGACCCAGGGAAGGAACAGCTCTGCTCTTTGCCTCTTCCTTGTTCATCTCCAACCAGGTCCTCCTGGCAGCAGATCCACTCCTTCCTTTCCCTTCCTTGGACCATTGATCCAGCCAACCCCTCCCTTTTCCTTTGCTTTTATCTTCTCTTGTGAGCATCTGTTCCAGTTCTGCCCCAGATTACCCATTTGCTGGTGCACCTCCCTGGTGACAGAATGGGCTACAAGAAGAAACAAGATGAAGAGCCTCAAGAGAAGTGACTATCAGATGAAAAAAACTGTGTCCAAGGAAGAAATGAAATTTAAGGAAGGGTCTCAGACCTAATGGCTTTCTTCCCTTTCAGGAAGATGAAGAGAGGGAGGTGGATTCAGCCTTGCAAGGTTCTATTACTTTAACTTTGTAATAAGGGTAATGTTAAGTCCTAAATACATCAGCATTTCATTCTATTTCATCACTTGTTCCTGATGTGCTGAAGACAAATGCAGCTGGGTAACATCCCATAATAAGCATGGGGGTGCACTTATTGATGCTGGGATATATGCAGAACTGCCTCACCCCAATTGGACCAGTTGGCCCCTCTCGTTCCAGTGGAAGCAGCGTAATTTGGATCCCATTGGCCAAAGAATTTCTGCTGCTGGGCTCCAGGAGAAGAGCCTTTTCTGCTGTCACCCCCCCCCCCCAAGAATATTCTACCATGGGAGGTGAGATTCCCCCCCCCAGACACACAAGAACACAATCCTGGCCTTCTGGCAGAGCCTGAAAACCTGGCTCTGCCGCTCAGCCCGGGGTCCTGACAGGGTAGGGTACCCTGGGGGTGTCTCACAAGGTAGACAAAATTCTTAGCCCCAGAATGTCCATTACCTGGGTTCTTAACTTTTAATCTCTTTATTCTAGTTTCATTTCTTTTTAGCGCTTTTAAACCTTTATTACAATGTAAGCCACTCAGACTTGCTGTATTAGTGAGATGGGTGGCATAAAAAACTTATCAAAATAAAATAAGGTCTCAATTCTGGGGTGGTTTTTTGACATGCAAAGGTGGAGCTTTTTGCCTCTGGACCTTTAAGCAAAATGCCACGTTACCTCCAATGGCCCCACTTGCAAAATTCTTGATTGCAAATCCAACTGTTATAACTGAACCCTTTGTGGCCAGCCTCTTTGGCTTCTTCAGGTAAGTGTGGAAATAGGTTCTAGCTAACTGCTGAGCCTGTCTCGGGGTTCCACCTTAGGACCTCCCCCTAAGAAGGCACCTGAGCCTCTCCTGGTAGCCAGCCGGGCAGACTCATTAGGAAGCGAAGCCTATTCTTGAGTCTAGACTTTTTAAGGGAAAGTTACAGTACTTAGTGCAGTGGAAAGGATACCCTTTGACTGAAGCCACGTGGGTAAAATCCAGTGATGTTAAAGCAGACAGGCTCATTAATAAATTCTATGAGAAACACCATAACAAACCAAAGGGCCACCCCTAACCTATGATTTTGTTTGAATTCAGGATTTGTTCTTTTTGTAAGGGCCCCGGGTGTCAAGGCTGCTAACATTGGATGTTCTGACAACTGATGAAAATGCAGCCATTTTCTCTATTCCTTTAATAGGCTTTTTCTTAAGTTTAGAAATCAGGTGCATGGGGTGGAGGGGGGTGTAAGGTCAGCTAGCCATAATAACAAGTCTGCTGTGGGAACCCAAGGAGAAGCTGATAAGGTTTTGCCAGGCTGAGGAGCTGAGGAGAATCCCCGGCCTTTAAGCTAATTGGGGAAGCTAATGGAGGAGGAGGAGGAGGAGGAGAGGAGGAGGAGGAGGAGGTGGTGGTGGTGGTGAATACGAATGCCCGTGTTGGGTCAGAGGCGGTGGGGTGCCCGAGAAGAAATGCCCCCACCCCTCTTGCTGCCCAAGTGCTGCTCAGCGCTCGCAGCAGGACCAGCGATTTCGCAGAAGCGTCCGCCCCTTGGACTGGTGGAAGGAGGTGGCAGCTGAAGGGGGGGGGAGAGCGGGTGCGAGCGGGGCTTTATAAGCGGCGTCCCGCCTGGGGCTGCCACGTCTAGATTCCTGGAGACCACCATGGCGATTGGCCTGGCAGCTCTGGGGCTCCTCGCTTTCCTGCTCGGCTGCTCGGGAACCTTTGCCGAACCCCAAAACTCGGAGCCAGCTGACAAGGTCAAATGCGGGGTGGGAGGCGGAGGATCCCAGCCTCCCGTGTGGAAAGCCCCCCCACACACACACACACCAGCCTCTGCTCGGCTGGGCGGCAGGAGCAACTGGTGGGAGCCGGCGGGCTGCGTAGAGGGTGCCGCTTCCTCGGGGTTCATCGCACCCGGTGCCGTCGTGCTGAGCGCCAGAGGCCCTGGGTCCCCGACGGCCGATCGGTCAAGCGTTTTCTCCTCCCTGCTCGGCCGCGACTTCGGCAGCCTGCCGCCGGGGCTGGTGCTCTCGCTCTCTGCGCAGATGGCAGAGCGATCCGCCTGCGGGGTGTCGTCCCGGACGCGGTCTGGCAGGCGCCTCGACCGACGGACTTTGGGATGCGCCGCCTTTGCCAGCCCGACCCGGCGTGGGCATCCCCGGGGGTAGGGCACGTGGGAGCAGCGGGTGTTTTCAGATCCCCCGGAGAGAATGGAGGCAGAGTCTCTACCTGTTGGACAGCTGGGCTTGGATGTCACCCTGACAGGCTTTTCTCTCGCCTTCCGCTCTTTTTCAGTGCTCCCTGACCGGCACCTGGAACAACGGTCTGGGCAACACCATGGAGATCAACAGCGTCAGTAACACGGGGGTGTTCAGCGGTGTCTTCTATACGGCACCAGAGCGGTACTCCACACGGATCTTTAAATACGAGCTGCAGGGCATCCAGCACCAGGGGCTCCAGCCCACCTTTGGCTTCAGCGTGAGCGCGAACTTCGATGGTAGAGCCACTCAGTCTTTGTTATGGAAGCAAATACAACGGAGGAGGGAATCTAGCGGATCGCCCCTTCCTGAGATCTGCCTCTTGCAGATTCTTTCACTGAATGGCCTCCTCCTTCCCCCCACCATCAGATGGAGATGCCCAAATATTTTGGAGCCTATAAAACATTCCCAATCTAAAGGTAGCATCGGTGAGCGGGGGTCTTTGTGCGAAATATATCCCCCTCCCCAATTGGTACAACAACTTTGATCTGACAGAATCCACCTCCGTCTTTGTGGGCCAGTGTCTGGTGGATGAGAACGGAAGGGAACAGCTGAGGACAACCTGGCTGATACGAGAGAAGGTTGGATCCGCGGCAAAGGATTGGGGGGCGACCATGTAAGGAAAATCAGGGGCTGAACTGCTGTGTCCCCTAACTGGAAGGGCCCTGAGCACCTCTTCTTTTTCTCTCTTCCCCCCCCCCCAAAGTGGCTCTTGAAAGGGCTCCCCAATGGTTTGTCTCTCTCCGGGTAGCTCCTGCAGGAGAGGCTGGCATTTTGAGTCTAGGAGACTCTGTTTCTGCCACTTCCACCACAAAGAAAGGTAGCAAAGCTTTGGAGGAGCTTTCCCAGGTCGTTCTCACTGACAAGTGTGGTTTGGGTGGCACCACAGTCTGGGTTGCCCACAGCTGGCAACACTTGGAGAGTTGGCATTAATTGCTCTACTCAAATAGGAGAGCGGTAGCCCAGCACAGCCCATATTTGTATGGGACAAAGAGGCCACCTGGGCGCCTTCCCTGAGCGAGGGCAAGCCTGCAGCTATCCTGCTCTCCTCCCAAGAGGTCACTTTTGCGGCCACCTGGAGGGAGCTGCTTGAAGGGACACCCCCAAAGACCTAGGAGAATTCGCCCAGCCTGCTTTGGGTCTTGTCATTCCCTGGCCCTGGCCCCCTCTGAGAGCCAGAAGTGTCCATTTCCTTTGCCCTCCCTTTTCATTCTCAGGTGCCTGGGTGGGAGAAGGGAATGGGGTGGGGGATGGGATGCTCAGTCTGGGGGGCGGGAGACATCAATCATGCCACCATGAATTTTGACATTTCCCACCTTTCTGCTTCATTGTAGGGTTGGCTGGTTCACCTTCTACCGCACAGAGTGATGGTGAAGAGAGCAAGGCTTCCCCGTTTCTTCCGTGGGGGGCCATGGGCTGGGGTGACCTCTCCCATCAGATGCTCTTCTCCAATAAAATGTTTGCCTGAGCAGCCTGGGCCTCGCTGGTGTTTCAGAAGCTGCCTGGGTGCCAGTCTGAAGGTTTCCAGGAAAGGCTGGGTAGGACCTCCATCTGGAGTAATGGCTCTGGGGTAAAAGAGTTAGCTTTGTCTCTACTACTGCTCTACTAATGTTCTACACTTTACTCAGCCTTTGCCCTTGAAGACTTTGGGAACCTGCAGCAAATCCACTCAGGATCTGGCCTATTAATTTATTAGGAAATTATGAAAGGGTTTTGCAAACGAGCCATGAATTAGCTTTATCCAGAGCTGGTCCATCTTAATCTTTTGGCTTAAGCTTTGTTTGACAGAGTCATTGTTAGACCCAGCAGTTAGCTAGAACCTATTTCGACACTTACCTGAGAAACCAAAGAGGCTGGCCACAAACGGTTCAGTTATAACGATTGGATTTGCAATCAAGAATTTTGCAAGTGGGGCCATTAGAGGAACAAGAAAAAGTAATGTGGCATCTTTGCTTAAAGGTCCAGAGGCAAAAAGCTCCACATTCGCATGTCAAAAAACAACCGCAGAAGTGGAGAGCTTATTTTAATACCTTTTTATGCCACTCATCTCACTAATACAGCAACTTTAGGTGGCTTACAATGAAATAAAAGTTATAAAATGCTAAAAAGAATCGAAACTAGAATGAAAAGATTAAAAGTTAAGAACCAAACTGATGGACCACCAACAGCTTTATTGCTAAATGGAAATAAAGTTTCAAGGTCTTCCAGAAGGCCAGGATTGTGTGTCTGGGGGGGGATCTCATCTCTGATGGTAGAATATTCTGGAGGGGGCGGCACAGCAGAAAAGGCTCTTCTCCTGGAGCCCAGCAGCAGATTTTTTTTGACCAATTGGATCCAAATTAGGCTGCTTCCACTGGAAGGAGAGGGGCCAGCTAGTCCAATTGGGATGAGGCAAAGGTTCCGGGGCAGCGGAGCAGGAAAGCGAGCAGCCCCAGAGCTGCCAGGCCAATCGCCATGATGGTCTCCAGGAATCTAGACGTGTCAGCCCCAGGCAGGACGCCCCTTATAAAGCTTCGCTCGCACCACCTCCTCCCATCCCCCGCGGCTGGGAGGGGCCGGATCCCCGTCCGAGGGGCGGACGCCTCTGCGAAATCGCTGGTTCTGCTGCGAGCGCTGAGCAGCACTTGGGCAGCAAGGGGGTCGGGGGGGGCGCTTCTTCTCGGGAACCCCAGCGCGGCGGATCCAACACGGACACCCTTTCTTGGCTGGCTCTCCGCCAGCGCTCCTCTCCCGTCATTGGTCCGCCAGCGCTCCAATCCTGCCCTTCCTCCCGGGCGTTTCACGGAGGGGCCCTTTTCTAGGGCTATTTGGCTGCCTCGGACATTTAAACTCTCATCCGGGCAGCCAATCCCACGCCGAGGAGTGGGGAGTCTGGAGCGCAGGATGCGGGGGGGGGAGCTTGCTTTGATGTACGCGTAAGGAGAGGAGAAAAAAGCAGTGGGGGGGGTCAGGGTCTCTTCCCAGCCTTTCAGAAGGCTGCCACTCCTGCCCCCCTTGTTAATAACAATCCGACTAGGCTTCGCTGCATGGCTGCAGACACACACTCACACTTCCTCCAGGTGCCTTTGAAGAGAAAGGGAGAGAAAGCATTTTGTGTGTGTGTGTGTGTGTGTGTGTGTGTGTGTGTGTGAGAGAGAGAGAGAGAGAGAGAGAGAGAGAGAGAGAGAGAGAGAGAGCTCCCCTTTTTGTAAGTTTGCTTGCTCCCTCTGCAAGGCTCCCCCTTCCCCACACTTTTGCTGACCAGCACCTCGCCTTCTTCCTCTTCCGTTTTCCTCCTCTCTCTCTCTCTCTCTCTCTCTCTCTCTCTCTCTCTCTCTCTCTCTCTCTCTCACACACACACACACACACACACACACACACAAACAAAACAAAACCCTCCCTGCTTTCTCCCCCTTCCCCTCCAGGGACCCCTGGATGGAGTGGGAGGGGATTCAAAAAAAGAAATGGGGGGAGAAGGGGGAAGCTCCCCTGTGTCCTTTCACTTTCGGGACGACCTCGCCCTCCCCCCGCCCTTTCGCCCAACCCGTCGCAGCACCAGATTCAAATTTCTCGCTTCTTCACCGCGAGGCAAAATACTTGCTTTTCCTCACCTATTGCACTGCCGAAATTTTTGGGGTGGGGGGGCCTTAGAGTCTTCGCTTGTGTTTCCGGGCGGGTGTGGGTGTAAATCACCTGGGGGGCTGTTGTGAGAGCCGGTTTGGAGGGGGAGGGGCTAGAGGGTCTAACCCTTCCCTGAAAATTAGCCGGTCTTGCCTCTGTCTGATTGCAGATTCTCCCCTTAAAGACGAAATTGGGATTCAGAAGCCATTTTTTCAGCATTGAGGTTTCTCATTAATATTGGGAAGTAAATATTGCCCTGATCAAGCTGATATTTTTGACACACTGTCTGTTTTAGTTGATTATGGGAATGCACTGACACAATGTATCTTGACTTCAGCAAATCATTTTGACAAATATAAATGAAATCCTGGTGAAGAAGAAGAAGAGGAAGCCGGCAATCTGTGGCTGGCCTACACCGCCATTAAATGGACAGACCCTGTGGAGAGATCAAACCCAACCAGGGCGTATTAAAGGCTCCAGATCTGATTGAAAGGAAGTGAGGAATTGCAGGGCTTGTGCTGTTTGACCTATTTATAATTAATGAATTATAATTTGTTGGAATATTCATGAGCTGGAAGAGTCATGTGGTAACTCAGTCAGCCAACGTGAAGAAAGTGCTACTGAGTCTGTGCAAAAGGGTATTGAGTTAGAACAGCAGTTCTCAACCTGTGGGTCGCGACCCCATTTGGGGTTGAACGACCATTTCACAGGGGTCGCCAAGCACTGCAGTCCGCCATTTTTTTTTGGTTGGCCATTTTTTTTTGGTCGGCCATTTTTTCCCTATTGCGATGCGCCCCATCGCGCCACACATGCGCGGTGCGGGCCTGCCATTTTTTTTATTTTGGTCGGCCATATTTTTTTTGGTCGGCCATTTTTTTCCCTATTGTGATGCGGGCCGTCGTGCCGCGCATGCGCGATGCGGGCTGTCACGCCGCGCATGTGCGATGCGCCCCGTCGCACCACGCATGCGCGATGCGGGCCGGGGTCGAGCCCCGGAAAAGCTTGAGAACCGCTAAGTTAGAAGCTGAATTTTTAGTCTCAGGCTTGTCTCTGTATCTCTCTGTAAGAAGTCTTCATTAAGCTATGTTGCTGTAAAGAAGAATGTATGGTATTATAAATGTTTTGATATAAATATAAAGAAGTTATTTTGAACCAGCTAAATGCAGTCAACTGTGAGAGCTTCTGATTTATTTTTTCACCAATAGAGAAATTAAAATTCTCTAACAGGTTATGGGCCCAGAGCTTACTAAGGACTGCATTGTAATTTAAAGCTGGAAGAAATTGCCTGTGTTTAAAAAGTATAAGAACAAGGCAGAATAAGCAGAATGGCTGCAATGGAATTTAAGGAAAGTTCTGTACCTTGTTTGGGCCAGAAGAATTACATTGTGTGGGTTGCTAAAATGGAATGTTTGCTCAACGCTAAAGAGCTGTGGTATATCGTAGAAAATCCACCATAAGTGTTTGCAGCTGCTGATCAGAAAAGTCATGATCGAGCAATGGCTTATCTCATCTTGAATTTAGATGATGAACAATTTCTAAATGTTGCAAATTTAAAGACTGCAAAGGAGATTTGGTTAAAGTCGAGAGCTGTGCATGTGAATGTTTCTGCATTCAATATAGTGCAATTGTCAAGAAAACTTTACAGGGCCTGTTTGCAACCAGGTGAATCTGTGGAACAGCATTTAAATAAAATGCAAGTTTATTTTTGGACTTAGAACAATGTGAGATTAAATTCCCTGAGTCCCAGAAGGTTTTATTGGTGTTGAACAGTTTAGATAAAACCTGGGACACAGTTTCTGTGATATTTGAGTGTAAGGAAGAGCAAGACTTAATTTTTGAGGGTTTAAAGGCATGTTTGCTTAATGATGAAGAAAAGCACCATTTCAGGAGCAGCCATGAGGAGGTGAAATTCCTGAGGAGGGGGTCCAGACTGCAAGTCTCCGGAGAAGAAACAAGAAGCAGATGGGACCAAGTTGCATCAAAAGAGAGATTTTGCAAGCAGAGGGCTCAGCAAGAAAAGAATTGTTATATTTGTGGAGCAAAGACACATCTGAAAAGGAACTGTTTGCAGAGGAACAATTTGCAGCGAAGGACATTTGTGCAAGCAAAAAGGACTGATTTGCAAAAGGAACATTTTGGTGTTGCAAAAGTTTGTTATAGCAACAACAGAGACAAGTGGCTAATAGAGAGTCAAAGAATTGTTAATGACTCTGAATTATTTTGCAGGTTTGTTCCAGTAGCACAAGAAGCTGTGGCTTTGGCAAATGGCCAGAAAGCAAAAGTCATCGAAAGAGGCGATGTAAAAATTCCATATTTGGAATCAAAGTTTACCAATGTGCTTTGTGTACCTGAGATGGAACATAATTTGTTAAATGTGTCTAATTTAGACAAACAAGGTTTTGAGACCATTTTTGTAAATGGGAAGTGTCTCATCAAAAGGAATGGGAATATTTGTGCAGAAGGCATAAAGGAAGATAATCTATATATATCGCAGGGACAAAAGGTTCAATGTTCCCATATATTTAAGAATGTTGCAGAGCATGATTCGTGCATTCATCTTCTACATAGAATACTTGGCCATACAAGCTTTAAAATTTTGTAGCAAATGCAAGAGTTTGCAGAAGGGCTAAATTTGAAGGGATACAAAACATATTTGGATTGTGCAGTATGCAAAGCATCAAAGTCAAAGGCATTCCCAGTTAGAAAATATAGCACAAGACAAACAAAAAGAGCTCTAGAGCTGGTCCATGCAGATCTGGGGGGACCTATGCAAGCCAGTTTGGGAGGAGCAAAATATGCACTGGTAATTGTTGATGATTATAGCAGGTATTCATTTTGCTACTTACTTAGAGGAAAGACAGAGATGCTACAACAATTCAAACAGTGGGTAAGTTTTGTAGAGAGAAGGTACAGACAACAAGTGTGTCCATTGCAAACTGACAGAGGTACTGAATTTATGTCAACTAAATTCCAACAATGGTTGGGGCAGTTGAGGATAAGACACAGACATACAAATTCTTGCACAGCAGCAGAGAAAGGTGTAGCTGAAAGAAGGAATGGTGTTTTTCAAACAATGAAAGATTCATTATTAGAGGATTCTGGTATGAGCAGAATCATATTGGGGAGAAGCCATATTGACTGCCAATTATATAGTTAACAGGTTGTGGAATTCCTCCATTAATAATACTCCATATGGTTGCTAAAGCCTCCTTCAGAGGCTCCAATCTCTGGACGTGGTAAAGCCGCAAAAACAGCGAACATCAGCTGTTTTTGATGGCGAAAAATCCCCTCTTCGGAAGAAGAAGGGGTGCAGAGCATCGAGCGGGGGCTGAGCTCCTCTGAAAACCCCCTGAAAAAATTTGCAGGGGGATAGAGTGAGGGCTCCCCTGACGCTCGAAGTAGCTCCCACCCAGAGACGCTACCGTCAGCAGACGGGACCAGACGCCGCAGCCAGCCTCTGCTCGAGAAAACCTTTTTAAAAGAGACCTACAGGCAGGAGGAAGGAAAACAGGAGACAACAGGAGCTTTAAAGCACAAGTACTTCTTTATATTTTACTGCTAACCACAGATCCCTACAATCAACAAAATGTATCCAAGATGGCGATCGCTTTCACTCTAAGAAGAAAGTGACGGGAATCCTTTTGCTTCTTTGTTGCTTCCTCTTTCTCAGTACAACATTGGAGCGATCGCTAGGAGACAGGCTAGGTGTTTATTTTAAAACCCTATAAAGTGCAACTAAAGAAGAGAAGAAGAGGGTATTTATAGAATGGCAACCAGACAGACAAAAATAGTTTCCTCAAAGGTGGCAGGAACTTTTCCAGCTCAGCCATCTAAATTACCAATAGCTAGCCTCTCCGCTCCCCCATCCCCCTCAACTCCTACAGAGCCTCAAGCCACATTGTCTGCTCAAGCCTCTCCAGTAATGCTTACAATGAAAGACTTACAGGCTGCACTGTCAACAATGACTGATAATTTGACTGATAAGTTGACTGAGAAAATGGATAAAAGGGTTGAGCAACTGGAGGGAAAATGGATAAAAAGATTGAGGAACTGGAGAATAGGATTGAGAAAAAGATTGAGAACCAAAGCAAAGAGGTAACTGTTGAACTGGGAAAAATGACAGAAAAAATGCAGACCCACATTAGGGAAATAAGAGAAGATATGGTAGAAGCTGTTAAGGGGGTTTGGGAGAGTGTTGAAGAGAAGGTGGAAGGGATTGAGCAACAAATGGAACAAATGGAGGGACAACTTGCTGAGACAAAAAGTGATATACAGGATCATGCACTTATGGTGCAATATCATTCCATGATGTCAGCTATAAGAATCAGAGGACTGGAGGAGGTACCAAATGAGAATCAGGAGGACTTGAGAAGAAGCTTTGAAGAAGCTTTTGAAAAAATTCTAGAAGGAGCTGCAGAAAATTTCTCTTGGCAGATGGACAGAATCTACAGGGTTAATTCATGGATCGCAAGACAAAGAAATCTACCTAGAGATGTTGTTATCTACTTTGTCACAAGGAGATTCAGAAACAAGGTTCTCACAATATCCTATAATAAGAAATTAAAAGTTGCTGGTCAGGAGGTGGTGGTTTTGAAGGAGATCCCTCCGAAGATATTAAGAGCAAGAAAAGACTACATTTTTGGTTGATGAACTTAAAATACGTGCTTTACAATATAGGTGGGAGGTTCCAGCTGGACTGTCTCTATTTTACAATGGTAATAGATATTGCTTGAATTCTATCAGGAAAGCGAAGGACTTTTTTGAAAATGTGCTGAAGGCTGGTAGACCCTCATCCCCAACACCAAAAAATGCAGATTCACTACAAGAAAGAGAATTGGATTTAAACCAACAACCACAGTTTTCGGAGTCAAGGCCACCTGCAGCGCCGGGAGTTGATAAAGGAGCAAGGGTGGAGTTACCTGCCCAAAGTACTGATATCTCTCAGCCTTTTGAAGTAGACAAGCCTAAAGACCAGAGGCAAACTAGAGCGACTACTAAACGTAAGGAGCAACACGAAATGCAACAACAAGGTCATACATATACAAGTCGGGAAGCCATGGGAGCACGACCGAAGAAGAAAGTAGATGGAAAAATTGATTTGGTCTTGCAGAAGCTTTCTAAAGCTGACCATATCAAATAAATATCTGACATGGAATGTTAATGGTTTAAATTCTCCACAGAAAAGGCAGAAGATATTTCATTACTTATTTCAATGTAAAAATGATGTAACTTGCTTACAAGAAACACATATTAGAACTACGGACCAGAAATACTTAATATGCAATAAGCTAGGCACACATTTTGTTGCAGCGGCCGCTGAAAAGAAGAATGGAATTGCCATCTATGTGAACAATCATATAAGAGCTAAACTAATAGAAGCGGACTCACAAGGTAGATATTTAGCAATTGAAATCTTAAAAGATGACAAGAAAGTTCTTTTGATAGGCATATATTCACCAAATCAACAACAAGGAAAATTTTATAAATTGTTACATAAAAAGCTAACACAATTTGATTATAGATCCTGTATTTTAATGGGAGACTGGAAGGGTGTTATAGATATCGGTTTAGATAAAAAGAAGACATCACCTACTCCTCAAATACGTTCCAAGCTGCCCAAATCTTTTTTCGATATAAAGGATGATTTTGACTTGATAGACATTTGGAGATAAAGACATGGTAAAGAGCAAGAATTTACCATCTTCTCAGATAGACACCAATCTTTTTCTAGAATCAACTTTATATTAACATCAAGTGAATTTCTTTTTAGCTTAAAGAAGGTGAAAATCCTACCCAAAACTTTTACAGACCATAATCCGGTTTGGATGGAATTAAGGATCGGACAGAGACCTAAGAGATCCTGGAGACTTAATGAAAACTTGTTTAAATATGATATAAATGTGAACGAATGCAAAAATGTTATGAAGGAATTTTTCACGCTAAATATGAATAAGGATACACCTATAGAAATGATATGGGACGCAAGTAAGGCATACATGCGTGGGATTTTAATTGATATGAACAAAAGGCACCGTTGTAAACAAGAGCAAAAAAGGAAGGAATTAGAAGAGGAAATAAGTAAGAAAGAGCAATTACTAATAAAGAGACCGGATGACAAAAACATTAAAGAGGGAATCAAGATCCTACAGAAACAATTTGACTTGTTGATGGCAGATCAAGTTGCTAGGAACATACAATACGCAAAACATAATACATTCTATAACCCTAATAAACCTGGTAGATGGTTGGTCTATATACTAAGGAAAAAACAAAAATCCCGTATAATTGAAAAAATAGATTATAAAGGGAAGGAAGCGTTTCAACAAGAAACAATTAAGAAAGCCTTTTTAGAATTTTATTCCAAGTTATACGCTGAAGAGAAGACACAAGATAACGAGATAGATATGTTTCTGCAAAATGAAAAGGTATTTATAATTACCGATGAACAAAGAGATAGATTAAATGCATTGATCACGTCAGAAGAAATAACTTCAGTGATTAAACAATTGAAAATGGGAAAATCCCCCGGGACTGATGGGCTAATGGCGACCTATTACAAGTATCTTCAAGAGGAGATGGTGGAACCTCTTAGAGAATTATTTGTCAACATACAAGAGGGTGGCCGGGTACCACTTTCATGGAAAACAGCCTATATCTCTCTAATTCCTAAAGAGGGAAAAGACAACGCTCAACCAGAAAATTTTAGACCTATTTCATTACTGAACACGGATTATAAAATGTTCGCCAAAATTTTAGCTAACAGGCTAATGACAGTGTTACAAAAAATAATCCACCCAGACCAAACTGGCTTTCTACAAGGAAGACAGATGAAAACTAATGTTAGACAACTTATTAACATAGTAGAATACTTGGAAAAGCATATCCAGGTGCCCGCTGTTCTTATGTTTTTGGATGCAGAAAAAGCCTTTGACAGACTGAACTGGTTGTTTTTGAAAAAATTAATTGATGGGATGAGAATGGGAGAACAGTTTATTAACTCTATATTGGCAATTTATCAGATACAAACAGGCCAGATTATAGTGAATGGGGACCTAACGGACTCATTTAGTATCGAGAAAGGTACTAGACAGGGATGTCCCTTATCCCCTTTGCTGTTTGTCTTAACTCTGGAGGTTTTATTGAATAGGATAAGAGCGGCAGAAGACGTAAAAGGGATACGGATTAGACAACACGACTACAGATTATGTGCTTTTGCAGATGACTTGCTCGTGACATTGACTCAACCAGCACAATCAGCCAAGAATCTGATGGAGATAATGAAGGATTATGGTAGGGTATCAGGCTTTAAATTAAATATATCCAAAACAAAGATGCTAGTCAAAAATCTAGATAATAATTCGAAATATGACCTGGAAAGAATAACGGGTTGTGAAATAGTT
Source organism: Bothrops alternatus (assembly GCA_034064705.1). Classification (NCBI taxonomy): domain Eukaryota; kingdom Metazoa; phylum Chordata; class Lepidosauria; order Squamata; family Viperidae; genus Bothrops; species Bothrops alternatus. Next base: position 32,455,004 of record JARGCV010000016.1, on the reverse strand, counting down.
AAGAAAATTAAATATCTAGGAGTTGATATTGAAGCTTCTAATGGGAAGCTATACAAAAATAATTATGAAGTGTTATGGAACAAGATACAAACAGAACTGGAGAAATGGAAAAAATTACAATTATCTTTGTTGGGCAGGATAGCGGCAGTAAAAATGAATGTATTGCCAAAATTTTTATTTCTTTTTCAAATGTTACCTATACTTAAAAAAGATGCGAACCTGGAGGAGTGGCAGAAAGGTATTAACAGATTTATTTGGGATGGCAAGAAACCGAGGGTTAAATTAAAAATTATCCAAGATACAAGGGAAAGAGGTGGTCTAAAAATGCCCAATCTTAAGCTTTACTACCATGCTGCGGTTTTAGTTGCGCTAAGTGACTGGGTTAATCTATCTAATGATAGAATACTGAATATTGAAGGGTATGATTTATTATATGGTTGGCATGCATATCTAGTTTATGACAAAAAGGTGGACAGGAGATTCAAGGACCACCTACTGAGAAGCTCTCTGTTGCGGATCTGGAAAAAGTATCAGTACTTACTAAATGAAAAGATTCCCGTTTGGACGGTCCCCAGACACGCAATAGAGAATATAAACATAGCACAAGCTCAAGATGTGGTGTCCTATGGTAAACTCCTAACTAAAGAAGGGAACCTGTTGTCATTAAAGTCCTCGAATATGCTAAGAGAGGAAGGAATAGTTTATACATGGTTTGCATACTTACAATTGCAGTCTAGATGGCAAAAAGACCTGAAGATGGGTATATCTCAAACAGATGAGAATTTAATTAAACAAGTTAGAGACCAAAGGTCTATGCATATTAAAAGATTGTATAATGTATTGATAGAGATTGATTCTGAAACTGAACTAGTCAAGGATTGTATGATAAAGTGGGGACAAAACTTTGGACAACCTATTATGATGGAAACATGGGAGAGAATTTGGGTGAAAAATGTAAGATTTACGCAAGCACACCATTTAAGAGAGAATTTTTACAAAATGTTTTATAGATGGCACCTGGATCTGAAAAAATTATCATATATCTATCCTGACCTTCAATCTAAATGAATCTAGATGTGAAAGTATGGATGCTATTTACTTTCATGTATGGTGGACCTGTAGAAAAATTAAGGCCTTTTGGAGAAAAATATGGTGGGCACTTCAGACTATTTTGAAAAAATGTATTGAATTTCTACCTCAGTTGTTCTTGCTAGGTATTACAAAAGACTGTACCACCCTAGAGACGAACTTAATTTTGAATCTGATCACAGCAGCAAGACTGTTGGTGGGACAATACTGGAAGAAGCCAGAATTACCATCTATTGAAGAATGGACTTTGAAGGTCATAAATTTGGCAGAAATGGCCAAAATATCTGCATATCTGAAGGATCACTCAAATGAAAAATATATGTTGGTCTGGAAAAAATGGATAGATTATATACAAGGGAAATATCAATCTAAGAAACTGTATCTAGCCTATAGCTAAACTTTTATATACTGAGTGAAAAATGTTTACAAGTTGATAATGTTTGTATTAAGTTGAGTTGCACTCAACTTGACTTTTTCTTTGTTTCTTCTGTTTACATTTATAACAATATAATTAATAATAAAATAAAAAAAATAATACTCCATATGCCATTCTATATGGGAGAAAGCCATCCCTGGCACATTTGAGAATTTTTGGAAGTACTGCATGGGTATATATTCTGAAAGCAATCAGAAGAAAGGGACAGCAAAAGGCAAGAAAGCTCAGGTTTGTGGGCTATGAGCCAGGGTCAAAAGGATATCGCTTTAGTGATGGAAGTAAAAGAATTGTAATTTCAAGGTCTGCTAATTTTGCAGAACAAAATTAGGACAGAATTAATGCAAATTAATAATTAAAATATGTCTCACTTAATGATGGTGATCTATTTAATGACAATAATTCATCTAATGATAGAAAAATGATTATTGAAGATGTCAATGTTCAGGGAGGAGAGGCTGAACAAGACATGAAGATAGACTTGATAGACTTGAGACACAGGAACAGTTATTATCATGTAGGTCAGAGCGATGTAACAAAGGAATTCCGCCTGACAAGTATTTTGCCAGCAAGGTAAAGGTTTGCAATGTGTGGTATGAGCCAAGAAGTTATAAAGAGGTGTTGGCATTACCAAAAGCTGAACAAGAAAGATGGAAGGAGGCCATGGATAAAGAGATGAAATCCATGGGAGACCATGAAGTATTTAAATCAGTGACTTTGCCACAAGGAACCAAAGCTGTGGGTTGTAAGTGGGTATATAATAAAAAGGTATTGCCAAATAATGATGTACAGTATAAGGCCAGGTTAGTGGCACAAGGTTTTTCACAATTAAAGAATGTGCACTGCAATGAAGTATTTGCGCCAACTGTGAAAAGTGAGAATATAAGATTAGCACTGGCATTGGCAGCGACATATAAGCATAAAATCTGGCACTTTGATATCACAACTGCATTCCTCAATGCTGAGTTAGAGGAAGAAATTTATATGATCCAAGCACCAGGATATGAAACTGCAAAACCTAACATGGTATGTACAGTTGTTGCAAGATTTAAATATTAATGTAAAAGAATCTGTAAAGATATTTGAAGATAATGCTGCCTGTATAAAAATGGCAACTGGTGACAGGGTGAAGAACAGAAGTAAACATGTAGACATTAAGTATTGTAATGTCAGGGAAGCTGTAAAAGAAAAATTGATTAGTTTACATCATTGTTCTTCTGAGGATAATTTGGCAGACATGATGACTAAACCATTGGGTGGTGTTCACTATGGAGAATGTGTTAAGTCGATAGGTCTGATGTCTCTTCCTGTCATGAAGGGAGGAGTGTTGGAATATTCATGAGCAGGAAGAGTCATCTGGTAACTCAGTCAGCCAATGTGAAGAAAGTGCTACTGAGTCTGTGCAAAAAGGTATTGAGTTAGGAGCTGGATTTTTCCAGTCTCAGGTTTGTCTCTGTATCTCTCTGTAAGAAGTCTTCATTAAGCTATGTTGCTGTAAAGAAGAATGTATGGTATTGTAAATATTTTGATATAAAGAAGTTATTTTGAATCAGCTAAATGCAGTCAACTGTGAGAACTTCTGGTTTATTTTTTCACCAATAGAAGAATTAAATTTCTCTAACATAATTAATAACTAATTAAGTTAGGTTTGGCGTTAGAAAACACTGTAATCAGTTTTGGACATCATACGAAATGGGAGGATGTAAAATACTTCAGAGGGCAGAATGAAGATTTCAAAGAATCTTTAAATGCTGGGATAATAGGCAAAAATGAGGATGATTAATTTCAGAAGGGATAAATGCAGAAGTCCAACATTTGTGTAGAAAGAAGAATCAAAGGCTTTAATGCAGGATGGCAGGTAGTATAGAAAACTGATATGCTTAAGATTTGTGCCTTCCCTAATTTGAATTAACTGAGATTTATGGTGGGAATGACCAGGATGTGTAAAACTAACGAGTTCTGTTTTCGTTTCTCTTCTCTTTTCCTTGTCTTTGTGTGTGTATGTGTGTCAATGTCTTTGTGTGTCCTCCAGGTAAATGTTAACTGTTGGGTGTCTCTAATTCCTAGAGACAAGAATTTTAAACTTCTGCTTAAAATAAGCCATCAAAAGGAAAATACCCTCACTCTGTTTGTCTGGCTAGCAAACAAGAGTGAAAAGTGTTTTTTTCTTTCTCTCTCTCTCTCTGTACTTGTAAGAACAGCCCAAAGTTATCAGGAGGGAATATTTTAAGTTCATCTATAAGAAAAGGTTTGTTCTCCCTTTTCTGTATGTGTTGTAAATGGGTTTTATCTGTCTATCCTTTTCCTGAAACATGCCATGTGTCCAGCTACAAGAGCCTCATGAGCTCAAGTTTGCTTCTGTAGGGAAACAACCTTCTTCTTATTAAGTTACTTTTCTTATCCTATCATTAATCAGTGAAACTACTATGGAACTAATCCTGGAACATATAAGCATTTTTCAATCTCTAAATAATGTGGTCTATTTTAAAATAAATGTTAAAGTTGGAGCTTTCAGCATTTTCAAGCTGCAAGTCCTTAAGTCCTCTTTAACATGATGCAAATGTTCAGTTTCAGAAATGAGACCTTTCATTTTTTTGTTGCTCTCTTACCAAAATCCAGCCTTTCTTTTGTCCTCTTCTGTGGGGTCTCCATTTTGTTGTGACTGGTCTTATCTGTATTAATGCCTTTTCAAACTCTGTCTGCAAGCTACCCTCCCCCAATTCTACTTCTCCTTTTCTTATCCTCTGTTCTCCATGCCTTTGTCTGCCTCTCCTGGGAGAGTCATCCAGAAAGTGGGGATGGGGCCTTGTTCTCATGTCCTTCAGCCTGCATAGACGACTCAGCAACCTCTGGAAGCAGACCACATTGACCCAGATGCTGCCTCCAGAGGAGACCCTCCATCCACTTGAGCCATGGGCTTGAATGCAGCCGTCCACTAGGAAGCCACCATGCAACCAGAGTGGAACAGATCTTCCCAAGTCCTACCATCCCACCAAGATGCCAGTGAAAGCTGCAGAGGAAGGAAGCCTTCCTTTCTCACGTGAAGCCTCAGAAGACAACTGGAAAGACTATGTGGGGAGGGCAGAAACTCATTGTAAGATTTTCTTTCTGGCCTCATTTGTATTGTAATAAGGGATTTGAATGTATTTATGGAGGAATGGCATTTGGGAATGTTGGCACAGCAAGCATTGAACACCTTGGATTTCTGTCTGGTGGGAGGCAAAATTTGTCCAGGATGCTTGTATTGCCTGTTTTGTATTAGTACATGCATGCGCACACACGCGCGCGCACACCCCATTCAGAATTACACTGAAGCTATCCCCTTCACCTACCTTCAGTAAAGTTCTCCAGGCTGGTTCTTGCTCTGTGGCACTAAGGCCTTTGCATGCACACCTTCCTGCAAATTCCGAGGGGGAGGGAACCAGGCCCCCTCCGGCAATTTGCAATTCATATGCCCTGACTGAGGAAGTAGCAGAAAAGAGATCTGCAAAACCCAACCCTGAATATGTTGCACTGGTGGACTCAAAGTGGGAGTCCTAGGGCTCACTGTGTGCAATTTAATAGCCTGGCTTGCACACTGGCTAATCTCAATTGGACATTACAAACCTGGATGCACTAAATTAAGAGCTAGGGCAGGAAAACATCAGCCACAGCCTCAGGGAAGCAGGATATGACCTTTGGGACATAGTACGATTAACCCACCACCGTCAGAATCCCTGAAAGGCACACTCAGACTCAGGTCAAAGTTCATGCCACAGGAACAACTCCAAACAAAAGCTCAAGAAGGTATAAAAACCCACCACTCCCTGCTACAGGTGGTCAGCTTTCCCAGAGCCATCTTTCTGTCTGGCTCTCCTCTTCAATAAACTACAACCTTCTTTCTAAAGCAGTCTCCATTTTGTTTATTCCCAGCTTGGACTGAACCCTGATGAAGATTTTTCTTTCAACAGCTGGAACCCAGCTGGCCGCTGCTATGCCAATAAAACAAGGCTTCTGTTGCCCTGGAAACGTTTCCTCTCCCCCCCCCGCCAGAGAATCCAGGCCTCCAGGCCGCTGCAGCTCTTCTGCCCAACGGGAATCCCACAAAGGTAGAGGAGCAATGGGGGGGGAATGAGACTCCTGTTCAACCTCCACCCCCCCAGCTGCCCATGTTCCGCCCCCCTGCACCCCTGCCAGCCTGCCAATTCACCTGTCCTCTTCACCACATTGGCAGGAAAAAGCACCTTGGAGTGCCTGGAAAGTGCCCAATTGCCCTGCCAGCAGGCAGATCACGAGGCCTGACTAGGGCTCGAGGCTCAATGGGCCAGTGGTGGTCTCAGGCAAGGCAGCTCTGGCATTCGCACTACAAGGGGCGCAACCCAGTAACAGAAAATCTACCGGTGGGCTTTCCACGATTTGCTGGACATAGAAGAGCCAGAGGGAGATGGTTCCCTTGACTTCCCCGTGGGAGAGCCCGGCTGCCCAGGGATCCTTGGCCAAGCACGTGTGAACCATCTTGGCCTCTGCCTAGCTCCCTTCCACTGAACTCTCCCTGTGCCCTTGCCCGGGCCACACGGCCCACCCGATTGCCTCTCCTGCTTGTATCCAGCAGAGTCAGCATGGAAATGGAACCCACGGAAGCATCAACCTCACTGCCTCCAGCGTCAACAACTCAGTCTTGGGAGGCAAGGGCAGTGGCAGAGGAGGAGGTGGTGCCCCCCAGCAGCACATCACCCACGGCTCGCGAGGTGGAGGAAGAGTTGATCCTGCCTGCTTCCACCTCCCTGCAGAGTGAGGAGGATACAGTCTTCCCGCACTCGACCTCCTTGGAAGGAGAGGATGAGCTCCCGGACATTTCCCTGCCCTCCTCGTCTGAGTGGCCAGAGCCACAGAGCACGAGTCTCAGTGAACCATCCTCCATGCTGCTTGAGAGTTCCCCTCTCACGTGCTCCTCGCTTTCGCTCTCCCCATTGCCGCTGTCCAATGGGTTGCCTCAACAACTGGAAGAGACAGAAGTCCATGGGGAGCATACCGGTGCCCCGGCCAGGTTGGGCCCGGACGAGCAGACGAAAGCCAAGAAGAAGGGCCTGCCAGCCAAGAAGGCCATGCCAAGTCAGTGGGACTCAGCCAGGGCAATGGCCCCCCAGAAGTGCAGCTGGGCCCAGGGCAGGCAGGGCTGGTGGGCAGGGGGGGAGGGAGAGGACAGAGCACCACAGCCATGAGTCTTTGCCCAGATTGTGCTTCCCTTTGGCCGCCGGGCTGGGCTCTGGCCACGGAACAGCAGGGAGGCCGGCAGCAAAGTGGGTGGTTTCTGTCCAGAGCCCAAGCCCAACACAGGAAAATGGTGCCCCCCACACCAGGCAGGAAGCTTCAGGGACAGGGAGGGGAGAGGCTGCCCTGGGGAAGAGACTGAAGAAGGGTAGAAGTTTCCACAACCCCCCAGAAGCAGCAGGCAGGCAGGGAAAGGAGCAGAGGGAAAGCAGAGCTGGAGGGCAGTAGCGGGAGCCCAACACGGAAGGCAGCGGACATAAAGCAAGGCTGGGAGCCAAGCTGGGGAGTGTCTGAGGCCGGCTGCTCTTCCTACAGGCTACGCGGTGAGGACCATCGTGCCAGCCGAGAAGGAGGAGCTGGTGTCGGTGGCCAAGGCCATGCACCGAGAGAAATTTGCCAAAAACACCAAGGAGCTCTTCCACCTGGAGAAGGAGGCGGCCCTCAAGTCCATCCAGACAGGTGGGTGGGAGCCTCCCTGCAGGGACCCATGGAGGGGAGGCCCCAGGAGCCGCTGCAATGATGCCAGCCACAAGCTTCAGCAGGGACCCTCATCACAGAATTCTGGGCAGGTGGGCACAGCAACCAGGGGCTGCTTTCTGAGCAGCAGCTTGCATGTTCCATTTCCTTCTGGTGATGATGAGGATGAGGAGGACGACACTGGGCAGAATCCAAGCTGTTCCCAGTCTGGCATCTGGGATGCCCTCCTCTTCCTCCCAAGAGAGAGGAATGAGTGTTGAGGCTGCTGGGTGGGATTTGAACTTGCTGGCCCAGGGATTGGGCCCCTGATGGCCATCCAAACAGCCTCCCAGCCTTCTGGAAGCCCACCTACCGAGCAGGCCCCTCTGTTCCTCTGCAGGTCTCTACATCGGCTGGCGCTGTCCTGAATATCTTTGGGATTGTTTCCGAGTAGGTGATAAGTCCAAGTGCTTCTGTGGGCACCTGCTGAAGCTGCACCAGGTGTACGTGGGTGAGTATCAAAGCAGGAGATGGGCAGGAGAGGTCCTGGCTGAGAGTGGTGCCGGGCATCCTGCACAAGGTGGCAGCTGCCTTCGGGATGCCCAGATAGGGCAGGGGAGCCCAGACATGGAAGAAGCCTCAGCCACCAAATAAGCAGAAAGTCAGGAGGAATCTGGCAGCAACGTTTCACCCTCTGGCTCTTTTGCCACCACAGATGAACACGGCTTTCCTCCGGCAGAATCCACATTTTTTTTTCCAAACAATATTATTGTTTTTTCCCATTTTTACACCAAGATGCCAAGATAACATCATAAATATACAGCTCAAATAATACTCCTTAAGATTTCCCTCTCTGTCAATTAGGATAGTATAATCAAGTTAATAAATATCTAAATGCAATCCATTCGTTAATACATTCCTAAGTAAAAGTTCCATTAATCAATGAAAGTTATCAACAACCCATTATCTATCCAAGTCAAAAATCCTGTTTTTAGCTTTATTAATTTCCAAATATTTAGACTTAGACAGACATATTATTTACTATTCGGGTGTCCCTAATTTCTCTTATTTAAACTTGTTATTTCCATAATTAGATTCTTACATTTCTCAACTATATTCTGTTTCTTATTCAATAATTCTTCATTTATTAATTTCATCTCTTCCATTATTGCAATCTTTTTCTCATTATACCTCCACAAATTAGTTGTCATGTCTAATATTAGAAAGAACATAAGATAAAAAAATAACATAAAAAGGATGGAAATAAACCAAGAAGAAAAAAAAGAGAATCTATTGTTCCAAAAAGTATATTCTTACTATATTTCAATATTAAGTTCTAAATCTTATCCTAATGACATCTCTTTTAAAAAAATCCAAATCCAAATCAATCTGGATCTCTATGAAATCTTTGCAACCCATAACTGTAGTCTTGGATTCCATATTTATATTTTATTCTAGCTTTCTTTCTATTCCAAACAGGTTTCCATAATAAAGTCTCTAGTTCCGCAAATAGGTCTCCCTTCATCTCTTGCCATAGTATGTAAACCAAGGTTAATATGTAAACCAAGTAAGAAAGTTACAGCAATTCTCAATAGCTCATAACTGAACAATTCCCATCCTTTTTGAGGTTGCATATAGTTTAATTGCAGTCATTTTCTTAGCAGATTGTAAGTAAAATGATGTATAGTCCTCTTTAGTCATGTTTTGTTCTTCTGTTGATTTTTTTATCTGTCAAGAAGTCAGTTGGAGTCTGCAGATCAACTTGCCCTTCTGAGGTAACATCCTTAATTTCCATGCTAAAAATCATTTGTTCATTAGCATCAGGGATTTTTTCCAATATAAATTGATAATCCAAATGTAAATTTAGTTCCTCCACCTCAGTAGGTTGTAAGCGAAGTTGAGAAGAGGTCTCTTCGATATATACCTCCTCTACTGTTTCTTGGCTTACAAAGGGCTCACTTAGACCTTGTGCTTTAATTTGTCATTGAGGAATAATCTCTTTTGTACAAGCAACTATTAGCTCAGTATTTTCAAGAATTTTATCCAGTATATACTTATAATTAAAGACTAGGCAGAGTTCCTCCATTTCTATAATATTTGAAACCATTATTCTTTTGGAGGAGGCTATATTTAAAAGCAATCAGTTAATATCTGCCTCCACCCAGCTGTACAGCTTCTTTATCTTTTTCCTTGGTGATAATTTGAAAACCAAAGTCAAACTCCAAGAGAAGGAAATAACAATTGCAGTAAATAATTTCACCACAAGATGTCCCCCGGGGGTTAACCAAATTTATTCAGTCTTTCCAGATCCCGTAAAAATAGAAGAAAGCAATATTCTCCAAATAACCAGCATGTTAAATCTCTATAACAAAGTTTCTTGGGACCCCCAAATGTCCAAAGATAAAATCAACCATTAAAAGATAAAAATTTAATTTTCTTTTGTTCCAACGCTTTTCTCCCCCTATCAAAAATGCCACTTTAACAAAGTAGGGAAATAGTTCCAAAAAGGCTTTTCACAGGAATAGGTAGGAAAAGTAGAGGTAAGGAAAGGTCTCACCAAATCTTCTATTTCGCTTAGATGATCTTATGACTTACAGCTGGGCCAGCTAAGTGATCGGCCATTTTACTAACTGATCTTTACTCCGCCGGCCCAAAGGAGCTTACTCAGACTGCAGAAGATGCTGCTGCCCTTCTACAGTCATACAAGGAGCCTCCTCAACGGTAGTAGCTCCCCCAGAGTGACTTTTCGACCCACTTGGGGGTCTACTGGCGGAGGAAACTCGGCCGGTGAAGAGACAACTCTCTTTACACGACCGCAGTACCGCGACCCAGAATCCACATTTTTTTCTCTTGCTGTCTATTTTAATGTCCTTTCACACTTAACTGGGCAGATTAAATGGACTCACTGCAAGTAGTCCTTGACTTACAACGACTGTGACCATACTGCTTAACAATGGCAATTCCAGAAGTCCCAGTGTGATCATTAGGCCAGGACAGCACTGTTGTAAAGGCAGGACTTCACAGTTCTTCTCTACCACACACTGCTTCACCAATCTCTGCCCTTTTGGCCATTCCACACTCTGCTGCTGACCCTTGTCTCTTCGCTGCTGGCAGCCGGCTGTCTTCCTCTACCTGCTACTGCTGGCCTGGGATCCAGGCACTGACCGAGGGTGCAACTCTGAGATGTGCACAGTGAGTGCAACAGAGTGCCTGAGCCTTGTTTGCCAAAGGGAGGTTGTATGGCCCAGCTGGGGAGGGGGCAGTGGGACAAGGGGCTGTGGTGGCTCATGTGGCTAGGAGGCAGAGTCTGAAGATCCTTCAATCGAGGGTTGGAGGAAAGCCCAGTGCTGGTGGAGTCTACTCACAGGCCCTCTGCTTGCTCTCAGCCCTGCCTGTCTTCCTTCTGCAAAGCCTCGCCAAGGGCCAGCAGCTCTGAATGTGCTGAAAGCCGCAGACTGGCTCTCCAGGCGGGTTTCTGCTACCCACTCCCACAGCTCTTGTTAGGCACTGCTGACCATCCTCCGGGGTGCTTCTGGTGCACACACCGCAACTCACTCAGAGGCTGCAGTGGATAGGCTCTGCTGGTCCGTGGTTGGCCTTCATCCCTTGCAGAAGCCCACGGTGGGTGGGTGTTCCAGAAACATCAAACAGGCCAGACAGAGCTGATAGACCATGTGGGTGTCCTCCTGGAGGAGCAGGTGGCAGACATGACTGGGGGGGTTTGACAGACAGGTGGTGCCCAATTCTGGACTGGGGCCCATCGCTTATGGTTGCTCATGCCTTGGTCACCTCCTGGTTGGACTATTGCAACACGCTGGAGATGAGATTGTCTTTGAAGACCACCTGGAAGTTACAACTGGTTCAGGATTTGGCAGCTCATATGGTACTGGACACTCGCCAGTTTGGCCATATAATATGGTAGCCCCCAGTTTCCTCCTGGGTGCAATTGAAAGTGCCCTTTCTATCTATCATGAGCCGTGGTGGCGCAGTGGTTAGAATGCAGTACTGCAAGCAACTTCTGCTGATTGCTGGCTGCCAGCAGTTTGGCAGTTCGATCCTCACATACTCAAGGTTGACAGCCTTCCATCCTTCCCAGGTCTGTAAAATGCAGACCCAGATTGCTGGAGGCAAGAGGTTGTAAACCGCTTAGAGAGGTCTGTGAAGCACTGTGAAGGGGTAGATATATCTATTGCTATCATGCTTAAAGCCCCACGTGGCAGAGAGTCAGGTCATCTGCACTTCCCTAAGGATGTCTTAGGGCTGCTGTCCAGGGGATCATGTGGATGAGTGAATGTTGTTGAGGGAGAGGGAGATCTGGTTCTTATTTTCTTTTCCTGTTGTTTTTATTTTTGTCATCGCTGTTGTTAAGTTCCCAGAATTGTGTGATGCAAGATGTGTCCCATGGATATCTTTAAATAAATACAGGAAATGGATTTACGAAGGTTGCTTAGTGGCCATTCAGGGTTATGGGGATCCCCCCAAAGTTACTGATCACCGGATCCCAAAGTTCCAAAGGTTGTCCCGCTTCCCACAGTCACATGACCACATTTTGGGCACTGGCCAGCTGGCCTGGATTTCTGGGCCTTTGCAGCATCCTGCAGTCATGTGACCGGCAATTTAGAATGTTTTTGGCAAAAATGCCCCCTAGTGAACAATGGGTTCACTTAAGGACCATGGCATTCACTTAATGACATTAACTGGATTCATTTAAGGACCATAGTGATTTGCTTAATGGCCACCACAGAAAATGCTCGTAAAATTGTTCACATGATGATTGGTGTTAATTATAATGATCTTGACATGACGGTAATGGGCAGGCTCCATTTTGGTCATAAATCGAGGACTTCCTGTAACTAAATTTCCACCTCAGATCCAGGCCTGTTATCTGATGGAAGGGATCCTGATCGTTGTTTCTTCCAAGGGAAAGTGGGAAGCGATGTCAGCCTGTGCCGCAAGGCATAAAGCCTGGGACAGCAGACCTGGCAGCTCTTTCCCAGATAGGCAGAAAAGGCAGAGCTGCCTTCCAAGCAGCCGAGCGGGGCTGTTTGCCTCCATCTGGAGGCCATCGTAGTGGTTTCTGTTCCAGGGAGTCAGGTGCATTCCTGGGTCTTCGGAACTGAGCTTCTCTGGTCACAGGCAGGACCCGGCTGTCACAACCTGCTTTCCATTCTCCCCACGCTCAGTCTTAAGGATGCATGCAGGAGAGACAGGCTTCTCGTGGGGTGCTGGGGGGCACCCTGTGTAATTAACTCATTTACCCCCATCACGTTTTATTGCCCAGCCCAGAGATTCTGGAGTCTTTGTTGCTGTTAGTTGCAAAGTTGTGTCAACCCATCGCGACACCATGGATAATGTTCCTCCAGGCCTTCCTGTCCTCTACCATCTTCTGGAGTCCATTTAAGCTCACGCCTATTGCTTCAGTGACTCCATCCAGCCACCTCATTCTCTGTCGTCCCCTTCGTCTCTTGCCCTCCATCTTTCCCAGCATCAGGCTCTTCTCCAGTGAGTCCTTCCTTCTCATTAGGTGGCCAAAGTACTTGAGTTTCAACTTCAGGATCTGGCCTTCTAAAGAGCAGTCAGGGTTGATCTCCTCTAGGACTGACCGGTTTGATCGCCTTACAGTCCAAGGGACTTGCAAGAGTCTTTTCCAGCACCAGAGTTCAAAGGCCTCCATTCTTTGGCGCTCAGCCTTTCTTATGGTCCAACTTTCACAGCCATACATTGCAACTGGGAAAACCATGGCCTTGACTGTACGTACTTTTGTTGGCAGGATGATGTCTCTGCTTTTTAGTATGCTGTCTAGATTTACCATAGCTTTCCTCCCCAGGAGCAAGCGTCTTTTAATTTCTTGGCTGCAGTCCCCATCTGTGGTGATCTTGGAGCCCAGGAAGATAAAATCTGTCACTACCTCCATTTCTTCCCCATCTATTTGCCAGGAATTGAGAGGGCCGGACGCCATGATTTTGGTTTTCTGGAGTCTTAGGGGCACCCAACAATGGCTTTAATGAACTCTCCCCCCCCCCATCTTGAATGCAGGGTGGGGCTTTTAAGAGGACTTTACACACCACCTCTTCCTTTATCAAATACCGTACCTTGTCCAAACTAAAGCCAAATATGAGAACTCGGGGGTCTTTTGCCTTCCTGCTTAGAGGGGGGTCTTCAGCCAGTTGCTCAGGGGGTCCTCTCCCCCCCCAGAGGAGGCTTTGGGGACCAGAGGCTCCCCACTTGCTTTGCCGGGAGATCTGCCGTCCTTCCTTTTGGATTCTTCCCCCGCCAGATGGCCTATTCTGTGTTTCAGAGAAACGAGCCACTGTGCCCTGCACTGTGCCAGGCTGCCAATGCCAGGGATTCCTCTTCATTCCTTCACACCCCGAGGAGGTGGGCGAGTTCTGGCTTCGGAGAAGAACCAGCTTTGACGTGGCAGCCTGGCGAGCAAAATGCCGGTGCACACACACGCATGAAGAACACACACCTATCGGAGCACGGAGATGCTGCGTCCGAGGTGAGCACCCCATTGCCTGCCACCTGACGCCGCTGGCTCTCTGGCCAGTTTGGGCCCCTTCCTCCTCTTAGTGAGCACGTGGAGTAGAGAGGGTGTGCCCCGGGGCTGCTGAGCACGTCCGGAATGCAATCCCAGTTGCTGCAGCCTTTTTGGACTGGGTTGAGGGCACCTTTATGGGCTCATTGCTTTGGTAACTGCCCTTCCCTCCGTCTGCTAAGACCGCCCTCTCTATCCGACACACCCCAGCCGGCTGCTCCTCTACTTCCAGCCCCATCTTGTCTTATTCCACGGTTTGCTCATCCTGACCCCCATCTCTCACCAAGGCCATGTAATCTCTGGCAAGTCCAGGAGCAAATCTGAGCCTCTTCCACTCACCAGCCCTGCAGAGCCCCCTCCTCAATTGGCAGGCGTAAAGGACTTCTGAATCCTGTGGCCCTGGCAGCCTGTCAATTCCAAAGTGGCACCATCTCCCTAAGCTGCAGAGCTAAAGAGCCCCCTGCCCCCCCCCGACCACCCTAGGCAGAGACTCTCCGCTCTGATCTGGGCACCGTCCCCCAGGAGCATTTCACCTGGGGCAGCTACTGCAAAGGGGCTCCCCTCAACAAGCTTCCTGGAACCGCCTGAATAGCAGCAGCAGCAGCAGCAGCAGCAGCAGCAACCCATGCCTGACAGCACTGGGGGGGGTCTCCTTTCTCCTTTCATCCACCCCCTCTTCCTGGGCTGAGAGATTGTGTGTGGGGGGGTTACTTCTGATGGTGAGAGTGGAAAGTTATCCCTCTGTTCAAAGCTTGACCAAGAGGCGAGGACAGCCCTCCTGCAGGCAAAGTGGCAGCCGGTTGAAGTGGGGGGGGACAATTGGTGCCAGTCAGTGTCCTCCTGGGGGCTTTGGCATCTCTTCTTGCCTTCTGGCCAGGGGGCTCTTGGCCTGTTTTTCCAGAGAGGAAAAGGAAATGCATTCAGACGAGAAGCTGAACGACGAGTGCATCTTTATTGTGAGGCTACATTAAGAGAAGCTTGCAAGACTCGAAGTAACCGTGACCCTGACCCATCTCTGAAGATCATTCCCACATACAATTCAGCTGGCCCTCTCAACAACTCTGCAGCAGCAGGCTCTGCTTCCCACCGACTCACCCACCCCCGTGCCTCTCCAAAAGGCTCCACGGTTGCTTCCGGTGCCAGGCTCTGCACCCCCCTCCCTGTGCCCGGCTACGCTGACACTAACATGGTGCCCCTCCTGCCCCACCAGGCTGCTCCTGCATGGCCTTCGCCTCCAGCTTCCTGTGCGCAGCCTGCGACCGACGCTGGGAGGAGCACGAAACCTTCTTTGAGTCAGAGGAGACGCGGCGCAGAGGTGGCCGGCCTTACGGTATGGAGGTGGCAGGCGGGTTGCGGCCCCTCCCTGGCCCCCTCCCTGGCGTCTTCCCGCCCTTTTCCCTTTTCTCTGCTATCCAGTGGCAACTGCAGGGCTTCCCCCAGCTGAGGGGGGGGGGGGAGAAGGAGTGTCTGTTCCTCTGGCCTTCGCAAGGACCTGCCCACATCTTAGCAGCCATTCCTGCCAAGGGCGGCTCCTTCCTCTCCCCGTAGAACCTCTGCTACTCCTTCCTCCTCTTCCTTTCAGCAGGACTCTGCCTCTGCTCAGGCTTGTGACCCTCATCCAGGGCTGTCCCAGGGAGAGCCCCTTGTGGGGGTCTAGCCCTGGGGTTTGCTCCCTGCTTGTCCTCCTTGTTGAGGGACCCCAACTGCCCAGGGGAAGATGCAGAGCCAGCCGTGCCCTGGCTTTGTGGGGCCGGTGGGTTCGAAGCCCTTTTGGCAGACCCCAGACCCATGCTCAGTCCAGCTGCAGCCAAGGGCAGAGACGACCCAGAGGGGAAACCAGCCTCACCCCAAGTCAGGAGGGCCGAATCAGCCACAGCCGGAGGAAGACTTGCTTCTGAGCCGAAGCAGAAAACCCCAGGGCCACGAGCTGGGGAATGGGGGAGCCAGGTCAGGGGCTGCCCCATCTCCTTCAGTCTTGTTCCCATGCAGGCTGTTTCCTGGGGCCCCGTCTGCACTACTGTATCGGAATAGGGCGGCATAGAAATTTAATAAATAATAATAATAAATAATAATCGGGGCCCTCCGTGGGCGTGTCCCACACCTGTGGCCTCTCTTCCCCCAGGAGAAGCTTACCTGCCCTTTACCGAGCTGCCTGAACTGCATGGGGTTGTGCTGACGGGGTGCGCTGAGGACCCTTCCGCCTCCAGGGCTCTGCAGGGCCAGGCCTGTCAGGCCTTGCCCACCTCTTCCGGCTCAAGGGCTCTGCCTCTTCCCCCCCCAGGACCCCGGAGGTTCCTGCAGAAAGACGACAAGAAGGCTTGAGGCGGCCTCCTCCGCCCTATTTCCTGCTGCCCACGGGAGGCACAATAAAGAGAGCTTACTCGGCGGGGGTCTTTGTGGCTTTGTCTTTGGAGTCCCGAGTGGGAGGCCTGGGCTCAGTGGGGATTCAAGGCTGAGGGTGGGATTCTTCTCCCTGGAGTGGGGGGGGCTGGTAGGATCCCCTTCGGTGCCCAGCAGGATGTGAACATCCCCTGCCGTAGCTGCCAGCCCTGCAGGGATGTTGGAGGGAAAAGAGACTCTCCTCCCTTTTAGAAAGGAGCCTCACTCACTGGCACTGCTCTGTGCTGCCTACTAAGGGGCGGGTCCTGAATTACCATGGAGCCGTATCTCCCTTCCACTCCAGACTGCCCTCGCCTTGGCTGGAGTCCAGCCACTCTGCTTTTGTGCAGCTCCAGAGAAGCTGCAGCACATCCAGCTGAGGAGCTGCTGCCCTCTGGCCACTTGTGACCGCAGGGGAAGGGCCCTGGTTCTGGTTCTGTTGGGTACAGCTGGCAGCATTGCAGGGCACTCACCAGGCTTTCCACCTCCCTCTAAGAGGGCATCCAAGCTTGCCAGAAGAGCCGTCACTGGCCGGTCTGAAGAGGCCTTTCTCTAGCAGAGGGATGTGCTCAGCATTTGGCTGTCTGCTTAGTTGAGGCAAGGGAGAGGCACCTGCCCTCCCCCATTTGGATACGGGAGTCGGAGATGGTGGGGGGGTGGAATCAAGGAGGCCCAGAGCTGGACATTGTCCATCCTCCTGAGCTGCGATTCAGCTGCAGTTGGACAGTAAAATAATACAGCACAAATCCTGATTTGCTGAAGAGAAGCCTGTAGCTGCCTGGCAGGTCTTCTCCCTGGCTGACTCTGCCCTGGTGGGGCTCTTGACTGACCTCTGTACACCATCCCCCCCCAGTTGGGGGGGCACACACTCCAGGCCCTGGGATGTGGGGCATTCCCGCACAAGGGGCGGCAGGGGCACAGTTGACTTTCCTGGGCTGGGTGGCTTGCTTTGAGCCTACTTCAAGTCAAGGACATCCGCCTGGGCTGCATAGGCATCTTGGGGGTTGCAAATCCTCCCCTCCCGCCGCTTTTTCTCTGCTTCTGCCAAAAGCAAAGTCATCCCTCCCATGCCTGCCAACCCGAAAGAGGGCAGGGTGTGTGGGATGTTGTTTATCTCTTAGGCAGCAAGAGTTGCATCCACGCTTCTCCCCCCTGCGGCACCACAGAGGCAGTACATCTTGGGATTTTTTTTTTATTTTTTTTTTGCCTTTTAATCCCAGAAAGGCAATGTAAGAGCTCGCCTCAGCTATTCCGTCAAGGAAGTCGAGCTCTTGAAACAGGCAGCATTTCAAAAGGATCTTTTATTGAAAATGATTGGAGAGAAGACAAACAGGACCTGAAATTCCCATGCAAACAAAGGTTAGATTAAATCCCCTTTCTTCAGACCCCCCCAACTGCCCAGTCCATTGAGAGCCAATCCAGAGGGGCGAAGGTGTTGTGAGAATTTCGAGCTGGGAAAGTAATAATAAGTTGTTCTCAGATGCCTGGACCTTGGTTCTCTGGAGATGAGACATAATAATAATAATAATAATAATAATAATAATAATAATAATAATAATAATAATAATAAGTTAGAAGGGACTTTGGAGGTCATCTAGTCCAACCCCCTGCTCAGGCAGGAAACCCTACACCATTTTGGACAAATGGCTGTCCAGTCTCTTCTTAAAAACTTCCAGTGTTGGAGCATTCACTGCTTCTGGAGGCAAGTTGTTCCACTGGTTAATTGTTCTCACTGTCAGGAAATTTCTCCTTACTTCTAGGTTGCTTCTCTCCTTGATTAGTTTCCACCCTTTGCTTCTTGTCCTGCCTTCAGGCACTTTGGAGAATAGCTTGACTCCCTCTTCTTTGTGGCAGTCCCTTAGATATTAGAAGTCTGCTATCATGTCCCCCCTCGTCCTTCTCTTCATTAAACTAGACATACCCAATTCCAGCAACCATTCCTTATATGTTTTAGCCTCCAGTCCCCAGGTTTGTTCCTTCCCTCTCCCATTTCCCCTCTCCCATTTCCCAGGAAGATACCTCAAAGCAAAAGAGGAAGAAGGTAAAATGGATACATCACAAAAAGCCCCAGGTTCCCCCCCTCCCACCAGAATGGCAGCCTCCAGATAGGGATCTATGAGGATCTGACAGGCAACTTGTGCTGTGTGAGTGCAGACTCTCTGTCACGCACAAGTGGGGTGGGGGCTGGGACCAGTTAAGGAACTGCCTGGAAGAATTGGGGTGCCTGGCAGGGCAAGAATCTCCAGGTTGCTCCCTGGAAGCAGCCGAGGGCCTCAGCCTTCCATCCTGGAGTCCCGCTGCCTGCTGCGCATGGCTTTGGGAATTGTCTTCTGGGCATGGAAGAAAGAGAAATTTTGTTCCGATGGTCCTGAGCACCGCCAGGAGACAGGAGTTGTCTGGCTTATCGGTTGAACGGCTGCTTCTCTTCCCTCAAAATGGCCAGCATTTCTTTCCTTTGGATTGGGTGATGCGGGGGGGGGGAAGAGTGGAAAGAAGGGGCTGAGCCATGGCGGGAGAGGAAAGGCTGCAGGCCGGCCCGGGTGCAAATGGCCTTTTTCTGCACCCGGACTTACCTGTGAAGGAGAACAGCGCTAATCGGGGGAAGGGGGGGCAACGCTCCATGTTTTGCTCTGCTTTCTTCGGCTGGCTGGAAACGATCAGCGTGATGCACGCCCGTCTGTTTCCTTCCTGGGCGTCGCAAGGGAGCATAGCACGTTTCCCTTGAGAGAAAGCTTTCGGTTGCTCAGCCCCGCCGCTTTTTCGCCCGCCCGCCCGCCTGCCTGGCCGTCTGGACTCTCACCTGCGGGGCAATTCGCCCCGCCCCTCGCTCGGAGATCGCCGGCGCCGCCCTCTGGCCGCCAGGGGGCGCAGTCGCGACCGTCGCGCGGCGGCTCCAGGCATGCGCGGCCGGCCAGTCCCGCACGTTCGTGCGCCCATGGCGGCCTTCCCCGATGCTCTCCTGCCGGGCCTCTTCCGCCCGGGGCCGCCCGGGCGCGAGGGTCCCGGGGCCGGGCTGCGGGTGGCCGGCT
The DNA here is from genome assembly GCA_034064705.1 of Bothrops alternatus. NCBI lineage: Eukaryota > Metazoa > Chordata > Lepidosauria > Squamata > Viperidae > Bothrops > Bothrops alternatus. Next base: position 32,435,830 of record JARGCV010000016.1, on the reverse strand, counting down.
GGGGCCAGTGCGGGCAGGTGGGCGTCGCGGCGAGCGAGCCGGGAGCGTCGCCGCTCTTCCTGCCCCGCCGCTGCCGGAGGGCGCGGGAGAGCTGGCTGCCCGCCGAGGCCGCCCCGCTGCCGCTGAAGCCCCCGGACGCGGCGCCCCGAACCGACGGCCCGCCCGCCAGCCCGGCCCTGACCGCCCTGGGCCCGCAGCTGGGCCGGCTCTTCCTAGACCACCCGGAGGCGGCCTTCGGGGCCACGGCCCGCCTGCTGCACCAGCACGTCTACCTGGGGGACTCGACGAATTGGGTGAGCGCACGGGGGGAGGGGGCGGCCGGCTGGCTGCTGCTGCTGCTGCTGCTGCTTCTCCTCCCTGGAGCCCTGCGGGGAGGAGGACCCCGCCGGCTCCTCGTCACCCCCGCCGGCCTCTCTCTTCCGCAGCGGAGAGCCGGAGGCGTCTGCGGGATGACCCGCTTTCTTCGCGCCCTGGAAGGCCGGAGGCGAGGCGGCAGGTAAGTGCCTTCCGCGGGGCGAGCGGCGGGGGGACCCCGGGACGTGCTCTCGGCCAGCGAGCCTGCTTCCCCGAGCCGCCCTCGGGATGGGAGCTGGTCCGGCCCTCCCGAGGATTCTCCCGTTGCGCCCGTCGGGCAGGCGGGACGGCATGTGACCGGCGGCTGCTCTGTTGTCCTGTTTCAGCGCTGCGCGGCCTCTCTCCGGCGTTGCCTCGCTGTGCCGCGACTGGCTCTCCGAGCTGCCCCTGCAGCTGGTGGCCGAGTGGCTCCACGAGGACCTGGCCGAACGGCGGCGGCGCCTGTCCTTTGACGAGACCCCCACCGGCGGTGCCTTGGCCTGGCTGCCTGACCGCACCCGTGGAGAACCCGCACGCCGGGGTTGGCTGGTGTTCCCGGCCGGGGAGGCCGCAGACCGGCTCTGTATCCTTCCGGGCGAGGGGATGGGGCGGGGGTTTGGGGGCCGTGGGGCAAGGGCGTCTTCAGCCCCCTTCGCAGCACGGCTTTTCCTTAGCGGCCACTGCAGGCTTCCAGGAGGCGGTCCTGAGACCAGCGGCCGGCAGCAGCACCCTGAAACCCGAACTCCGTGGCTGCCCCGCCCAGTTCGAGCTGAACGGGGCAGTCCGGCAAGTGGCAGCCGCCCACCTGGAGGGCAGCGGTGGGTACAGCAGTTCCCGGGAAGGTTGGCCGTGCTCTGCTGTCCTTGCTGCTCTGGTCCTGAAGGGGGCCTTTCTGTTCCACCCATCCCAGACTTCCTGGGAGTCCGCTCGGACCATTTCTGTGCGGCATGGAGACAGCAGCGTGGAAGGACTCCCACCCCTCTCCAGGTGGTTTGCACAGAAGCCCCTTGCTCTTCCATCGCAGTCAGGTACGTGGCCTCTCTCCAAGGGGGGGCTGGAGTGGGAGTGGGGGTTCACGGAGCTATCTGCTGGTGGGACAAGGGGACATGTGTGGTTGCCCAGCAGCTTGGGGGGTAGGGGCAATGGACCTCTGGCCAGGAGGATGGTCTTTCTGCCCTTCCCCAGCCCCGCTGTCTCCTTGCAGCCCCCACCTACCCGGCGAGCTGTCCTTGTGTACCTTGGAAGGGGAGCTGTACCTGTGGAACGTGGAGACAGGGTGAGCCAGATCAGGGCTAATGGCCTTTATGGGTGGGGTCCCAGACTGGAGGGCTTTGGGGGGGGAGTCTTTCAGCCTTAAGGGGAATGTGCTGCTTAGCTCTTCCAGAGCCTGGGGGGAGGGGAATGAGCTTCAAGCAGCTCTGGCCCATATGTGATGGTGGGGGGAGCCAGGGAGAATAGCCAATGGGCCAAAGAGTCTCTCCTGAATGCTTTGGGTGGGGGTGCTTTGGCCCTGCTGCTTCTGAAGGTTGGGTGTTGCTCTCTTGCCAGCAGGCCAGCTTTCGGCTCCAAAGGGGGCAGGGACTAACCACCTTTTCCACCAGGCTCCAACGGCTGCACCAGGACCGCGACAGCCTCTTCTTCCGGGACCCTTCCCCTTGGCGCTGGAGTGAGTTTTCTGCCCACCCACGAGTGCTGACTTTTGCCGACCGCACCGGCCTGAAGGGTATCGACCAGAGGGTAAGGCTTGAGTGGGGGGGGCAGGGGGTGCCCCTGAGCAGTGCTGCTGGCTGCCAACACTTCCCCCTTGTGATGGAGGGGCTGCTGGGAAAGGCCCCGGGCCGGGGGGGGGGAACTCCACCTGGCTGCTGACCTTCCTGGCCTCTCCCCAGGTGTCATCAGGTGGCTACTTCGAGCTCTTCAAGGTAGGGAGTGAAGCAGACTGCCAGCGTGGGGAACGCCTGGTTCTCTCCAAGTACTTGGGCCATTCAGAGCCCTTCCACCACTTAGTGACCACACAGGTAACAGGGAGTGGTGTGTGTGTGTGTGTGTTTGGGAACTGGGGGCAGTTGTGGGCGCTTTCTGTTGAGCAGACTCTTTTTTCTGGACCAGACTGGGGCATTCCCCCGATCTCTCCACCTCCTGCAGAGGCTGCTAGGTTGCCTTCCCTGTTCTCTCTACGCAGCTGGCATGGCTCGGCAAAGGCAGGCGGTTGGTTCCTTGGCTGGAGGGTCCCTGTGCCTGGGAAACCCCCCCCCACACACACACACATACACTCTGCAACGTTCTTCCTCCACAGTTTTCGGTTTTTGTGCTGGACGAACGCTTCCCCCTGGTGCCCGTCCTGCGCTGGGAGCACATGATGCAGTGGCCGCCCATCTATGCCCACCTCACGCCCGCCGGGGCTCCACAGCACAACCACAGGGTGCTCCTGGGCGCCCACCACTCCCAGGAGCTGCTCCTGCTGCAGTACTCAGGTGGGCACGAGAAGCAGCCCCTGCGTCTTCCACTGTCTCCTGACACTGGGGCAATTATGCCCAGTGTCCCTGGGGGCTGCAGGACTCTGAGGTTGCTGGGCTGTCTCCACAGGTGGCCACAGCCTCCCTTGCCAGCTCCAAGGTGCGCCCCAGAAGCTGCCATCCATCAAAGAGTGCCTGCCCCACTTCCCTGTGCAGGTGCCTGTGAGGCAGAGCGCCCTCAGCCAGCGTCTCTCCGTCCCCATGACAGGTAGGGGCCAGGCGAGGAGGCGGGGCTGGCAAGGACGCCAGATGGAGGGAAACGGGCTCTGCATTCCGAGGAGGGCTCTGGGTTGCCTCCCTGCAGCTCCAGAAGAGAGGCTGCCCCCCTCCCAATCCAAGAAACAGGCTGGCTTGCCAATAATGGAGCAGAACCTGGCACAGAAAAGGAGGCCAGGATGGGGAGGGGGGCTCTTCTGTTCTGCAACCGAGAGCCGGCTGGAGTGCCCAGAACCACCCTCAGCTAAGCACATACTACATGGTGGTGGGGGGGGGGGAGAGAGACAATCCCTCCTTTTCTCTTGGTCCACCTCTTGCCCTCCCTGCCAACTTACCCCAAACTTCCCTTCAGCTCCTCTTCAGCCTTTCTGCGTGTGGTCAAGCATAATCTAACACACTTTGCCATCCCCACAGCTGGGTCCATGGGGGGGGGGGAGAAAAGCATGTGATGCCATCTTTCGTAGGAGTCATGGCCTCCCCCCCCCCAGATGGTCAGGCTCCCCTGCAGATGGTCCTCTTCCCCTGGGTTCAACGGAGGGCATCCTCCTTGGGTGGTCAGAGACCTTCCCTTCTTGTGAAAAGAGGGGCTGGGGCTGGCCCCGAGCAGGAGGGCAGGATACCATGTCTGACCCAAGCCTTTGAGCTGTCCCTCCGCCATTTCCAGCTGGGCTTCAGGAATGAGTCCGCCCCTCCCCCCCCATCTCATCCCTCCTCTCGCCCCGATCCAGGCATTGCAGCAGCCCTGGGTCAGCAGGACAGCATCCAGACACTGCTGGTCTTCCAGCTTTCTGAGGCCGGGGACCTCTTCTACCAGCCGCTGCTCCCACAGGCCAGTGGGGAGGAGGCCGGTGGGCCCGCTCCCACTGACTTGGACCCGGAGGCCAGCTTCGAAGATGCCGTGGTGGACAGAGCCTGCCAAGACCCCAATTTTCCAGATGGAGCAAAGACAGCTTGTAGCCCAATAGCTACAGCCCTCTACCGGCGCTGGCTGAGGGCCTGGAAGCGGGCCACCCCACCCGCCCAAGACTGGCAGTGCCCTCCAGCCACGCTCAACCAGGGCTGCCTCTTCGCCCACCGAGAGACGAGGGGAGTGGAGGAGAGTGTCCCATCCTCTCTAGAGGCTTCCCACTGCCTGCGCACGGCCATGCAGGAAGAGCGACTCTTCTGCTCCTGGGGGGACGAGAGTAGGGTCCCTGTGCCTCCTGTCCCCCAGGAGCCCCTGGGAGAGCTTGGCCAGCGGCTGGCAGCTAACTGGGCCGGCGACTGGGCGGCCTGGTGGCTGGAGAGGCTGGGCTCCACCAAGGCCCAGCAACAGCAGGCGCTGAGGGAGAAGCGGAGGCGAGCCAAGCGGCGGAGGGGGACGCAGAGCCTTTCCGGCAGCTTCACCTCCTCCACCAGCTACCAGTCAGAGCTCAGCGACTGGTCCGGGACGGACAGCAGGGCCCCCAGGGCCCCTCCGGCTTTGCCCACGGAGCCCCCCCTCCAGGCTCCTCCAGCCCTGCCGCTCAGTTCCCAGGAGGACTCAGAACTGCTGTCCTCGCAGAGCCTGAGCGCCCGGGGCATCCCCAGCGAGCGCCGCCAGACCCTGAGAAGGTACCTGGCGGTCCTGGACCAACCCCCGGAGCCCCCCGAGGACAACCTGCCGGCCAGCCAGTCCTCAGCCCTGGGCAGCAGCCAGCGGGGCCCCTCCTCTTCCCAGGGACCCCAGCAGAAACGGGCCCGCATGGGCTTCTGAGTGGGGAGGGGGTTGCCTGTCGGCACAGCTGAGCACCTGGTGAATAAAGTCGGCTCTTTCTTAGCAATGCTGGCTGTCTTGCTGTTTGGAGGGGGAGGGCTGCAATCCCTTATCCTGCCGCCAGGTGGGAAGGCGCGGGAGTGCGGCTGCGCTTGCCAGAGGGGGCGGCGCTAGTAGGCATGGCGGTGGTGGTGGCAGCGGCGAGGAAGGCGCTCCTGGCTCGTGCCTGGGGGCGCCCGGGGCAGGTAGGGCGGCGGGGAAGGGCTTTTCCGGAGCGTGCCTGCGGGATTTCCCGGCTGCAGTGGGGAGGGGGTGAACCGCGGGAGCCCCCTCGAAGGTCGGCAGGCTTGGGCCGTAGCGGGTGACCGGCTGCCGTCTGTCCGGCAGAGGGGCCTGGTGGCACGCGGGCCGGACGAGGAAGTGGAGCGGGCGCAGCGCGCGGCCGAGCAGCCCGGACCCACCGTCTTCAGCCGGATCCTGGACGGTTCCATCCCGGCACACGTGCTCTATGAGGACGACCAGGTGGGCGGCGCGGAGGGGGCGGGCGAGGGTGGGGAGCTGCGGCCGGAGGGTTCTCGCCCGCCCCCCCCCCGGCGCAGGAGGCTTACCGGGCTTTCTCGCAGTGCATGGCCTTTCGGGACGCATCGCCGCAGGCTCCCGTGCACTTCCTGGTAATCCCGCGCCGCCCCCTCGCGCGCCTCAGCTGGGTGGCCGCGAGCGACGCCCAGGTGAGCGGGGATCGGGCCGGACTGGCCAAAGCCGGGCGGGCCCTTGGTGAACCCGGGGCCGTCTGGGGTCACGGACAGGGAGCGGGGCTTTCCGTCGATGCTTTCCTGCTTCGTTGCTGGATTTCAGTTCTGAAGCCTGGCGGGAGGAGGGGCTGGGCGACCACCACTCGATCACCTTCCCTCCCTGCCCAGCTCCTGGGACACTTGCTGATGGTGGCCAGCCAGACAGCCAAGGCGGAGGGCCTGTCGGAGGGCTATCGAGTGGGTGAGTAGAAGGCTGCCTGTCTGGGCAGGAGCCGGGACCAGGAACAGTGCCAAGGACGGGGTTGGGGGCTGTCTTGCCTGATAATTCCCGAGGCCTGGTGAGGGGAGACGGATGCGCTCAAGTCCTCTGAAGGGGCCTCTGTTGCTGGACTTCCTGTCTTTGGCCCTCTGAACCCATCCTTTGGATCTGTTTTGGACCTCGAACAGGGCTTTGCTGAGAAAGATGTCTCCCTCCCCACGAAAAGTGTGCAAGGGGCTGAGCTGGGAAGCCCCACCGTTGACCTGGGGAGGGGCTGGCTCTTCATCCTGCTTCAAGGGGTCCTGGCGTTTGTCCAGTGTCTCCCTGTGCCCCCTCCAGCCCTTTCTCCCTCCTCTTGCAGTCATCAACGAGGGCAAGCATGGGGCGCAGTCCGTCTATCATCTCCACCTCCACGTGCTGGGGGGGCGCCAGATGGGCTGGCCACCCGGCTGAGCAAAGCTGCCCTGGACAGAAGCTGCTCTCAATAAAGGCCTGCGCTGGACGGGCTGCAGGGAGTCTGCGTGGGCCTCTTTCTTCCCAAGGGGTGGCCTTGCTGGCCGTGGCTGAGTTTGGCTGATGGGGACTGTCCAGAGGCCGCAGGGCTTTTTTTTTTTTTTAATTTTTTTATTGAAACAATCAACATTAAACATAAGATCATATTAAGAAGCAATCATCATAGAACCAGATATACAACACTAAGTAGTCTTTGTAAACGTCTGATTTGGTAAACATTCCTCACTCCTCACGTCAAGCCTCAACTATACGCCTGTTCCCTGTTACATTTTATTTGATTGGTGTTTCTCTTATATATAGTCTATCCACTATTTCCAGTCTATCACATATTGTTCATTTGATTAGATTGGGAGTTGGAAAATGAGGCAAGTAAACCTTGTGAAATAGCAATTGAAAAAAACACAAAATGTTCAGGAGCCGCCCTGGCAGCCCCCCCCTTCCCGCACTCTGTCTGGGGACTCACAGCTGCTACCGCATCTTCTGGGGCTTGGCCAAATGACCGTCGGGGGCAAGACCTGGGGCCGGATTCTGAAGTGGACCCCTGGAAACTGGTGGACAAGAAGGGGATGTTCCTCCTCTCCAGCCACGATGGTTTTTTTATTAATCAGATTTCTAGCCTGGTCACCTCTGGTTGGCTTGACGTATAAAAAAACATAAAATCAGGAAATAAAACCCAAAAGAGGAAATAGAAGGCGGCCGGCATGAGCAGGCCTTTGGGAGTGTTGCCAGTGCCTTTTTAAAGCAGAGTTCCCCACTATTTCTGGCTTTGCAGACTGGCTGGGGGTGGGGAATGGTTCTGCGTGTGCCCGCTGCTCACTTAAACGGAACACATTCTCACCTGCTGCTCGCGCAAGTGAGGATTCGTGTGCACACACGTGTGCTCTCCAGCCATTTCCGCAGCCCAGTTGCAAAGCCCTCATGGCCCACGGGTTGGGGACCCTTGTTTTAAAGGCCCTCAAATGGTGGGGGGGGTGGTTTCTGGGGAGAAGTTTTTTGAGAGGGGTGTGTGCAGATGATGACTTTTATAACTACACATCTTGTGCCACGCTCTTGGCAGTTCAGAATAAGGACACCTGACCGCAAACTGATAGGTGACCCTGACACAGAGGTTTCACGCAGGAATTAAATAAAAGCACTGAGGCTCAGCGTCACACTTGGCCGTCTCTTGCCAACGTTGACGAGCCGGCTGTGGAGAAAGGAGAACTGCCCAGTGCTGTGCTTGTGTCACCAATTTATTTACTTCATTTATCAATTATAGCAAGAACAAACTGTCCACAAGCATCAACAACACTCCTGCCTGAAAAGGGTCTCCCTAATCCAGGGGTATGACTTGTGGACTTCAATACCCAGAATTCATGAACCAGCCATGCTGACTCAGGAATTCTGGGAGTTGAAGTCCACAAGTCATTAAAGAGACAAGGTTGCTTACCCCTGCCCTAATCCATTCTTTCTGGGACCCTCTGTAAGAAGCCCAATCTCCATCTGCAGCCCTCCCCCCCCCCATAAGAGACCATTGGCTGCAGGGAAGGCCCTGTGATGGGGAAGGGGCACTGCTGCCTTCAGGCCCAGCACACACACCCCTCCCCCAAGCAGGCCACCGTCATTGCATGGATCCACCTGGCTTTCCAGGTAACTTGAACGGGCCAGGAGGGACAGGAATAGGAGGTTCACAAGAGTCCTGGGTCTTCTGCTCAAGGCCTTCCCAGATCAGCCAGCAAGATCGGCACATCCAGACCCTGCAACTGGGCCAGCTTAGTCCAGCTGGATCCAAGCCGTTTCCTCTGCCGGATGGCTACAAAAAATCCCCACGGCAGCTCAGCAGGTGTCCTTGAGGCTCTTTCTCCCCAAAAGGGTTGCTGGTTGACTGCACAGAGGTGAGAAGAGTGGAGAAATTAGTGTGTTTAGGTACATACAATCCCACAATGTTAGTATGGCTGTTGCACATCCCTGGTTGGACTTGCTGTTGCATTGCCTCCCCCCCCCAATGGTGCTTGCTCTAGGCATCTCTTGCTGCTTCAACTGAGCCATGAAAAGCTTCACTCCCAGGCAGGCCTTTCTTGCCTGTCCATGCCAGGCAGCAACTAGCCACCTTCTAGGTAGGTGCCCAGCAGGTCCTTGGGCAGGGGTAGGCAACCTCTGCTCTTTTATGACTCATGGAATTCTGGGAGTTGAAGTCCATGAGTCATAAAAGAGCCAAGGTTGCCTACCCCTGTCCTTGGGGAACATCTCAAGGGCCCTCTGAAAGTCTTCAGGGTCCTGCCAAGCCCCTGATCCATCATCCTGCAGGGAGAGGGAGCCAGCACCAGCAAGCCGAAAGCTTCATGGAGGATCTGCCTGTGTCAGAACACAGGTGTTCCTCCAACCATAGATTTCATCACAACCGCCCTGAGTTCTCCGGAATAGGGCGGCATAGAAATTAAAATAATAATAATAATAATGTGAGTGGTGGCAGGTGTGGAGTCATCTCCCACCAACCCCCAGGCATGGAATCTGGTACAAGGTGGGCCTGGAAGGTGGAGATGGCGACCCAGATCACCTTCCTTTCCGACAGCAGCCAAGCAGGAGCTGAGCATCTGGGTGCCACCAAACCAGGCTTCTTCATGGGCTTTTGCTGTAGTTCCTGGCAAATGCACATCTGGGAGGGAAAAGCTGCTTTGGGGCATCACCCCCCCCCCAGGGGTAAGGGCGGTGGCAGTCCTTAAACCCCTGACATGTCTCTGTAGAGGGCTGAAAGGAAGGCTTTGCCACACCTGAGCTCTGCAGGAGAAGCCCAGGCACATGATGGTGCCCACCCCGTCTCTGTCTTAAGGTCTGAGGAGCTGACAGTGAGAGAGCAGCCCTTTACATAGTCCGGGCCTGATCTTTTCAGCCTCCCCCGCTCGATCCAGTGAACCCAATTGGAAGCCTCCAAGAAGTGCTTGAGCCCCATCCAAAGCCTGCTTCCCAGCAGTCCTGAGCAGATTCAGGCCTTCCAGTGCCAGTTATAATTTTTACCTTCTACATTTTTATTGGGGAAAAAGGCATATCTCCATAGCAAAAATGAAGGACGAGTAATAGATTACATTATTTCTCATCTTAATAGAGTAACTGAACAGCAGAATGTACATCCTGCACTGTGTTGTTTGTATTTGAGATCAAAGTCACTTCCATGTAGCTAACAGGCCTTTAGGGAAGAACTCTTCAATGCAGATTTAGAATTGAGTACCTTATCCAACAAATATTTTTAAAAAATATTTAACAATCCACCAATCTGAAGCTTCAATAAATTCCCCCATGGACATGCTTCTGTCTTTGTTTCCAGTTTATCTTGGTGCTGATCTTATGTGCTTTATCGTTGATGTGATATTTTTTTTTAAAACCAATTGGGACTTGTGTTCTTCCTAAAAAAAATGGCTCCCATTTAGGAATGGATTCTTCTACTTTGGCCCAATAAAGAGTTTCAAGGTTAACAATTTCAGGGTGGAGAAGCAAGTGCTCTCTGGATTGTAGCTTTTTCGCTTCTGCCTCTATATCCTGCAATATACACAGAATCTTTTGAAAAGACTTCAGGAATTCATTTTTCTTTTTCGCAGGTTTAAAAGTGATACATTTCTTTTATGAGCTGCATCAGCTTCTTGCGTGTGCCATGCCTGCTCAGCGTCTTTGTCTCTTAGATGACTCTCCATCTGCTGAAGCAACACCAATCTCCGAGAGAGTATTTCTTCATGCTGCTTAGCAAGCTGAATTTCTTGTGCCAAATAGGATGCCATATTTGATCATATTAATAATTTCAATTACTCTTTGCTAGGACCCTGCCACAGTTAGGAACGGCTTTTCAATCTCAACGGCCTCGTCTTTAGCTCATTACCGCCATTAAGCTAACCCAACGCTTTTCACTCCCGGCAACTTGTTATCGCGGTACCATCAGTGCCAATTATAATTGAGCAGAGCAGTTGTGGTCACCTGTGCCTTCCTGGTGGGGGCTCCTTCCACCTAAGGACCCCTCACCTGTCTTGGATCACGAAGTCCTGGAGAGCCGCAGGACTAATGGGTTGGAAGAAGGCACGGCACCAGAGAGTTGGCAGCAGAGTTCAAATTCATGGGCAGATCTGGGCTATGCTGACCTGCCATTCTATACTAATGCAGAAGTTCAAAGCAGAAGCTGGTCAGAAGAGCGAGTGAGGGCCGGTGTCCTTAGGGGAACTGAAGCATTAATATCCAGTGTCCCCGAAAGGGTTTTTCCCCCACAATGCTGTGGCCAGCCAAAGATTTGTGCCAGCAAACTTTCCCAACAGGTGTCCCTGCATAATATTTGGGTGCAAGAGGGCACAAGTCTCTCAGCACCTCCTGGTGGCTGGGTTCACACAACACTCTTAATCCAGATTCAGTAAAAATCCTCAAAATGAAAGCTTTTTTTTTTTGTACAGGTAGTCCTCCCTTAATGGCCACTCATTCAGTGACTGTTGGCACCTACATTCATGGCACCTACTTTGTCCAACATATCCGTTCAGTTAGCACAGTTAGGGTAGTTACATTGATTTGGAAAAAATAAGCCAAAAAAAAGACAAAGTTGCATATCAGCTGACTAGTAATAACAGGAACATCCAAGGTCCCTGTAGCTGTGGCTGTTACAGCACGTGATCACAAACAATGCTGGGTAACTGATCCACATTTCTGACCACTGCACATCCCACAGTTCCGAGCATAACGTGGCCTTCCCTGCCAGCTGCCCACAAGCCAGGTCAAGGGGAAAGCTGACAAGAAGTTGCATGTCGCAGCCGTGTGGCATCCTTAACTGCAGGGGTGATGTTGAGGTCATGTGTCATCTTAAGGACTGTGCTTAGCGATATATTTTCTGCTCCCAATTACCTTTGTTAAGTGAGGACTACCTTTAGATAACAGAAGACATCGCTAAAAAGTACCATAAAGTATCAAGCATATGGTATTCACAACTTTGGGGAAAAGACACAATATCTTGATTGGAGAATATGTAGCAGTGGTGAAACTCATTTCTGTGTAAAATACAGTGTGCTTTCTAAAGTTTGTGTTAAAAAATAATTTATATGCCGCTTCACTCCCAGCGACTCAGTACAAAAGCTACAAAAACAACACAAGAGAAGGATGTTGGCCCAGAACCAGGGGTAGGCAACCTTGGCTCTTTCATGATTCATGGACTTCAACTCCCAGAATTCCTGAGCCAGCCTGGCTCAGCTTGGAAACCTCTCCATTTCCCCTCAGTGTGGCTGGCTCAGGAATTCTGGGAGTTGAAGTCCACGAGTCATGAAAGAGCCAAGGTTGCCTACCCTGGCCCAGACAATGAACCTAGGGAAGAGGGAGGGAAGGAGGGCTTTGGTGGTCCTTGAGTCTGGGTGCAGAGCCAGTCTTTAGGGCCCTTCAAAATCCCAGGAGGGGGCGACCTGTTAAAATTGGGGGGAGGGAACCTCGCTCCAGAGGGCAGGGCTGCTGGGGTCCCCACAGGGGCATTGCTGACTCCAGGGCGCTTGGAAGGCCCCATCCAGCCGGCCACCAGCACAAGGCACGGGAGAGGCAGACATTCAACACTTCTCTATACTATCTGGGTGGATTTTTTACCATTTACAGATAATATATACTGGAGATTTTGGTACCACACTGAAAGGTTTATACTTTGTATGATACTTTTATATCATTTGTTAATGTTATATTGAGCGTCACTAGTGTATGCAATTCGCGTTAAGAATTGATATTCTTTTACTTTTATGATTTTGGTTCATTTACTGTGGAATAATTGCCATGTAAATTACCCCAATACTTATATTTATTGCTAAGTTTTGGTTTGTAATGATTTGATTTGAGAAATATGAGAGTCAGTTTGGTCTAGTGGTTAAGGCACCAGGCTAGAAATCAAGACACTGAGTTCTAATTCTGCCTTAGCCATGAAAATCAGTTGGATGACCTTGGGCCAGTCACTCTCTCAGCTCAACTTACCTCATAGGATGGTTGTTGTGGGGAGGAAAGTGTGCTGGATATATTTGCTGCTTTGAGTTGTTTATAAAAATAATAGAGGCAGGAAATAAATAATTTTTTAATCTTAATACTATAATTCCCTGAATTATATGCATTCTCTTGTATAAATAAATTCAAATTAATACAATTATATTGTTATTATATAAAAGGCCTAAAGTCACTGTGAAACTGAAGCAGCACAGAAGTTGACAAATAAACATCCCTCTATTCCCTAAAAAAAAAAAAAAGAATTGATATTCTTTTGAATCTGTCTTTTAAGTAAACATTAAAAGAAAAGGCAGCAGCAATGTGTGTTTAAACTCATGGCTGGAATCCAATAAATGCCTGAAGTCAAGGACCTGGTCTGTGTATTGTGAAAATGGTCTCTGTGGGAAGACAGGAGAAGTGAGCAGGGAACTCATACCCCACGGTCAGTTGGGGCCCCTCCTTCCTTGCCTCTCTGGGGCGGGATCGAGTCCCGCGGCTGCACGGGGCGGGGGAGCCCACCTCTCAGCCCCAGCCTGGACTATGTCAGGGTCTCCTCCTGTGCCTGTCGTCACTCGGCTGCCTTTCCCTAAGCAGCCCACCGGGAACCCCTTACTCCGCCCCAGCGTGTCTAAATTTAGCCGCTTGGCTCGAGGCTTCGCCGCGGGAGGAAGGCCGGCGGGGCGAGGCTCGGGCCCTGCGGGGAGCAGCGCGGGATGAAAGACCCTCTTGTTCTGGCGGAGTGGGCCGTGCGCGGGGCGGACGCCAGGGGGCGCTGCTGTGCTGCAGGGAGAGCCGAACGAGCCCGCCCGGCTCCCCAGGGGAGAGGCGGTTCTGGCCGACCCCTCCGCGCTTGTGGGCTCAGGTGGGCCGCGCATCTCCGGCGCCGCTCAGTTTCCGCGGCCACCCTGGAAATGAGAAGCCGGGAGCCCACACGGGGTCCCCCGCGACCAATTGCCGATAGGGAGACAAGGGCTCACGCGGGTTTGGGACCGGGACCTCCGGGCGAAGGGGGGGGTCCTCACCAGCGGAGCAGGCTTGAAGGCTCGTCTCCAGCGGTCTCTCCAGACGCGTCTCGCCTCTCTCCCACCGGAGCCTTTGGCTGGGGTGGGCCTGGCCGTCGGAGGGCGCGGGGAGTCCCCCCTCGGACGTCCCCGGGAGGCCACGAGAGCCCCTCCCTCCCTCCCGCCTGTCCCGGGCTCGGGCTCCCTTTGAACAGCCTCTTCTCTTGGCGCGATCGGCTACGTGCAGGCCGGTGGCCAAAGCGAAGAGCCAGGCGGCAGATGCACCCGCCAGAAGGCCCTTTCGCCTCTCCCCCCCCCCGCTCTTCGCCAGCCCGCAAGGGGAGCCGGGGGCCTGGAGCGCTGCGGACGTGCCGCCTGCAACGACAGGTGCGTCTGTTGGCCGCCAATTAGGGGCCGCCCGCCCGGCTAATAATAGCCTGGCCAGCGCTGACGGGCAACCCCCCCCCGCCCGCCATCGCCCCGCGGCGCTACCCTCCGTACTAAGCCCGAAGCGGGCCAGCAGCGCCGGCTACTTGTGGACTCCACCGAGTTGCTCCGGTTCTCCGGGAGCGGCTGGCAGAAGCGTTGAGGAACGAGGCCCCATCGCCGGTCCGGCCGCAGGCGGCTGAACGCGCTGCTGTCCCACGGGATTCCCGGGAAGCCGGCCACGGCGTCGCCGAGCTCTCGCCCCCGTCCCCCGCCAGTGAGCCCTCCTTTGCCCGAGCCGCTGCTTAGAGGAAGCGTTTCCTTGCCCAGCCGGTTCCCTGATGCCGACGGCCGGGCTCCCAACTCAAGCACGAGGGAGGCCGTACGGTGGGGGATCGAGTATAGAAGGCGCTGCTCTCACATGAGCGCAGGGAAAGGCGAACCTTGGGCTGGGCCTGGATCCAGCCTCCCTCCACCAGCACCCTCTAGAGCAGGGGTTCTCAACCTTGGCAACTTTAAGACTTGTGGACTTCAACTCCCAGAATTCCTCAGCCAGCATGGCTCAGCTTGGAAACTCTCCCTTTCCCCTCAGCATGGCGGGCTCAGGAATTCTGGGAGTTGAAGTCCACGAGTCATGAAAGAGCCAAGGTTGCCTACCCCTGCAATATATGAACAAAAAGAAGAAAACCAAAACATCCAAATTGAAAACAATGGGGAACAAACAGCTTCTGAAAAAAATGACCCTATTCATGCACCCAGAGAGGAAGATCGATGGAAACATGTCGCTTTTAGAAGAAACCAAGTGCAAAGCCCCTACTCTCTACCCTAGTATCCAGTGAAGCCCCTCTGGAACTAACAACTGCTTTCATAGCCTCCCTCCGGAAGAAAATATACAGACCCCTATAAAAGAGCAGTCATCAATAGTTTCTAATTATTATTATTATTACTTAAACTTGTATGCCGCCCTTCTCCTAGGACCCAGGGCAGCTTACAAAAACAATACAATAAAATCATACAATAAAATTAATCACATTCATACAGCATACAAGCACAGTCAACTCACAGTAATCGCACAATCCACCATTCCTGTTGACAGAAAGAATAATATTCCACACTCTCCAAGGAAAAAAGCGAATATTGGCGATAGGAAATTCAATTCTTTGGGTAACAGAAACTATAGTCTGCAGACTAAATAGTCAGTCTAGGGAAGTATGTTGTCTCCCCTGGAACAAAAATCAAAGATGTAATGGAGAAACCTATTAAAATAACCAACCCCACGGATTACTACCCATTTCTTCTCCTATACGTAGGGACTAATGATACAACAATGAATCTAAAAACAATAACAAGAGATTACGAGCAGCTAAGGAAGATAGTTGAAGAATTAGGAGCTTGTGGTGTTTTCATCTATACTTCCAACAAAAGGCCAACATCCAATGAGGGAGCAAAGGGTTTTTGAAATGAACCACTGGCTTAAAAACTGGTGTCGTCAAGAGAACTTCGATTTCCTAGACCATGATCTGCAAAACCTAGATGAAAGGCTACTCGGAAGGGATGGAGTGAACCTCACAAGAACTGGAAACAATATTTTTGGAAAACGACTGGCTCATCTTATTAGAAGGGCTTTAAACTAAAATTGAGGGGGGAAGGGGGCAATCTTCAAGACCTTTAGAACCTGATTCCAAGCAAAAACCACTAGATAACCAATCATACAAGGAAGTAGGGAGTAAAAAGGAAGAAGAAGGAGGAGGAGGAGGAGGAGGAGGAGGAGGAGAGGAGGAGGAGGAGGGAAGGAGGAGGAGGAGATGAAGAAGAAGGAGGAGGAGGAGGAGGAGAGGAGGAGGAGAAGAAGAGGAGGGGGAGGAGGAGGAGATGAAGAAGAAGAAGGAGGAGGAGGAGGAGGAGGAGGAGAAGAAGAGGGGGAGGGGGAGGGGGAGGAGGAGATGAAGAAGAAGGAGGAGGAGGAGGAGGAGGAGAGGAGGGGGAGGGGGAGGAGGAGGAGATGGAGATGAAGATGAAGATGAAGATGAAGATGAAGAAGAAGAAGAAGAAGAAGAAGAAGAAGAAGAAGAAGAAGAAGAAGAAGAAGAAGAAGAAGAAGAAGAAGAAGAAGAAGAAGAAGAAGAAGAAGAAGAAGAAGAAGAAGAAGAAGAAGAAGAAGAAGAAGAAGAAACAAAGTAGCAAGTCTTGGAAAGGATGAAAAACACAGATGCAAAGTAGGAAATATAAGAAACATACCCAAGATCCATAAAGGACTCAAATGGCTATACACGAATGCTCGAAGTTTAGGGAACAAACAGGGTGAACTTCAAATACTATAGGGTCTCTTGCTTGAGCAGGGGGTTGCACTAGAAGACCTGCAAGGTCCCTTCCAGCTCTATTCTGATTGATTGGTTGTCGACAAGGGATGGCCCTGGTGGCCTCAAGGATCTGAGGCAACCAAACAAGGAAGCTGGAGGTTCATTGAGAATGAAAAGGGCCACCCTTGACCATTCTTTTTCTGATCCCCCCTCCCCTGGTCTTTTATTACTTAAAATAAAGTATACCTGACTTCAACTTGGCTTGGTAGTAAATAACTAAATACATTAAAGTGAATTAGTTTAGGAGGTCCTCGCAGTAGCCCAGAAGTCACATTTAAGAAGACGGGCAGTGCCTGGCTCAAGAGTAGCCCTTGAGAGGAGACTATAAATTGCCCAAGAGCCAGCAGTGTGCTGCAGCAGCCAAAAACAGCCACGTTGAGCTGCACCAACAGAGGCACAATGTTGACATCACGGGAAGCCAGTTCTGCTCTCCGCTGCACTGTCAGATTGCCCTGGGAATCCTTTCTGCAGCTGTACAGCCGTCATATGGGAGGGATGGTGAGAAACAGAAAAGAGTCCAGAGGAAAGCAGCATGAATGGTGAGGGCCTTAGAGCAGACATGTCAAACACAAGGCCCGGGGGCCAGATGCGGTCCACTAAGTGGTTTCATGTGGCCCACAAAGCCATCCTGGAAACAGTGAGGGAACGGCCCCCGCTGCCTTGGCCCTAGCCCAGGCCGGCCAGGAGCCCATGTACAATTTTGTGGTGGCCATCTATACTGAAACACATTCAGTCTTAGCTCCACAAGGACGACAGGAAACACTGAGGAACCAGCCCTTGCTGTGTCAGCCCCACCCCCTGGGCGCATGCTGGGGAGGTGTCACCCTTTGTGAGGAATGAAGAAATGGACCATGCCTTGGCGCTTGCCCTGGTCCCACCCCCTTCTGCCAGAGACCCCCGGATCTGTCCCACTCCTGCCCAGGCCCCCACAGGCACCCTTGACGTGAATGATGTAGAGCTGGCCATGCCCACCCAGTAGGCCGCACCCACTCCTCCACGCCCACCCAGTAGGCTGCACCCACCCTGGCCACCACCACTCCCCCAGGGCAACCACAATGCTGATGTGGCCCTCAATGAAATTGAGTTTGACCCCCCTGCCTTAGAGGGTAAAGAACCTGACTGACAATGTGCAGAGACTCCGTTTCTGCAGGTGGGCCTCCCACCACCTTCACAATTACCAAACATTTTACCAGCATCAACGCTCAGGGGAATTTAAACAATTTTACTGGCAAATGTTGTGCAGATACATCACGATAGGAGTTTGCAGATGTTCCAGCCTGTCCCCACTGGCAACGGGTCCACCTCGCTGAGAGCCTCGCCCTGTCGCAGGATGGGCATGGAAGGTGCCAATCCCCAGGCCACGCAATCTGGCAGCCCCAGAAGGGCATCGGCTGGGCAGCAGGGCAAGCGGCTCCAAGCAGACCCTCCACTGGTCCTTGGCCCAACTGAAGCACCGGCCTCCCACGCAAGTGCTTCAGAGCAGGCTCCTGCAGACCTCCAGATGGCTTTTCCCCTTCCTTGCCGCTGAGAGGCGCTGCTCTTGTCCCAGCTGTTCTCCTCCCCCTCCCACCAGGCTGGCTGTGTCTTTGCCTGCTGCTTTTAGGATGGGCTAAACGGCATGCAGGCCACTGAGCGAAGCCAGTGAGGGGCCAAGGTTGGGCCAAAGAGGGTGCTGGCTGCACTTAGCCCCGCACCAATGACAGGAGCCAGAATCTCTTCCTTCGGGAGGAGGAAAGGGCAGTAAGGACGCTCCTTGGGCCTCGGGGCTGCAGGCAACAGACGCCCCCCCCTTCAGCCCTTCTTTCTCTTCCTTCTACTTTGGATAGAAGCGGCCTCTCCCCCCCCCCCACACCTTGGTGCATGACTGCGTGTACACAGAGAGAGAGAGAGAGACACGTCCAGCCTGTCTCCAGGGTCATGTGTGACATGTTAAAAACTGGGTGGACTTTAAAGCGCACTGTCGCAACTGCCCTCTTGCCTTTTTTGACCGTATTCTTACGGGCTTCCCTTTGCTATTTTACCGAAGACAAGGAAGCAACGACCCTCGTCCGACGCCCACCAGATCCCCAAAACCTCTAAGCAGGCAGCAAAAGTCAGCACAAGCGAAGCCAGAGACCCGGGAAGCACGTCAGAAGCCTCCCGCTGGGCCTCCGCTTCTGGGGAGGATGACGGGGGGGGGAGGCGTGGCAAGGCTCACCTGCCGCCGGGCGGGGCAATTCCTCGCCTCCTTCGGGGACTCTCCGGGCCCGCCGGGTCTCCGGGCAGCGCTCTCGGCTACCTCGCTTGGTCCACGCACGTCCTGAGCCGGTCTCTCCGGCCCGCCTCTCGCCCCGCCCCCCTGGCCTGCGCCGGCCGGGGCGGAGGGCCCGGCAGGGAGGGAGAGTCCCGAGGCCCCGCCCTCTCCCCCTCCCCCGCCTTCTCGCCCTCGGCCAACCAACGGTCGCGCCGGCCGCTCGCCCGCCTCCCAGGACAGCCCGCGCCGGGTTTCGCGTCTCCGTGGAGACCAGCCAAGCGCAGGAGCCAGGATGGAGCCGGACGGGTGAGCCGGGGTGCGACCGTCCTTCGCCCCGCCCTGCCCTGCCCTGCCCTGCCCGCGCCTCTGGGATGGTGGCCCTCGGGGCCCGCGGCGCTCTCGGCAGGGCGCTAGTGCGCCGGCGCAGCCGTGGCCCCTTCCCGCCCGCGACCCGGCGCTCTCCCGTCTCTTCCCTGGCCAGAGCCCAGGTGCCGAGCGGCGGAGAGGCCGCCCCGAGCAGCACGGAGGAGCCCCGCGGGAGCCCGGCGGAGACGGCCCCGTGTCCCGCGGAGATGCCGCCGGACCCCGAGGCAGAGCTGCAGGCCGGAGCCACGGTCCCGGTGGAGCTGCCGCCCTGTCACGGCGTGCCGGGGCCCTACCTGGGGGAGCTGCCGGCCGCCGATCTGCAGCCGCTCCCACTCTGCGTCCCGGAGCCGCCGAGGGAGCCGCCCAGCCGCGGCCAGTGCCTGATGCACAACTGGCAGGAAGAGGTGAGGTTGTTCTGCGGGGCTCCTCGCCCCCAGTTGGCGGTCTGGCGCCGGCAGTGGGAGGTCAGGGAGGCGCCCAGGCTCTGTTGCCCCTTGGCAGGCGCTCCCCACCTTGGCAGGCCCTCCGCAGCCCCAGCCTGGCACCCCCCTCCATGAGCGCAGCCTCTCCAGGGGCTGGAGCCCGACCCTTCTGTTCCTGACCTGCAGAGGGAGAGGGCAGGACCAAGCTGTGCCCTCCCCAGGGGTATGGGGAGAGCAACTACCCCCCCGTGACCCCAAGAGGAAGGAGCATCCTTTGTTTTCATTTTTACTTTTCCCAGAGAGCCACCAACGATTTGGACCTCGTGCCAAGACCCGAGTGTGGCACCGAGGCATCCTTCCACCGGCATGGGCATCCTGCCCTCCTCACCCTTGACTTCCTAGCCGGCATGCCCACGACCACCACCATGAAGGACTCCTACCCTCGTCCCGTGAAGACGGGGCTCCCTGTGCGAGGTGGGCAGCAGGACAGGAGGCGGGCAGAAGCCTGGAGTGGAGCCCAGGATGGACTTAGCCAACAACATCTGCGCAGGGAGAGGAAGGGGGTCCGGCCCAGGGTTGGTTGCAATGCTACTCCGGAGGATTAGTTAGGTGCAGTTTTCCACTCACATTAGAAAGCCAGGCAGACACCCGCCCCCCCCCAGCCCATGTCAAGGATACGGTTGTTAGCAGCTGGAACCGAAGTCCTTGAACCCCAGGCAGCAGTCTGGCTGCTCCCTTTGGGCAGCCCAGGTGTGCAACTGCAGCCCTGCCCACTTCTTGGCCTTTCCCCCTAAACAGCCCCCTCGGCAGGTCTATGAGGCTCTCTGTCGTCCAGGTGCTTTTTCAAAAGGTAACTGGACTGGTTTTCCCTTGAAGGCATTTTGCTTCTCATCCAAGAAGCTTCTTCAGTTCTAACTGAATGGTGGAGAATGGCAGAATGTATATTCTTTGCAGTCCTCTGGTCTGGCGCTCTTTCTGATCTGGCACATCTAGCACTCTTTCTGAGAGTCGTCGAGGCTACTTGGAAAACACAGATAAACCTCCAAGTGGCCTCAGTGACTCACAGAAAGAGAGCAAACAACCAGATGATTGCAAGGAATATAAATCCTTCCATTCCTCAAAGCGAAACATCTTCAAGGGGGAAAAAAAATCCAGTTGCTTTTTGAAAAAAAAACCACCATCTTTGCGACAGCCCCCTGGGCCAGTTCTTTGGTGAACAGCAACTCCTTCTAAAAATATTTCAAAAAGACAATTTGGCTTCTAGTCTCCTCCCCCCACCCTTTTTTTTTTTTTTGTCCTTTAAAGTATCTAGGACAGGGGTAGGCAATCTTGGCTCTTTTATGACTCCTGGACTTCAGTTCCCAGAATTCCTGAGTCAGCTATGCTGACTCAGGAATTCTGGGAATTGAAGTCCAGGAGTCATAAAAGAGCCAAGGTTGCCTACCCCTGATCTAGGGATTGTTTTTGAAATTAGATGGGGGTGCTCAACTTACGACCATTTGTTTAATGACTGCTCAGAGTTACAATAGTGCTTCAAAAAGTGGCTTACAACCGTTGAAAGATCCTTGCGGTCCTGCGATCGCCCTTTGCAACTTTCCCAGACAGCTTTCGACAAGCAACTTCTGTGGGAAAGCTGGAAGGGGAGGTTGTGAATCACAGTCATACCATGTCTCTCTGAAGGGTGAATGTTTCAGTTCCAAGGATGGACATAAGTCGAGGACTGCCTGTACTGTGAAACTGTGTAGAGGAACAACAAGCAATCTCTGATTGGGATGGTAGATCTTGCCTTTCCTTGGGATGGTAGATCTTGCCTTCGGTAGGACTCCTCGGGGTAGGGGGTGAGCAAAGACAAGAAGCAACTTCTAGGAAGGGGTTTAATTTCTGAAAGTTGGAATGGATTATGCAGAGCTCCTGGAGCGGAAAGGGCCACGGGGCTCAGTTAAAAATCCTGGGAGGGCCATAAGAAACACCTGGCATGTAGAACAGCTGCTCTGTGGCCAGCAGAGCATCTACAGGGCTGGAGCTGGCAGCTGCAGTGAGTCTTGGAGGGCCCTGGCAGTAAATCGTTGCTGTGAATGTACTCCATGGTGTTTTAAACAGAAGTCCACCTAGAGCCTCTTAAAATGGGCTGTGTGTGGTCCCGAAGTCATGTGGGGAGCCACCTAATCCTCCATAACGGGAAGAAGAGCCTGCTTGAGCCCCCAGCCGGCCTTCCGGTTCTCCCTTGAACGAAGCACAGAGAGTTGGAAGAAAGTTGGCATCAAGATAGTGCCTGGCTCAATTCAGGGCACTGGTGTGGGGGGGAGGTGCTGGTGGGGATGTTTCTCTCCCGTCTCCCTCTCTGCGGAAGGAAGGCTCGGGGCCCACCTTCCTGTCTCCGTCCCTGGGCGAGGGTCTTTTCCAGCCACTCCATAGATGCTCCCCACCCCACTTGTCTCCTCCTTGATGCTCCTCACCCCACTTGTCTCCTCCTTATATCCCCAGGGAAGCGAGAGGCCATGATGGAGCATCTTCTGTACCAGAAACACAGGTAAGGAACAGGACCTTCTCCCCCCCCACGCCCCCCCATAATTTAGCGGCCAGGTATTGTTGTGGGCCTGTCAAGGTCAAAGGGTGGCCTCTTTCCTTCAACTGGTCTGGATTGTGAACTTGCTCGGCCCTTTTCTAGAGCTACTTGCCCCATTGAAGATCAAGCCGTGACCCAGAGATAGAGGACCCTCGGTGTACTCAAGGCCACAGAGCTGCAGAAAACAAGAAGACCTCCACCTTAGCCATTCTGAGCACTGTGCTTCTTTGTCAGATTGCTGGGTGACAAGTTTAAATACTGTACTAGCGTGGGAGTTCTCCTCCACTGTATCTTCAGGGACTTTCCCAAGCCTAGGTGGAGATCTTAAGTCAAGGCCACCTTGCTTCAGAACAACAGAGTTGGAAGAGACCTTGGAGGTCATCTAGTCCAACCTCCTGCTCAGGCAGGAAACCCTATACCATTTCAGACAAATGGCTGTCCAATCTCTTCTTAAAAACCTCCAGTAATGGAGCATCCACAACTTCTGGAGGCAAGCTGTTCCACTGGTTAATTGTTCTGTCAGGAAGTTTCTCCTTACTTCTAGGTTGCTTCTCTCTTTTATTAGTTTCCATCCGTTGCTTCTTATCCTGCCTTCAGGCACTTTGGAGAACAGGTGGACCTCGTCTTCTTTGTGACAGTCTCTTAGATATTGTAAGGCTGCTATCATGTCCACCCTAGTCCTTCTTTTTATTAAGCTAGACCAGGGGCGTCAAACTTAATTTCATTGAGGGCTTCATCAGCATTGTGGTTGCCCTTGGGGGTTGGGGAGGCAGGGGGTGCAGCCTACTGGGTGGGCATGGCCAGCTCTACATCGTTCGCATCAAGGGTGCCTGTGGGGGCCTGGGCAGGAGTGGGACAGATCTGAGGGTCTCTGGCAGAAGGGGGTGGGACCAGGGCAAGCACCAAGGCATGGTCCATTTCTTCATTCCTCACAAAGGGTGACACCTCCCCAGCATGCATCCAGAGGGCGGAGCCAACAAGGCAGGGGCTGGTTCCTCGCTGTTTCTAGACTGTCTTGTGGAGCTAAGACTGAATGCGTTTCAGTATAGATGGCCACCACAAAATTGTATATTGGCTCCCGGCCGGCCTGGGCCAGGGCCAAGGCAGTGGGGGCCGTTCCCTCATTGTTTCCAGGATGGCTTCGTGGGCCACATGAAACCACTTTACGGGCCGATCCGGCCCCCGGGCCTTGTGTTTGACATGTCTGAGCTAGACATACCCAGTTCTTGTAATCGTTCTTCATCTTCAGCTGCCTAAAAAATGTTTCTTGGGTGATCATAGCTGTCATCCTTGAGCCTGCTTAACAGCACCTTCCGAAGGGGAAGCCTAGGAGTGAGTGGTCGAGTGCCAGCCTGAAGTGGTTGGTGCAAGGACTGAAACTAGAGGTTGGGACTACACGGGCATTTCTTCCCTTGGAGAAGGGAAGAGCCGAGGTCCTCCAAGGGCCTTTTGACTGGCAGCTGAGCAGCAACCATGGAAGGCCACTGACTTCTGCCTTGCCCAAGGACTGGTGGGGGGCCACGTTGCCTCACTTTGTAAGATGAAAGGGGGATGAAGGGCAACCAGGGAGAAAGGACTAGTGTGGGATGTGGGACATGGGAGAGCAAAAATCAGCGGGGCAGAGAGCAGCAGCAGCACAGGAGGACCGGGGTGGAGAGAACCATTTCCAAGGCAAGCAGCAGCAGGAGGACTGAGCATTTCCACACAACTGCTGAGGAAAGGGAGGTAGGCTGTTCCCGCAACACACACACACTGTCTCCCCTCCCACTCGATTAGGGTTTCCTTGAGTTGAAACAAACTCAGAATGCCCATGGCTGCAGAAGCCCACTGTAACTGGCACAAGTGCAAGAACACTCCCGGGGGGGCCCTGCTGCAGCTGCGGGAAGGCATCTGACGAGAGCAGGTTGGAAGGTGGAGCTGTGCAAAGGAATTCTCTCCCCTCCCCATTTGCACAAGAAGTACTGGAGCCCCCCCCCTGTGGCTTTCCCTGCTGAAAACAAGTGATCCATGCACAGGGCCCTCTTATCCACCAGTGACAGAGGGGGGACCTTGGGCCCAGCAGAAGCTCCCTTCAGCGCTGCTGCTGCTGCTCCCTGGACTTTCCTTGTTGCCCTTCTCCCCCAACCGGCAGGCAGGGTGGACGCCATGGCCCAAGCCTGCAAGGGCTGTGCCAGCCCTTTGCACAACCTTTCCCTGTGCCTGAGGGGAGCTCCCGCCCCTTGGCTGTGGTGATTGGACAACAAAGGAGGCAGCCAAGTTAGAACTTAGATATACAGCCCCATAAATATTTGCAGTGTTGCTCCCAACTTTTTACCCTGCAGGCGTGGCAGTCTTTGAGATTAGCACACAGAGGTCCTGCAAGAAACGCTCTGGCAGTGCCAAAACCCATTTTGTTTGGGAAACCATTGAAATAACCATGCAGGGTGCTCTCTTTTATTCATAAGTTGAAAAACGAAACCTCGCCCTTCTGCTCTCTGCCCTAGAAACTGAATGTATAAAATCTCTCCAGGATGAGGTTTCAATGGGGCTGGGGGCCGCACTGTCCCTACTCCAGCCTCTCTCCCTCCAAGTGCTGGTGACAACAAAAAAAGATTTCCTGGGTTCAGTGCTGTGGACGGTGCTGGAGGTCCCACATGGGGCTTGACGAAGGAAGCACTGTCACTCCGGGAGGTGGTTTCTGCCCCAGGGGGGGCAAGAGCCTTCTGTGCCCAGCCCCCCTTCTGCCAGTGCAGCTCCCAGCTCAGCTGCTGTTGTCGCTGTTGATTTGCAGGACGAGCCTCCTAGCAAGCGAAATGTACCCTCCGCCCGAGCCCATGGAGTCCCTCTCCATCACCCACCGGGACTACAAGCAGGAGGGCTTCCGTTCTGTGCCCCTGCCTCCCACCCAGGTAGGGGGCCTTGCAGGCCAGAGTAGCAGCCAGACTCCCAACCCCCTCCCTCCTGGACACACCCCAGCTGCTCCCTGTGACCTCCTCTCCTTTTGCAGCCCCACGACTACCGGCTGGAACAACCGCAGACATTTTGGCTCGAACATGCCCAGCAGGTGCCGGTGAGTGCCATTCTGTCCCGCACCAACCTAGTCCTGCCATGCCTTTCCTGCCTCCTCCCATAAGGCTTGTCCTTGAGAGGCTGCAAAGGACATGGAAGGCGGGCAGGCAGCCCGGGCACCTGTTGTTCTAGCATGGAGGGTATGTTCTGGCCAGGCAGCTCGGACCCAGCCACGAGGGTGGGTGACGCACGCCCGGAGGGCAACCCCGCCCACCCGGCTGCTCTTCAGCTTCTTTACCTCTCTCCACAGGGCACCTCCAGCATCCGGACTGGTGACACCCCTTTCAGGAAGTGCGCAACATTCACAACTCCCATGTCCGAATACCTTGACCAGCCATTGCCGTACAGCCCAGAAAACTACCCCAAGCTCTGAACGTTACCTTGCCACCATCTGGGCCAGTTGGGAAACACCAAGCTTATGCAGGGGGGGGGATGCAGAGTCCCCTCCTCAACATGTTGATTTCCCTGCTAAATTCCTGCAAGAGCTGAAGGCCCAACCACCAGAGTCATTTCCAGGAAGCTTCCTTACGGTTCCCCTGCCACAAAAGCAGCCAGGGCTTGGCAGACCCATTTGGCATCCTTTCTCTTGCTAAATGGAAGGGGAGGGGGCTATTCTCCCCTCCCCTTTCTGTTTGGACAAGACTGCTTGCCTGATTCTTGGATTTGCAACCAGAGGGGGGAAATGAGCAGCAGGGCTGGAAGGCTGGCTCAGCCTGCTGAGCCAAGGGGGGTGTGTGTGCATCGATTGGGGCCAGGAGCCCCAGTTGAGCAAAGGGCTTTTGTGATTGCCTCAGCAGATGGGTTCCCAAGTGCCTGCTGCCTGGCTGTTGCTGACTGGGCAAGGAAGACCCCTTAATGTCCAGGGTAATTAGAGCCCCCATCCCCGCCTCCAGGCATAGCTGCTGCCTCCCTCAGACAAAGCCATCCTGGCCTGCAGGCTGGCCGCCTCTCACCCTCCCTCGCTGTTCCAAGGCAGAGTGAATCCCCCACAAGTTCATGGGAGCAGTTGCTGCTGCCGGGTCCCTGCAGAGGGAGGGCCCCCCTCAGATGACGGCCGTCTTCTCTTCGCCCAGCAGCCAATAGGTCCTCATCTTCCCTTTACCCTGCCAGAAAGCAGACAGGTGAAGGGCCCTTGCCCCCTTTCTTGCAATGCAGCTCCCCCAGAGCAGTGAGAGTGACAGACACACCTCCACTTTGCACTCCTTCCCCTCCCCTCCCCCCCCCCGCAGGGCCCAGCC
Source organism: Bothrops alternatus (assembly GCA_034064705.1). Taxonomy (NCBI): domain Eukaryota; kingdom Metazoa; phylum Chordata; class Lepidosauria; order Squamata; family Viperidae; genus Bothrops; species Bothrops alternatus. The sequence continues at coordinate 32,409,894 of JARGCV010000016.1, read as the reverse complement.
TGTTCCTTCCCATGCCCACCTTCATCTCTACGTCCCCCCGGAGCTCCAGCAGAAAGCAGCCAAACTCATCCAGGATCTCCTTGGTGGCAGCAGAGATGTGGATCTTCAAGGCTGGAAGGAACAGGGGCAGGAGAGTGAGCGCCCTCAGGATCCCCTGCCAAAGGGGCCCAGTGGCATACTTGGGAGTCTTGTGGTCCACAGCAATTACAGAGTACCACAATAAAGTTGATTAGTCTAAACTAGAGAAGCTTTTAACTCTTCCTGATGGGGCCCCTCTTGCGTTCAGGAGACCCTCAAGGAGAGGCAAAGTCTCAGTCCCCTCAGCCTCCCAGAAATGGGGCACAGCTGGGCTAGATTGCATCCCCCTGGAGCATCTACTGAAGGGGAATGGAAGTTCACAACGAAGCGGGGGGGGGGGAGGCTGGAAAGAAGGCTGGGTGGAGAGAAGCACCAGTAGCAGGCTACAAGGGAGGAGAGGTAAGGATACACGGGCCCTACAGAAAGAGTATGGGGGGGTGTCTCACCCTCGCCATTGGATTCCATACGTGAAGCCGTGTTGACCGTGTCCCCAAAGAGGCAGTAGCGTGGCATCTTCAAGCCCACCACTCCTGCGCACACTGGCCCTGCAGGGAGGTAGAGGGGGATGGCTGAACCACTGGTGCTTTGTGCATGCTCAGGAAAGGTAGACCATGCTTGCCCGCCTCACTCACCAGAGTGGACCCCTATGCGCAGGTGCAACTGCTCACTGGGACGGTGCCGGATGTGAAAGGTCTTCACAGCTTCCAGTAGTGCGAGGGCCATGCGGACAATCTCGTGGGCGTGGAGCTTGCCATTTCGAACAGGCAGGCCGGATACCACCATGTAGGCATCACCAATGGTCTCCACCTATGGCCAAGGAGCAGGATGAGCTGGGGGGCTCCCTGCAGCATTGCTTTGAGCTGGGGGTCAACCAGGAAGACACCCCCCTCCCGTTCCAGCAAAGCTCACCTTGTAGACATCGAAGTTGTCTATGATGGCATCGAAGCAAGTGTAGAGGTCATTGAGGAGTGTCACCACCTAGTGATAGGGATGGGGAGAGATGGGTGAGGGGGCTGGGCAGGTGGAGGGAGTCTAATCTAGCAAGAGCAAGTGGCCGCCAGGGACAAGACCAGATGCGGCTGTGGCACGGCACGGCAATGCTTGCAAATGCCCAGGGCAGATGGAAAGACATTTTTGGGAAAGCGAGTAAAGACCAACTGACGAAGTTGAACAAAAAGGGTCAAATTGGGACCCCACACCTACATCCTGCAGAAGGGATAAGTGGACATTGGGAGGGTAATTAATAGCAAGCTCTGCCTTTCCTCTGCTTCCCAATAGCTACGTTGACGCAACACCCCAAATCTGCAGTGAAACCTGATTGCTGTGTCCCTGTAATATGTCATGCCGAAGCAATGATCCACAGGAGGATGTAAAAGCAGTCTGATTCATAATCATCCTAAACTCTTTGGTAAGAACATGGCGACTGGACTCTATCGGCCATGGTCATAAACATAGATCATAGATGGTGAACCTTTTGGGCTCAGCATGTCAAAAATTCAGAATATGCCTACTTTGACTCTGTGCCGTGTAACCCTCCACACTCACCCTGGTCAAATAAGGCCTCTCCAGACCTACCTCCCTCTCCCCACCTCTTCCCTCTGCCCTCTCGTCTGGACTATACTCTCAGAGAACACTTAACTTCCAGAGTTTCTGGAGGCCTGGCATGTTAACATAGCCATTCCACTTTTTTCAGCAACTGGTAGCTAAGTACTAGTCTCCTGCAATGTGCCAGCCATGTTTGGTTGCAGCACCACATGCAAGTAGGACAGGGCTCCATATCTACATTGGGTGAAGAAAACAAGCCATAGCCGAACTCTTAAGCAGAGGAACCAGGGAGCGCCTCACATTCATGGGAAAACTGTCTAGCGGGCATCTGTCCTTGGACCTGCTCCAGCCAGGGGGTGGGCTGTGTGGAGGAGACTTTTCCAAGCACAAACCAAGCAGGACTAGAGTCAGACACATCCATTTCGGGCATGCAAGGTACTGCTCACTCACCTATGCTGCAGCCTACCTGCATAGGAGTGCTCTCTGCTGACAAGGAGGTGAACCCTACAATGTCACTGAAGTAGATGGTGACACAATCGAAGGCTTCAGCCTGCACTGTCTCACCCCGCTTCAGCTGCTCGGCTACCGAACTGTGGAATAGAAAGGACAGGAGCTGCTGACCCTCCAAGCAGGAGATGGCATCAAGCTACAGCACCCTGGAGGGAGGCAGGCTGGACTCACTGGGGCAGGATCTGGTAAAGTAGGTTCTCTGCCTTGCGCTTCTCCTCCAGGTAGGCCTGTGTGCGCTCTTCCACCAGCTTTTCCAGGTTGTTGGCATACTGCTCCATGCGTGACAACAGGTTGTCCAGAATGCTGGTACTTCCTTCCCTGAGGAAGAGGGGGAGGACAGAGTCCACAGTGGTGTAGGCAGGGTGAGGGGAATGGTGCCAGGGTATGGCGGGTGCTGTGCCATTACTTCCCCACCCCTGAACCCCTCACTCTGAAGCCTTTGGATGACAGGCAATACTACTGCAGGTTGGGGACTGAGCCTCCCCCCCCAAGACTATGGAGCATCTACCCAGCTGGGGTCAGCTTCTGTATCTATCCCCTAACCCCCCCCTGCCCCTGATCTCCTCCAGACAGCCCATCCTTAAATCTTGTAGGTGGGAAGAGTGCCTGCCTCTTGGGCGGGAGGGGGGGAACTATCTGTCAGCCGAGCCACAGAAGTGTCTGAGAGAGCCAAGCTGGCTAGATTTGGGGCCCAGTCTGGGAGACCCTCCTTTCCCACAGCCAGATTCATTTTCTGCCACAGTGAGCTTCTCCTGGATACTACACACTCAGCCTGTGGCCACTTTGTCTCAGGATCCAGCAGAAGCCACAGGCTTTGGGGGCCTCCCCATGGAGACTCTCAGCCCATGTTTGGTAGGAATACAGGGAGATTCTCTTCAGGGCCAACTGGAGCCTTCTTGAGGTACATGTGCCTCTCAAGAGAAGACAACATTGGGATGGTCGCAACCAGGCACCTTGCCTACCTTCCTGAGAGGTTCTCCAAGGCTGTATGAAGAGGAGACCTTCTGTACTTCCCCGCCCAGAGGAGCATAAGCTGAAGCAGGTCTCTTGCTGCCACTACCACTCCCAATCCCTTCCGGATACTTTACCTGTTGAACCGCCGGATGAAGACTTTAATCTGGGCAAAATCTGGGCGCTCGGCCGGGTACTGAGCCCAGCAGCGTTCCATCAGGACAGCTAGTTCTTCGCTGTGCAAGCGGGTGTCGATGGTGGGCCGGAAGTAGGGTGGCTGGCTGTTGCACACCTTCTGCACAATCTCTGGGGGGGAGGAGTGGGGCGGGATGCACAGGAGTGAATGTGAGGGTGATGGGATGGAGGCGCAGCTGACTTGGGGGAGGTGGTGACTTGGCTGCTAGGGCAATGAGGAGAGAGAAGTGAACATGGCAATCCTGAAGGGTGGTGAGGGATGAGGATGAGGGAGGAGACTGGAAAGACAGAGGTCACAGGGTCAAACCTGCATCATCACAAGCAGCAGAACTCAGCCAATGGCACAGCCAGCAGCATCACCCCTTTACCGTTCTCTGGTGTGGAAGCCTCCATCTTGAATTCAGGTAGTACTATCCTCTCGCTCCACCGAGGTGTGGCCATGGCAGCCAGAGCCCAGGTGAGCTTTTGGAACAGGCTTGGCCAGGGATACCTCCGGGGAGTCCCTGGGTGAGCCCCTGAAGGTATAATTGCATCCCAACAGATGCTCCCCTTGGAGGGGCTCCAGGCAGTACATGTCCAAGGAACCCAGAGACATTACTTCCCCTGCCCCTCCTGCAGCACTGCTTAGATGGCTGGCCCCACTGCTGAACCCATCCAGGCTGGAGGACACCTTAGCTGCAAGAGGTCAATACAGGGCATGGCAGGAGGGAGAGACAGCCTCCGCTGCTGACCTTTCCTGATCCCCTTTGGGCTAAGCAGCATCCCCCTTCATGTCAGCGGAGGCTGTAGGCAGGCAGGGCTGGCTTTTGCCAGGAAAGGCTCCTAGGCTGTAGGTTTCTGCTCAGAACCCTGGCCCCTTCTCACCCTTGGGACTGAGCTCTACGCCCTCCACGTAGAAGGCGCTGCTGCGCAATGCAATCTCCTGCAGGATGATCCCAAAGCTGTACACATCCGCCTTCTGCATGGCCGGGGGTAGCAGGAGCAGGGTCCCCTTCTGCAGCAGCTCTGGAGCCATCCATAGCTTCTCTGAAGCAAGAGCCGGAGAGTCTGGGGTCAGGGGGGCACAGGGCTCAGGCTTCCCCAGGGATGGGCAGGAGACCAAGCTCTAGGGGGGCTTGCCGGGCACTCACTGGCATAGAGCGCATGGCTGCCCTCACTCTCATGGCACTGGCGGAAGCTGGCCAGACCATAATCCGTGATTTTGAGCACGAAGCGGCTGTCCACCACGCAGTTGGAGGACTTGAGGCTGCCATGATAGCCAATGATGCTGTTGTGTAGAAAGGCCATGCCCTGTGTGGGGCAGGAAGGGAGAGAGGGGACAAGCAGCTGCTGAGTGTAGAAGGAGATCCCCAAAGGATGGAGGGAGGCCCACTTGAGGTTGAGCCCCATCTGAATGGGGGGGGAAGATGGGGGCCCATGGGATGCCCAGCCAGAAGCCTGGAAAAGCTTGCAGAGAGTCCCACCGAGAGGCGTTCCAGGGTGGGGAAAACAGCATGGCAGCCCCGCCCAACCCCCTCACTCGAATGCCAGGAGCCCCTTTCCTCACCTTGACAATGTCGTTGATGAGAGCGTAGCGGAACATCCAGTCCAGATTGATGCTCTCGTTCTCCAGAATGTCCTGGGCAGGCCGAGGAGGGGCACAGGTCAGCTTTGGCTACGGCCCAGCAGGGAAAGCCCTGCCCCCTGCCCCTCCATACTGGACAGCCGCCTCACCTGCAGACTGCCACGAGGACAGTACTCTGTCACGATGCAGATGTTGGGGGGGTCAATGCAGGCCCCGATGAACCGGGTCAGGTGGTTGAACTGAATATCCCGCATCTATGGGGCAGCGAGCATGGACCAGTGGAGCAGAGGCCATTGCCAGTGTCTTCCTGCCTGGCAGTCCCTGCAGCAGAGGCTTCCACCCCCCATAAGACCCCCAGAGCAGTCAGCCCTGCCCTCCCAGTACATACGTGCTTGAGCTCAAAGAGCACCTGCCTCGTCAGCTCAATCCGTTTCTTATTGACATGTTTAATGGCCACCACGTTTCCCTGCAGGGCAAGAGAGGAGCGGGGGAGGGGGTGTGAGCCGGCCTGGCCTCCAACATGGCTGGGGCTGGGAAGGGGGACGGAGGGGGGCTCACCTTGAAGAGTCCTGTGTTGGCAAAGATCTGGTACTTGCCATGGGCCGTCATGAGGGAGCCGTAACTGGAGCCGCGCTGGAGAGAAGCCAAGGCAGAGAGTCACAGCCAACCGAGGCCTAGTGGGCAGGAGGGGGAAAGGGCCCCATCAAAGCTGAGGGGTTGGGGAACAGGTGTGTGGGGGGGGGCTGGGCCTTGGACGGATCCTCTGTGGGCAGCTCACAGTACCTACCAGCGAGAGAGTGAGCCGGCTGCCCGCCCCTTTGTGATAGCGCTCCGAGCCACCAAACTGCAGTTCCTCCCAGCGTATCCGCCACAGCATGCTGGCCAGCTCCTTCTCTAGCATCAGCTTCCTACCAAGAGCCAGAGTAGCTCCTGAGCTTTCTGACCCAGCCACAGGCCCCCAGCTTCCACTCCCCGCCAAGTGCCCTGCAATTGGACCCAGCCTGGACTCAGGGCTGAGTCTGCAGTGCAAGAGCCTAAACCTGCCCTAGCCTGAGGCACCTACCGCACCCCAGCCCAAGTGCCAACCAAGGCCACCTAGCTGGTTCACCCCAAGCAACCTGGCATGTGTGAACAAACCAACCAGACCTTCCTCTGGTTTAGCCCACTGCGTGAACTTCTCTCAGAGGTTGTGGAGGCCCTTCTGGTGCAGCCCAGCCTCCACCAAAGGCTGAGGAGGAAGCACTTGGCTAAGCCCAAACTGCCTCTGACCACACATCACACAGGTGGTCACTGCAACAACGACCCTCCTCTTCCTCCTCCTCCTGGGCTGCACACTGCTTGTCTGGCCAGGGCACCACCCCTTCTTGCCCTACCCCAAAGAGTTTGCTTAGGCACCTGAAGATCAGGAAGCTGGAAACTCCAAACATGATGAAGGTGAGTCCGGCCCCCAGGGCTAGGATTGCCAGGGTGCTAAGTGCGCCTGCAAGGACAAAGCAAATCAGGGAGGGGCTCTGCCTACCAGCCACCCCCAGGAAGGCACCCTGATGGGCACAGGAAGGCAGCTGGGTATCATTGAGGGTGGTCTTTCTCCAAAGCTCTCCCAGGGTGAAGGGAGCCCTGTCTCTCCCCCAACTTTCTTTGGGCAGCAAGCCCACAGACACCCACTTTTGTCACAGGAAGGGTCATCCATGTCAAAACAGGGGGGGTTATCGAGAGGCGGTTGCCCCTTCACCCAGAAGATGGGTCCAAGCCACTTCAGCTGCTTCTCCGATCCCACATAGTGTCCCACCACCTGTGGGCAGAAGGCCTTTGGCTCACCTGGCCAGATGTTGCTGTTCTTCACCCACCCACCTCCTGGCCAGGAAAATGGAGGGGGATTATTGCCCCAGACTTTCTCCCTCCAGGAGAGAAGGGTTGGTGTCTCCTGACAAGAGAGAACTGGGTTGCTGGGTAGGCTGCAGTTAGGGACTGCTGGGGGGCAGCGGCCTACCTGGTACTCGCCACTATCCCCCTCCACCATGGCCCACAGATTGAAGTCTGTGTCGCGGTCATTGTTCTGATCCATGCTCACGGTCCCAGTGATCCCTGGAGGAGTAAAAGTAGCCACACATTTGGGTCAGGCCCCTAGGAGCAGTTGGGGCCAGCAGCGCTGTCACCCTTGTAGATGGAGCTGGGGAAAAGTCACTCCCCAGGGCACCTCACCCAGGTGAGCCTGGGCCCCAAACCTGGACCTCCTCTCCAGCCGTTCCAGCCCCCCCCCACCTAATAAGGAAGACCTTCTAAGATCTCTTTTGGATGATCTTCAGCCTGGCCCTGGGTCTGGGAGCCCCCCTCCTTGCAACCCCCGTACCCTGGAACCTGCGCCCCTTCATCTTCTCCAGGATGCGGCTGTTGTTAAGCTTTGTGTCGCCCTCGTGGAGGGTCTCGTTCAAGGCCAGGGCGTAAAGGAGCAGCCCGTCGTGGAAGCAGCCTGCCACCAGGTTTTTCTGTTGTGGAGGAGCCAAAGAGGGAGATGGAGGCATTGCTCAGTGCCCTCCGAGGCACCTCCTTCTAGCAGGAGACTAGGAGACCAGGAGAGCCACGCAGCTGAAGGGCCCACCCTTGGGAAGACCCCCTTGTCTAGGGAGGCAGTAAGAATTTAACCTGGCACCAGTTGTGAGCTAACTCCAGATACTCCAAATTCCCCTTGGTCCCAATCCACAACAAGCAAACGTTTCTAAATGCCAGAACACAGGAACCCTTCTCTGCTTGGATACAGAGGGGCCCACTTGCACTGGCCTCTCCTCCAGTGCATCCCTGTGGTCAGGAGGAGCCGGTGACTGCAGGCCCTTTGATCCGGAGGCTAAAACTAGGGACGTTTTACTCTGATTTCAGGGTAGAAAACATGAACTTGTCTATTTCAGAAAAGGGGAGCGAAATCTCTCCATTGTCCCAAAGGAGACTAGGAACAGCTCCGGTTGTGAGCTCAGCTTTTGCCAGCAACCCAGAGCGTGAAGAGTCTTTAGCCTGCTCTCTTCCTGGGCCCCATGGCCCTCTGTGGGAGGAACTGGTCGCCAGTATCCCTCCCTGGCGGGGTTCACCCAACAGGCTGGGCTCGGCTGAACCGCGACTGGGCGTTCAAGGCTCTCGCTGTAGAAGGCCCAGAAGGTGGCAGGCGAGGGGGTTTCACTGCTGCAGACCCCCTCAGGGGACTGAATGCAGCCAGCAGATCCTGTGGATTCCTCAGTGCTTGGAGGCCTGTGAACGAGCAGGCCCAGCTGTTGAGCCAGTAATTGGTCAACAGGTGAACAGCCAATCAGGAAACAGGCTTTCTCAGTGAACAGTGAGAGGTGTGAATGCAGCCCCCCTTCTCCTTAATGCCTTTTTCTGCCTGCCTGTGGGTTCCTGGGAAACTGCATAGAAAATGGGGAGGGGAGCCTAAAAATAGGAGCAGCCCTGTGGGGAGGGGGCAGGATGTGTGTGGGAGGTGGCCGCTGTTTCCTGTCTGCACCCAGAGTGGCTTCCAAAGCTTGGTAAAAGGGGTTCCTGCTGTTCTCCACCCCCCAGGAAAGGAAAAGGTTAATTACTTGCACCCGCCTCTTTCAGAAGGGGACTCTACTAGTCTCCCAGCCTCCAGTGCTGAGAGACTGGAAGGGACCTGCAAGCAACACTGCCCCTAATTTCCTTTCCCCCCCCCAGTGCTGGCCCTTGAGAACCACCTGCTCTTCCAGAGGGCTTCCAGGCGAAACACTTTTCCAGGGCCTAGGAGGTGCCACCCATCTGGGCAGTGGGGAGGGCAGGCTGCTCCTCCCTGCTAGTAGCTCAAGAGGGCAGGACCGGTTCTTTTTCTGGAAGAACACTCCCCCTCCTATGCCAATCAGGACGGGCATAGTAAAGCTTATCTTGGGGGCAGCTCCAGTTGCCCAATATGGAACAGCCTTCTGAGCAGAACCTACTCACAGCCTTGCTTTGGACGAGAGTAGCTATGTGCCTGGTTGATGGCAGCTAGTAATTCCTGTGCCATTGCAGGCAGAAGTTTGGGCAGAGACCCCTGCCCTCAGCCTAGGAGGATGGGTGTGACACACACATACACCCCTTCCGCTTCTACCCAGCCCCTCAGGCTAGTGGCTGCCTGGACCAATTGGGAGTTCTCTCCCTTCCCCAGCCCCCCAGACTTGGCCTTGGCTGGCTGTAGGGGTCCTGAAGAGGTTCCACTGTGGCCTCTCTGCTCTAGGCAGCCCAGAGCTTGTGGGGGTCCCCTTTCAGAGAGGGGGCTTTGAAAATCCTCCACCTCCCAGCCTCTTAAAGCTTGCTGGAAGCAAAGGCTGAAGAGGCCAAGAAAGACCCTCCCAAACTCACATTCAGGGCTTCCTCTGCCAGCTGAGAGTCCCCCCTCAAAGTGGGAGGCAAAACTCTCTGGATCCCCCTCTGGAGACCTCCACCAAGGGGCACCTTGGGTGGGGAAGGATCCCATTCATTCTCTGGGCTTTCATGCTCACAGATGGGGGAGGGTCTGACTGGACTATTTGGAAAGCTCTAGATTGCGACTTTGGATTGTCATAACATACAACCTGTGTGTCTCCCACTACTCCTAGTAGAGGCTATCACACCCAAGGGGGTGAAAATGATAGAAACCTTTGGACAACCCTTGGGAGAGGGAGAAGGGAGAGGGAGAAGGGAGAAACAGGCTGGAGGGTCTGGCACAAACTCCTGGAAAGACACCAGCTGGGGAGGGATTAGACAACTTGCAGAGAGGATTCTCTCCCTCCCTCCCTCCCCCCACGAGAGTGTGCGTGTGTGAGTGTGCGGACTCATTTGAACCGCCTTGCCTCCTGATTTCCTGTGCTTGCTGGAGGGAGCCCTCTGCACAGCAGACTAGTGTTCCTGCTATGTTCCCGATGCCATGAAGCAGTCAAGTCCTCCCAAGGGTTGCTGCAGCTGCTTCCAGGTCCCTGGCCAGCAATTTGACAGTTCCAGCCAAAATGGGGCACCACGCTTTGGGCAGGCCCTCAAAGCAGCTGCACCAAACCCAGCTACCTTAATGCATCAAGAAAGAAGCTCCAGAACCAGGCAGTTTCTCTGCTCCGTTCAGCCGGGCGGGACCAGGAAACGGAGCTGGGACCCGCCTCATTTCCAGGACCCTCTTTAAAGTTACAGTGTCAATGGTTCAATCCGTATTCGGGAAGCTCCAGAATGACTTCAAGCCCTAAGTACCCCAAGGAGCTGCTGCTCACTGGGTGACACCTCCCCCCATGCAAAGCTACAGCAGGCCAGCTGACCCCAAGGGACCGAGAGTGCTTCTCCCAAAGCAGCGAAGGACCGAGGCCAGCCCTGCTACCAGCCACCTCCCCAAGCAGGCTGGGAACCATCCCACCGGCTTTCGTTCTGTGAAGATGGGCATGGCCAGTCGCTCAGCGTCGAGACTGCCTGTGCTGGCCCAGCACCCGCCGGGCTCCCCGTTCAAGGAGGCTCTGCGTGTGAGGAGAGGTTTGCCCTGGTCAGTCTTCAGGCAGCCTTCCTTTCTGCCAGAGGCTTTGGCTGTGGGGGACTCCTCTCGCCCAGCTACGGTAGAAGCTCAAGAGAGGGGGAAGGGGTGCTGGAGGGATGAGGGGGGGGCGCTTACCAGTGAACTACTGAGCTCCACCTGATAGTGCTGGCGAGCCTTCAGGATCACCTGGTTCTGGAAGTTTCGGTACTCAGACGTTTGGGGTTCATGGTAGGTGATCACCAGCACTGTCTGCAAGAAAAGCCATTGGCTGAGGGACATGGGAGCCCATGTGCCCCTGCTGGTGAGGCACCAGCCTTTTCCCTCTCTGCAATATCTCTCTCTCTCTCTCTCTCTCTCTCTCTCTCTCTCACACACACACACACACACACACACACACACACACACACACACACACACACAGACACACACACAGCGCTTCCTGCACGTAGCTGTCTGGAAATCTCACACCAGGCTGCAAGATGACTTCCATCTGCCCTTGCTGGCACAGCCAATAGGTGGGGGCTTTGCAACCTCTGGGGGCTGCATGTGGCTCCCCTTGCCTCAGGCACTGGCCTCCCCCCCTCCCTGGCCCATCCTGCCTCTCCTCCTTCCCATCTGCTCCTGAGCATTTCTGCAAAGCCTGCAGCCTCTTTTGAGGGGAGGGGCAGAGACGGGTTGTCGCGCTCAAGACCTGCATTTGGAAGTAGTTGAGAGGAAGGGGCAAGGAAGCCAGTCTGCACTTCCAGCAAGGTTTGGCTTCACACACACACACATACACATACACACATAGAGAGAGAGAGAGAGAGAGAGAGAGAGAGAGAGAGAGAGAGAGAGAGAGAGAGAGAGAGAGAGAGAGAGAGAGAGAGAGAAGAGAGAGAGAGAGAGAGAGACACGCCCCAAACACACATTTTGAGGCAAGCTGATATTGGCCAGGTAGAGGCCTGGTTGGCTGCTCAGGGCCACAGGCAGCCAGGGAATTAAAGCAGCTCAGGGTCTGAAGCTGGCTGCTCTCCAGGGGCTTCTGTTCTGCTCCCCCACAGCATGTCTACCCCCACCCTGCAGCAAAGGGTTGAATTCCTGCCCTCCCCCCATCCCTGCCTTTCTAAGCTCCTCTTGCAGAAGAGATCTGGGATCCTTGCTTCTCCCTTGCAGCAAGCAGAGGAGGCGCCAGGAGAGGCTGCTGGGGGTTTATGCACAGACTGGGTAGCAAGTGGTGGACCACCACCACCACCACCACCACCACCACCACCACCACCACCCCGATGCATCCCCCCTGGCACTCCACACTGGGCACCTCAGTTCTTCTAGCAGTTGAGTACCTGCCAGGCCCTGGCCAGAAAGAGACATGCACAGCTCCCTGCTTAGAGGGCTGGGACCCACAAGTCCTTCCCCTCTGAGTAAGAGAAGGCCCAGGCCCAGGGAGAGACCCCAAGAGCAGAGAAGGAGCTAATGGTCCCAAACCCGCAGGAGAGGAGGAGGAGGAGGATTCACCCTGGCCACCACTGTACCCCACCCCACCCCACCTCCATACACAGACACACTCTCTGAACTGTTGTCCTTGAGGGTAGAGCCAGCCTCCCAGCATCGGGTTTCCAGAAGAGCAGGTGGTGGGGCTCCCTGCTCCCCAGCCCAGGCCCTCGGAAGACTAGAGGCCCTTCCTTCCCCCGAGAGGGCAGCCTTGACATCCCTGCTGCTCCACTTCAGCCCTCCCCACTTGGGTGTCCAAGGGTGCAGGCTCCTTTCTCCGGCTACTAGACTGACCTGGAAGGCCTCCCGCAGGGTGCCCGAGTCCTGGCCCTCCTTGCTCAGCCAGGGCTTGGCAGCCACCTGGTGCCCATCCCCTTGCAGGCTCTCTCCAAAGACGTCCACATAGAAGAAGACATAGTCGCCATTGGTCATGCCCTCCGACTGGGCCCGGCGCATGACTTGGTGAAGCATCTCCAGGGGGCCACAGATGTAGATGACTGCCAAGAGAAAAGGCAGGAGGGACCCCATTGGATCAGCTGCTCTTCTGCTCGTCTGCGCTGGCGCTCTCCCGCAACACCCCACCCACCCTGTGGCTGACAGCGGCACTCCCATGGGGCTCCCGACAGCCTCTAAAAATTTCCCCTACGTTGTCCTGTTTCTGGTTAGAAATGGGGAGAGCTCGTACTCCATGGGAAGCATCAAATGTAATTGTATTTAGTGAATGCGAAATATCACTTACATTTAAATCCAAGAAAACAAATTTATTGCTTCGATCCCAACTTTTTTGTTTGCACTCAAAGGCCCTGTGCAGCCTCGTTCCCGGGCAGCAGAAGGAAGGCTGTGACGGCCACCCCACACACGGAGCCCCATGTAGAAATGTGGAGCAGGGCCCCCCTTCTGTGGTGGACCCTGACTGCCAGCCTCCCTCCATAGCTGGACCTTTGCCCTCTCCCCCAGAAAGGCGAGTTGGGTGCTCTGATGAAAAACCCAGCTGGGTTCCACAGAAAGTTATCAGGGCTGAGCAGTGGTGGGATTCAAATATGTGAACAACCGGTTGTCTGTGTGGATGCCGCTTCCGGAAGTCCATTCTGGGCTTGGGCAACCAAAAATTAGCTACCGGTTCTGCTGGTGCGAACTGGCTGAATCCCACCACTGGGGCTGAGCCCCACCTGCCCCCACTGATCCTTCTACGGCTGGAGACATATAATAATAATAATAATAATAATAATAATAATAATAACAACAACAACAACAACAACAACAACAACAACAACAACAACAACAACAATAACATTGACAATTGCAAAAGGCAGCTTTACTAGGAACTGCTTCCATCTTGTGACAATATCTGTAATACTACGGTATCAAACATCCACATCTGCCTATCCCAGGTCCTTGGTAAGGACTCAATAGTTAGACAAATTGCCAAATCCAGTCTGAATATCTGGCTGACTGTGCGATGATCAATAATACTAATACTAATACTAATACTAATACTAATACTAATACTAATACTAATACTAATAATAATAATAATAATAATAATAATAATAATAATAATAATAATAATAATAATAATAATAATATTGGAAGGGACCTTGGAGGTCATCTAATCCAACCCCTGTTCAGGCAGGAAACCCTATACCATTTCGGACAAATGGATGTCCAGTCTCTTCTTAAAAACTTCCAGTATTGGAGCACTCACCGCTTCTGGAGTTATTTATCATTCATGCTCTAGCAAAGATATTTGATCCACATCTAATAGTCAGTTACAATAAATACAAATAAGAAACTTTTTTTAAAAAAAAAATGAAAGAACCTGACATTGTATAATAATGTATTCTATATATATAAAAAATCCAGACAGAGAGATGCGCACAAAGCACACACAAATGTTTTCAAGCTAGAGCGCAAAAATGGATCCTTGCATTCTTGAAAGAAGCCAAAGCCAAGGCAAAGGGCGGGTTCAGGGCAAGGTACTCCCTGCTTTCTAAAACCGCTATCCAGAAGACCGCTTGACCCCGGGTGATCCTCTTCCCAGATGGACGGACAGATGGACAGAGGAGCCTGTGCAAACAAACCTTTTGCCAAAGATGGCAGCTGCTGGGCAGTGCAACCCGGGGTGGGGGGAGACTGTTTCTCCAGAAGGGCAGGCCTCAAACCTTTTAGGGCAGCGGTTCTCAACCTGTGGGTTGCGACCCCATTTGGGGTCAAACGACCATTTCACGGGGGTCGCCAAACACCGCAGTCTGCCATTTTTTTTTTGGTTGGCCATTTTTTTTTGGGTCAGCCATTTTTTTTCCCTTTTGCAATGCGGGCCCGCCATTTTTTTCCTGTCGGCCATTTTTTTTGGGTCAGCCATTTTTTCCCCTTTGCGATGCGGGCCGTCGCGCCGAGCATGCGCGATGCGCCCCGTCACACCGCGCATGCGCGATGTGCTCTGTCACACCGCGCATGCGCGATGCACCCCGTCGCACCGCGCATGCGCGATGTGGGCTGGGGTCGAGCCCCAGAAAAGGTTGAGAACCGCTGTTTTAGGGGCTTCTGCAGAGTGGCAGGTGCTTGCGGAGAATCCACCCCCACCCTCAGAATCTGAGTTTTCCCCATGTGGTGTACATCACTATCCTCCCAAGGTGGGGGCGGCCACATGTGGATAGCAGGGACCATTCTGACCTCTGCAGGAATGGAGGCATTGAGAGAGCCCCCTATGCCCACTGCAAATAGTTTTTCTGTGCCACAAGAAGTATTCAAAGGGGGAGGGACGTTCCCCCAGCAGCAAGCACCTGCCTTCAATGGAAGGAGAGCTCCTGGGATGTGCAGGGGAAGGGAACTTCCCCATGGATAGCCTGACTCCACCAGTCACTCTTCACCACCAGGTGAGAGGGCATCTCACCTGCAGCTGGGCTTCCTCTCTGGTCCAGGTAAGAGAACAGAGAAAGTCAACATATCCCCCCCCCAATCTGACTCCCAAACATCCAGACTGCAGCTCTGGGGAGTCAGAGGAAGAAGAGATGGGGGGGCACCCCACAGCAAGAGCTGAAAAGGGCTCAGGAGCTGGCAAGAATAGGAGCATCAGAGCTGGGAAAAGAAGAACAAAGGTCAACAAACAAAGACAGATTTAGGCAGCCTCGAAAGAGATGCAACTTCAGGTGAGTCAGAGTCAACCTGTTCTCCAAAGCACCTAAAGGCAGGACAGGGAGCAACAGATGGGAGCTTATCAAAGAGAGAAGCAACCTGGAACGATGGAGGAATTTCCTGACAGTGAGAACAATCAATGGAACAGCTTGCCTCCTGTAGTTATGGCTGCTCCATCACGGGACGTTTTTAAGAAGAGACTGGACAGCCATCTGTCTGAAATGGTATAGGGTTTAGTCCAGGGTAGTGTTTCTCAACCTTGACAATTTTAAGGCATGTGGACTTCAACTCCCAGAATTCCACAGCCTGCCTTAAAATTGTCAAGGTTGAGAAACACTGGTGGGGTTGGCAACCTTGGCTCTTTTATGACTCGTGGACTTCAACTCCCAGAATTCCTGAGCTAGCCTGGCTCATCTTGGAAACCTCTTCCTTTCCCCTCAGCATGGCTGGCTCAGGAATTCTGGGAGTTGAAGTCCACGAGTCATAAAAGAGCCAAGGTTGCCTACCCCTGGATAGGGTATAGTCTCTTGCTTGAGTAGGGGGATGGACTAGAAGACCTCCAAGGTCCCTTCCAACTCTGTTATTCTGTTAAGATCACTCAAGTTCTTGACAAGGAGAAAAGTGCAGATATCCAGACAAAGAAAAGGAATCCTTGGTGCTCTCTGAGCTTGGTTGTTTCCTTGCAGATGTTTCATTACCCAAACTAGGTAACATCATCAGTGCTAGTAAGGGGTGCCGTTTGAGGAAGCAGAGGACCCAAAGACACCATAAAGGAAGATCAAGGCTGGACTAACTGTGAGAAATTGCCAGTTAGTTTTCAACAGACAAATGAGAAGAATTTAGTGTACCGTTTACGTGATGCACATAATCATCTTAGCAGAAGCAATTTACTGCAAGCAGGGGAATCATGGAATGGCAGAGCAATTAAGCTACCGAGCCAGTCACTTCCTTCCTTTGAAGGCAGAAGACGAGAGGAAAAGATCCAGTTCTGGCCACTGAAGTCCCAGCAGATGGTGGAGGTTGTTTTGTTTTTTGCCTTATGGAAATGGCAAATGTGATCTGGATGGGGGGGGGGGGAGAGATTGTCTCACCACGCCCTTGTCTCCCTTCCAATTGCTTCGGAGTGCTCCGGTGCTGCTCCTCACCTCAGCAAGGAAGGGCCTCCTTGCCCACGATCGGCACCTGGTGGGCCCTGCTGGCTTTCTTGTGGAGCTGGCGTTGCTCAGCCACCGCTTGGAACGAGAGGAATCACCCAAATTAGGCAGCCTCTGACTGAGGTCTCCAGGATTTCCCCTGGATTTTGGAGAAGCCCCGAGTGACAAAACTGGGGGAATCCCCTGAAAACAAAGAATGAATTTTGACAGAGCCTTTATTAAGGACCACCTCAGGGTGAAAAGAGCAGCAAAGGTAACTCTCCTGTCTGCAGAGAGCCCACTAGCAGGCCTGCTCAAGGGGCCCTGGTGCCTCCTGGGAAGTGGGAAGGAACATCAGCAGGACTGCTGTGAGGAACGTGCTCAGCATCTCTCGGATAGAGTTACTAGGATTGGCTCCAAGTTGGAATTTGGCTATGCAAGTCCTGCAGAGCATGGCTTGGCTTGGTTTTCTGGGAAGAATTTGAGTCTATTAGTCCTGAGGAAGTGGGCACAGTCCCCAGGACATGACCTTGGCCACGTGCATTAGATCCATAGTCTAACTCAGGTCTTCTGGGAGATGATGCGTGCTTGGGCCCAGGTACAGAGATAGTCTTGATCAAATTATGTGGCAGCTGTTACAAAAATATCAGTTAAGCTCAGAAGGACAGAAATTAAAAGATGCCCCTGCTATAAGAGGGAGGGAAGAGAGGCTCACGGAGATACTGTCATTATAGCCTATATAAGCAGAGATCAGGTGCAGCTTCTGGGGCCTATTTCCTGACCAGGGCTGTCCTGTGGGGCAATACCAGGGCTTGGACTTCACCCTTGATTGAGGGAGAAGTGCATCCACACAAAAGACCCTCACAGGATCCAAAGTTATCAGACTAACCAAAGAGAGAAGCAACCTAGAACTAAGGAGAAACTTCCTGACAGTTAGAACAATTAACCAGTGGAACAACCTGCCTCCAGAAGTGGTGAATGCTCCAACACTGGAAGTTTTTAGGAAGAGACTGGACAGCCATTTGTCTGAAATGGTATAGGGTTTCCTGCCTGAGCAGAGGGTTGGACTAGATCAGTGATGGCGAACCTTTTAGAGACCAAGTGCCCAAACTGCAACCTAAAACCCACTTATTAATCACCGGGTGCCAGGTGGCCGTGGCCCACTGGGTGGGTGTGGCTGTGGTGGTCATGACAGTGGGTGGGTGTAGCCAAGGTGGGCGTGGTCACCTCGATGTTGTTCATGTGGCAGGATGCCTGTGGGGGCCGGGCAGGGTTGGGGGAGATCCAGGGGGTCTCTGTCAGGTGGGGCAGTGGGCAGGAGGCTCGTCCTGTGGGGTGAGGCAAGGCAAGGCGAATCAGGGTGGGGGTGCCACTATCGCAGGGCAAGGTGAGGCAGGGACTGGGGCGGCTGCTGCCTGACACCATCGGCCCCCACACACAGAGGCCAGTGAGCGCATGGGAGCCGACAGTGTAGTCAGCAGCCACAGTCTGCCGGCTCCTCAACCGGCGCACTCTGGAGCTCCACAGCCTGCCACCAGTTCAGAGAAGCCGCCTTTGAGCTAGACGGCCGTCTGACAGCTGAGGAGGCAATGCAGTGGATCATGCCCAGGAAAAGGAGAGCATGCGAGGCCAGGAGGGATGTGACGGGGGGAGGGAAACCAGCCGTGCTGGGATGCATCCGGCCAAGTGAGACCTCGGTGAATTAGCGGGCGGCTGGTTGAAGACAGACGGTTGCCATCTCCAGGGCAAGGCGCGCGTGCCGACAGAGAGGACTCTGAGTGCCACCTCTGGCACGCATGCCATAGGTTCGCTACCACTGGACTAGATGATCTCCAAGGTCCATTCCAACTTCTTCTACTACTACTACTACTACTACTACTACTACTACTACTACTACTACTTCCTCCTTGATCTCTCAGCAGCCTTCAACACTACTGATCCTGGTATCTTTCTGAACCACCTGAGATACGAGGAATAATGGTGCTGCAGTGATTCTCCTTCCTCCTCTAGAGCCAGCTGGTGTTTAGGGAGAGGGAAGGATCCCGCTGCAAGCCAGCTCTCAGGGCTGTATGCCTTTCCACTCCTCTTTAGCATCTACATGAAGCTGATGGGCAAAGTCATTGGCATGGAGTATCTATTTATTTATACATGTCTACTCCAGGCCAAGGAATGCTGTCAACACCCTAATGTTTGGAGGATGGTCAGAGACAGGATGATGGTTATCAAGAACTGTCAGGTTGCGGTGAGTTATCCAGCACTGTCAGCTCCTCGAAGGAGGGGCCGCATGACTGCTTGCTTTAAGGCTGAGGGCCCCCTTTCTGAAAGATGCTAGGAGCATAGAATGAACCCAAGTCACCTCCCAAGCAGCCTTAACAGCCCAGAAAGGACCTAGATTCCCTAGGCCAGGGATGTCAAACTCAATTTCACTGAGCGCCGCATCAGCATTGTGGTTATCCTGGGGGGGTGTGGCCAGAGTGGGTGCAGCCTAACAGGTGGGCGTGGATGGAGTGGGTGTGGCCTACTGGGTGGGTGTGGCCAGTTCTATATCATTTGCATCAAGGGTGCCTGTGGGGGCCTGGGCAGGAGTGGGACAGATCTGAGGGTCTCTGGCAGAAGGTGGTGTGATCGGGGCAAGTGCCAAGGCATGGTCCACTGGGGCAAGTGCCAAGATGGCCACCACAAAATTGTACATTGGTTCCCGGCTGGCCAAGGCAGCAGGGGCCGTTCCCTCACTGTTTCCAGGATGGCTTTGTGGGCCCCATGAAACTACTTTGCAGGTCGCATCCGGGCCCCGGGCCTTGTGTTTGACATGTCTGCCCTAGGCAGTTGGACAAACTCTTGGTTCAGAGGACCCTGCAAAAGCAACCTTGGCCTTCTCTCTTTCTGTATAATCTGGGCCTACTGGGTCTGCCATCAAACTGGCTTGTCTCTTTCTGCAGAACACAAGAGTTTCAAGGGGATGGAAAAAATTCAGAAAACAATCTCGAAGAATGTTTATCTCCAGCACCGATATGGAGAAGGAACTATGTTTTGGTCTATTTATGACTAAAGCAGAAGCACCTGGGATGGTCACCCTGAGAAACCAACTGCTGGACGTTAGCCTGACCCAGCAGGACGAATCTCAAACTCTTCGGAGACACAGAAGTTCCCTCCTGAAAGCCTTTCCCAAAGCTACCGAGTTGGGGGTAGTCATTATTTTCTGCGGGGGGTGGATTCCACAGACTGACCACCCACAACGGAATGGAGGCTGCCCTTTCTTTTCAACTGGCAATTGCAGTTCTCGGGACAAGCCCTCAAGGTGCCTATCAGTAAAGACAAGGGAAAACTTCCAGTTTCTCCAATAGGCCTTTGCCACATTCTCCTCGGGATGTCTTTTTCCCCAGCCAGCCAGTCAGTCCTCCTTTCCTGCAGTTTTTCTGTTTCTTCTTTTTGGGTCTGGTAGCCACAACAGCTCGCACAATACTTGGTCATTGTAGTCATCTCGTAATCACGTTGTACTCATGTGCCAAACCCCAAACTGATCCAATGGGTTGGATCTGCACCACGTAGCCAGCCTCCCCTTGGAGGAGAGCCTCAGCACCAGCCCTGATATTCAGCCCAAGCAAGCCAGCAAGCTTAGCAGAGCTGTGGGTGCCAATTCCCACATCGCTCTTGGGCAGAGTATGTGGCTAAACCAGCCAATGCCCTGGCACACTGGCGTGATCATCTGAAGCCACGAAGGCCTGAAAGGCGAGCACAGCAAGCCTCCTGTTCTGGCTTGAGTTGAGTTGAGGGGCTCAACTACTGGCGTGGCCCTAGAGAAGGGAGAAAGGCCAGCCCTTCCTGGCTCTTTAATCTTTCTCTTAAGATTCCCAGTGTGAATCCCTCTGTCTCGTAACTGCCAAGCACAGGACACGGCTGAGGAGCTCCCTTAGGGGCGCCCTGGAAGTGCCCACTTGCTTTTCTTTTGTTTTTAAATGCTTTTTCAGCTCAGCTGGCTGGAATTCAGAATTACGCCACTCTGCACTAGCTCATCTGTGGCCATGGGGCAAGGGTGCAAAATACGAGGTGGATTTGCTAGAGTCGCCCTGCCTTGGCGAGGTGCAATAATAATAATAATAATAATAATAATAATATTATTATTATTATTATTATTATTATTTATTTCTCAAATTTATATGCCGCCCTTCTCCTAGGACCCAGGGCGGCTTACAAAAATACAATAAAATTTCACAATAAAATTAATCACATTCACACAACAAGCACAGTCAGCCCACAGCTGCTGATGGAGGGACACTCCTAGGCC
Organism: Bothrops alternatus; assembly: GCA_034064705.1. Classification (NCBI taxonomy): domain Eukaryota; kingdom Metazoa; phylum Chordata; class Lepidosauria; order Squamata; family Viperidae; genus Bothrops; species Bothrops alternatus. Next base: position 32,389,564 of record JARGCV010000016.1, on the reverse strand, counting down.
CAGGGGCAGAGCACAGCTCATACGCCCCAAGCCTGTTGGCATAAATGTGTCTTTAACAATCTCCGGAAAGCTAGGAGGGAGGAAGCAGTACGAACCTCTGAGGGAAGCTGGTTCCAGAGGGCTGGGGCAGCAACGGAGAAGGCCCTAGCCCTAGGCCCCGCCAGATGACATTGCCTGACAGACGGGACCCGTATATAATGATGATGATGATGATGATGATGATGATGATGTTGGAAGGAACCTTGGAGGTCATCGAGTCCAACCCCCTGCTCAGGCAGGAAACCCTACACCATTTCGGACAGATGGCTGTCTAGTCTCTTCTTAAAAACTTCCAGTGTTGGTGCATTCACCGCTTCTGGAGGCGGGTTGTTCCACTGGCTAATTGTTCTAACTGTCAGGAAGTTTCTCCTTAGTTCTAGGTTGCTTCTCTCCTTGATTAGTTTCCATCCGTTGCTTCTTGTCCTGCCCTCAGGCACTTTGGAGAATAGTTTGACTCCCTCTTCTTTGTGGCAGCCCCTGAGATATTGGAACACTGCTATCATGTCATCCCTGGTCCTTCTCTTCGTTAAACTAGACATACCCAATTCCAGCAACCGTTCCTCATGTTTTAGCCTCCAGTCCCCTAATCGTCTTTGTTGCTCTTCTCTTTACTCTTTCTAGAGTCTCAGCATCTTTTTTTACATCATGGTGACCAAAACTGGATGCAGTATTCCAAGTGTGGCCTTACCAAGGCCTTGTAAAGTGGTATTAATACTTCACGTGATCTTGATTCTATCCCTCTGTTAATGCAGCCCAGCACTGAGTTGGCTTTTTTGTCAGCTGCAGCACATGGCTGGCTCATATTTAAGTGATTGTCTATTAGGACTCCGAGGTCCCTCTCACACTACTATTGAGCAAGGTACCCCCTATACTATACCTGTACATTTGGTTTTTCTTCCCTAAATGTAGAACCTTACTTTTTTCACCACTGAATTTTATTTTGTTAGATAGCGCCCTGTATTCAAGTCTGTCCAGGTCCTCCTGTATGTTAAGCCTGTCTTCTGGAGTGTTGGCTATTCCTGCCAGCTTGGTGTCATCCGCAAATTTGATAAGTTCCCCATCTATCCCCTCGTCCAAATCCCCTCTGGGTTGGAGTGGCAAAGCTGATGGCCGAGGGGAGGGCTGTCTGGGCTCAGGCAATTATTTCTCTGTGGACACCCCCCCCCAACTGACCCTCGTGGAGTTTTAGATTACATTCTGGGAGTCAAACAGGAGAGGGGGATTCCCAGACGAAGCTACCAAACAAAATCTCACCAAGGTTGAAGCTTGGCCCTTGAGCTGTTCAGGTGAAACACAAATGTGTGCAAACATAGCTGGCGCCTTAATGTTTACATAACTTAAACTTCCTTACTTCAAAGCACTCTCAGGTTCTTTTGCTGGGGAGCGCCGAGCCACCCCACCCCCTCATCGCCCTTTGCGCAAATTCAATTAAGAGATTATTTTAGCAACCGCTGCACCAAGCGGGCTGGAGGCATCCGGGTTCCCTTGCCACAAGCGCGCTTCCCCACTTTCCCTAACGCAAGGGGCAAACCGGGCAGTTTTGCGGAAGGCTGGATAAAAGCCAGTCCCGGGGAGGGAGGGGGGGAGATCGGTGCCGGCGGGATCCTGCTTGGGTGTGCCGGAGGCTGCCCGGCGCCCTCCAGCACCGGCGGCCCAGCTGCGCAGCTGGAAAGGGGTCGCCGGGCCGGCAGCTCCACGGCAGGGAGGGAGGGAGGGAGGGAGGGAGGCCAGCCCTCCTCCTCAGCCAAGAGGGCGAGCCCGCCGCCCCGGCACGCGCCCGCTCCCCCGGCCCTGCGGGATCCGCCCGGCTATCCGGGCCGGCGCTGCGCAAGGGCCGCGCCCCGACGGAAAAGCCTGCGATCGAGGGAGCGCCCCGCAGGCTCGGCCCCGCGCGGGAGGCCTGCAGCCTGCAGTCCGCGAGGCCTAGCCGGGCCACCCAGCTGGCGGGGAGAGCGAAGCTCAGGCCCCGCAAAGGCGTCTCCCCGTCCCAGCCGCAGCCCTCGAAGCAGCGCAGCCAACCCGAGGCAGCCGCCGGTTTCCGGCAGGAGGGAGCCGCGCCTCCTCCCCCCCCCCCGCGGAAGCGGGAAGGCCTTTTCCTTCCAGCGCGAGCGCGCTTGGTGGAGGAGCGGCTCAGGGGGCAGAGACTGCCGCTCGGCCCGGCGCCTTCTCACGGCTGAACCCGGCGTGTAGAACATAGAACCTTTGGGCTGGAAGGGACGTTGGAGGTCTTCTAGTCCAACCCTTTGTTCAAGGCAGGAGGCCTTATACCATTCCGATTAAATGGTTGTCCATTCTATTTTTGAAAACAGCCAGGAATGGAGCACTCACAACTCTGGGAGACAAGCGGTTCCACTGATTGATTGTTCTCACTGTCAGGAAATTTCTCCTTATTTGTAAGCTTCTCCTCCTGCCCTCTGGTGCAATGACCCGGCCTTTGAGCAGGCCCGGCTGTGCTGGCTTGGCCACAACATCCTCCCCACCCCCACATCCTTTGGGATTGCAACTGGAAGGCTCCCCTGCCTGTTCCCTGCTCTTAACAAGGCCTCCCTCACCCCGTTTTGGGGCCCTGGGATCTGGAGATCTCTTCTGCCAGGTTGCACATTTGAACACTTGGACACCTGTGAAGACTCGTCTTTTGTACAGGATGTGAAACCTGGCATAATTCTGCTCTGCAGAGTCCAAGCAGCAAAACCTGGCTTTTGAGGACTCTGCAGGGTAAATGTGATTTCCAGGATAAAAATAAAATTGTAGGGCACACATAACAGTGCCTAATGGAGTCATGAACAGAAAGATAATCCCCAGTAAAAGAAGACAGTGATCTCCAGGGAAAGATGCAACATCCGTTTCTTGCAGAGTCTATGCCTTTATTTAAGAGTCTATGCCTTTATTTATTTATCACATTTATATGGCTGCCCATCTCACAAGAAGCATCCCTGGGCAGCTTACAGGAAAAACATATAAAACAGTAAACGTGTCAAACATAGTCATATTTAAAATGTTTCTTTAAAACACACACACACACACACACACACACACACACCAAATAGGGGCATCCAAAATTTGACCAATCCCCAAGGATTGAGGGACCTCTGGGAAATAAGGGATGGAGCTGGCCTCACTAGGGGAGGGGCAAATGCCCCATAAGGTGGGCACATGGCAGAGAAAGCTGCCTGCTTTGTCTGCCAAGCGGGGCTCCCTGCGTGGCGGAACCCCTGGCCAGGTCTGATGGGATGAGTGGATTAACTGGGGAGAGATGCTCCCTCAAAAAACCCAGCCACGTGAAGTATGCTCAACCAGCCCATGAAAGACCAAAAGACATGCTAAACCTGCTTAGTTTTAACCGCGGTTGGCGACATTATTCAGTAGTGAGGTTTTAATTCTCTTCTGCAAATGCTGTTTGTGACAGTGGAATAAACAAGTATTGCCCACAAGGAAGGGCATACGGATGGCTGAGAAGTTTTTGCCAACCCAGGATTGGCATTCCAGGCACTCTGGGGAAGATGTTTACCCTCCACCCCTTCTTCCTGGGAAGGAAGGCCTTGGGGCAGCCTCCCCATTTGCTCACCTTCCCACCCCAGAGCTAGGGTTCCCAGCAGCGTGCCCACCTCAAGCATTAGGCCCAGCCAGCCTGATTGTGAGAATGGGATCTGTAGCCTGATCTCAGGAGCAGGGGCGGGAGGGGCGGGGGGGGGGAGGTTGGGCCTGGGTTCCTGCTTTTCTAAGAATGCAAGGTCAGCACGTCTCTAAGGAAATTTGCTCAGGGAGCACCAAGGACTCCACAACTCAGCCTTTAGCTGTGAAGATTCCTTCCATCTGGGAGCACAAACTTCACTTGTGGAGGGCTGGGAATTCCAACCCAGAGGGGCTGTTTTCTGCCTCCTTTCTTCCTTGCAGTGACAGGACTGGACAAGTTGGGGTCAGGACAAGAGGCCCTGCCCCTGAGGTCACAAGGTTGCCTGCCCTTCTCGACAGAGGGCAGGGCTGGGCCTGGCTCTGTGCCAGGGCGGCAGGTATTAGAAGAGATTGTGGGACTGGATGTCATCTGAGCTGCACCTGGGAGAAAGCCATGCTCTGCAAGGGAGGCACCGTCTCTGGAAGCACCAGGAGAGAAATGCCAACTCTTTTTTGAGTTGCATCTAAAGAAGTGGGGAAAGTCCTGTCAGGAAATGGGCACCCAAGCTTGCATGGGCAAACTCAGTTTAGTAAATAACAATAACAACAACTTTATTGTCATTTTGAATGTACACCAATCGGCATACGCCAAAATGAAATATCGTTGCATACAGCTCTCAAAGGGCCACCACCTCTGATATACACTCCTTGTTCGTGGCTTCCAGCCGAAGTTTCAGATCGTCCATTTTAATCTCTAGGGAGCGAACAATGGCAAACAGGAAGATGGAAATGGAGCTCCGTGTGGATTAGCCCTCAAATTAGATTGGCGGGTCCTAGGGGGAGGGCCTTCTCTGTTGTGGCGCCCACCCTCTGGAACGAACTGCCCCCTGAAGTCCAAGTTTCCCCCACTCTCCTGGCCTTCCGGAAGAATCTAAAAACTTATCTATGCCGGCAGGCCTGGGGATGACTGATTGTGTGTGAAAGATGAATGTGTCTGGGGGTCTTTTTAAATGCTTTTTAGATTTGGTTTTAGATTTTTGAAATGCTGAGATGTTGTTTTTGTTTATGTTGTTAGCCGCTCCGAGTCCTTGGAGAGGAGCGACATAAAAATTTAATTAATAAAATAAATAAATAAATAAGTATTCCTGCACAACAACCTCGCCTCCTTTCTGAATGTGCTGAAGTAGCCTAAATGAAACAGCTGCCTAGTCAGTTCTGGCTGAAATAAGGAGAAACGAGGAGAGAGCCAGCAATTATTTGGCATACACTAAACCCCAGTTTTTGTTAAATTATCTGAACAACCTGTTTTTCTAGTTTATACTTCAAAACCAGGGCTTGCAAAACGTGACTACTTTCTCACAATAAAGGAGGCCCACGGCAAGCCACTCGTGTTGTGGTTTCACCCAATGGGTGAGGCAAGAAAAGAGCCTCTGGCTGAATCCAGCTTCCGCTCTGGACTTGGATACCTTAGTCGACTAAGCCAGCCAGGCTCCCTCACAATCGGAGAGATTTTGCGTCTGCCAGAGCAGCAGAAGAGTCAAACAGCTGTCAGGAGGAAGGGTGTGAGGTCAAGTCTGGGCTATTGAGCCACGGGGGGGGGATCTGGATCCAAGCCAGGGACTCTTGACCTGCTGCTCCAGAGGGAGCCATCTTGGATAGCTAAGCCAACATCCTAAATAGCGAGCCGGCTTCAGTCAGCAAGGGAGTTCCTGACTGAATACAAAGCTGGGGAGTCCATCTTGCCACTGGCACCCTTCATTATGCCACCTTTGTTCCCTCGGGCAGATCACGTATTAGGAAAAGCTTGTGACTGGGGCCAGCTGCCCTGAGTGCAGCTGTGAGCTGGGCTGAACCATGCTGGCCTCCATGAACCCCACCCCCTCTCTCAATTGGCAGCCCTCAGCAGAAGTGAGGAATGGCCTCTTTCAGGTGCACAGCAGAATAAGCTTCACAGAGCAGAGATGGCACCACAATAAGGAGCACCAGCTCTCCAAGGGTTGGAAGAAGCCGCTCCGTGCAAATTCCCAGAGAAAGAAGCAAGCATACGATGTCTGGTCAAAGTAGGACGGGGTTCTTCTCCTGAAGCTATTGTTTGTTTCTAATAAGGAAGGCGGGAAAAGGTGATGTATTGTGTGTAAGCCAACTTAATAAATTGCTCGCTTGGCTATAAACTTTTGTCTTCTCCTTTAAGAGAGCATTGCGTGGTTACAAATCAGTGAACAGCTTCAAAGCTCTCCATGGTCACTGGTTATTTGCCCTAACTTGGGTTCCTACTGCTGCTCCCTGCCTGGGTCCTGCAAGGCCAGCCTTTCCCACATGAAGGGCCTCTTCTGGATCAGTTGTTAGGTGTGTAGGAAGCTTTCCTAGTGCTCGGGAGGAGAGGGGGATCTCCGTCTTTTCCTGAGCTTGGCTGCTCTGACTCCTGTGCTGGAGACCACTCAAGGGGCCTGAAGGATGCTCAGCCACTCTCCTGCTGATGGCTTCTCAGGTCCAAGATTCAGATCCAGGATAGGAATGGGCTCCAGTCCCTGGACTCAGCTGCTTGAAAGGACTCGGGAGTTATGGAATCACCCTATAACCCCAGTCATAGACTCCAACCTCTGCTCAGATCAGGAGGTCTCAGAGATGGCCACCCAGCATCTGTTTGAAGACCTCTAATGAAGAACTCGCCACTCATGTGGCAGTCTGTTCCCCTGGCTGCTAATCCTTCCTATGTTCCTCCTGATGTTTCGCTTCAACTTTCTTCCTTGCACTCTTGACTCATGGCTTCTGGGCAGTAGAGACATTGTCCCTCTTCTTGGTGGGAACACCTCAGATGCCTCCAGCCTCAGTTCTCCTGCAGGCTCAATCCTTCCTCTTTAGGCTTGGTTGCTGGGCCATTTTGGGATTTGCTCCTACTCAACCTCCCGTTGGCCATCTCCCTTCCGCCTAGCCACACATCAATGAAGGCAGAAAAGGAGAAGCCGTGAGGAGGCTCTGCCCTCCTTCATCACCTCAGGGGCTGGGAATGGGGAGTCAGTCCATGCTTGCTCCTGTCCCCACTTGTGGCCTGCAGCCCTAAGCCTGGATTCTGCCCGCAAAGTGAAGAGAAGGTGCTTGAGATGCTGCCAGACCATCTTCTCTTCCTCCCTGGCTCCATTTGTGAGGCAGGGATGGGCAGAGAGAGTGACGGCTTTTGGTATAGTCCAGGGGTAGGCAACCTTGGCTCTTTTATGACTCGTGGACTTCAACTCCCAGAATTCCTGAGCCAGCATGGCTCGGCTTGGAAACCTCTCCCTTTCCCCTCAGCATGGCTGGCTCAGGAATTCTGGGAGTTGAAGTCCACGAGTCATAAAAGAGCCACGGTTGCCTACCCCTGGACTATAGGGTCTCCTTCTTGAGCAGAGGGTTGAACTAGAAGACCTCCAAGGCCCCTTCCAGCTCTTGGTGTTCAGCAGCTCCCAGCCAGGAGACATCAAGGAAGAAGACATCCCAGAAACCCCCAGTTCCCTTTTGAAATGGGCAGGGAGGGGCTACATCAGGCTCCCTTGATCAGCAGAGGGGGAGGGGATCTGCCAGAGCAGCCCAGCAGCTGCTACCAGGAACCCTCGAGGGCCATGACCTCACCCAACCCCACTGGAAAGCCATTTCAAATGCATCTTCCACAGATCAGCCTCCCCCTACCTCCCTCCCCCCCCCCGTCTTTGCTATCACCCCCCTCCCCCGCACAATTGTCACATTTTGAGCAGCAATACAAGCTGCTTATTCCCCTTGTCTAGAAGTTGGCAGAACCCTGCTCTCAGCCTCTGGCCTGAGCCCCAGGTGCGCCCAAGGCCTGGCTGGAGCTGGTAGCTCCTGCTTGCTTTCCTTCATTTCCCCCGCTGTGTGGAGTAGAACTGTACACAACCTTCTAAGGGCGCCCCACACCCCACGCATTCTATAAAAGCACAGTGTGATGTTGGCAGTGTTGTCTCTTTGCCACCGCCACACACTAGGTCACTGTTTCCATTAAGCTCCACTCCAATTCCAAAAGGCCTCTCCTGGCTGGGCAGGCCCGCTCCCCTCCCCTGGCTTGGTTGGTCCTCTCTGAACGATTTGGGGCTGTCAATCAGTTGGGTTCTCTGCTGGCTCTTGCAACTCCCAAGGATTCGTGTAGCCCCTGGGAGGCCCCCGGCGGTTGACATAAGGGCCTGGGGAGGACCCCCCCCCTGTCCAATCAACCGAGCTACCTGAAGTCTGAAGCGCCACAGGCAGAGAATCCCAGCCTAGTTTCCTCTCTTCATCCAGTCAGTGAACCACTGAGAAGCTGTGCGCTGTGCTCAGGTGGACCTTGAGTACTTCAATCAGAATAGAGCTGGAAGGGAGGGACCTTGGAGGTCTTTTTTTAAAAAACTAGAATAGAATTCTTTATTGGCCAAGTGTGATTGGACACATAAGGAATCTGTCTCCGGTGCATAAGCTCTCACTGTACATACAAGCAATAAGTGATAAATCATGGTCATAGTAATTGTAAAAATACATTCATCCTAAGGTACAACACCTAGTGATAGTTGTAGGATACTAAAATAACCGGTCGATATAAATCATACTAGGACACTAAATAAAACAATATAAATTGTAAGATACAAGCAACGAATGAAGCTAGGCAAAATCACAATGCATACCAGCACAATTAGCACAGCCCCACCCCCACCCCATGTTTGTGTGCTCTCTCCACTTTTCTTCTGTTGCTATACCAATGACTGCATCTCAAAAGATTCCTTTTTTGAGATGCACTCAAACAACGAAGTTTGCAGATAACCGGTCTCATTCGAGACAACAAAGAACTGGCGTACAGGCAGGAGGTTGAACAACTAGCCGAACAATCTTGAATTAAACATACAAACTGTAGAAATGATAGTAGATTTTAGGAGAAACCCTCCTATTCTACCACCTCTTACAATACTAGACAACACAGTATCAACTGTACAGACCTTCAAGTTTTTAGGTGCTATAATATCTCAAGATTTAAAAGGAACACCTAACATCAAAAACGACATCAAAAAAAACACAACAAACAATGTTCTTCCCACACCAACTCAGAAAGCTCAGACTGCGGGAAGAGCTGCTGAGGAATTATTGAACCTGTCATTTGCACCTCTATAACTGTCTGGTTTGGAACAGCAACCAAACAAGACAGACACAGACTTCAACTGATCCATTGAGCACCTGTATAATGCACAAGCCAGAAAGAGTCTACAGACCCCTCACATCCTGGACATCCAATGTTTCAACTCCTCCCCTCCGGATGTCTCTATAGGGCAGCGGTTCTCAACCTATTTCAGGTTGCGACCCCGGCCTGCACCGCGCATGTGCGGTGCAGCGGCCCGCATCGTGCATGTGTGACACGCCCACAACGGCCCGCATCGCGCATGTGCAGCGCGACGGCCCGCAGCGCGCATGCGTGATGTGCGCGTGACGGCCCGCATCGCACATGCACGGCGCGACGGTCCGCATCGCACATGCTGACGCACCCGCCACGGCCCGCATCGCGCATGTGCGGCACGACAGCCCGCATCGCGCATGCGCGGCGCGACAGCCCGCATCGTGCATGTGCGGCACGACGGCCCGCATCGCGCATGCGTGGCGCGATGGCCTGCATCGCGCATGCGTGGCGCGATGGCCTGCATCGCGCATGCATGGCCCGATGGCCCGCATCGTGCATGCGCAGTGGTACCCCGTGCATGCGCAGTGCTGCCCCCTGCGCCGGCCGAAAAAAATGGAAAAAAATGGCGGACTGTGGCGTTTGGCGACCCCCGTGAAATGGTCGTTCGACCCCAAATGGGGTCGCGACCCATAGGTTGAGAACCGCTGCTATAGGGCATTGCACAGCTAGACACAAGTACATTTTTTCCTCCATGCCATCATTCTGCTAAACAACTAATTCCCTATGCCACTTCAGACAAGTGTTTGTCCAGTCTCTTCTTAAAAACCTCCAGTGATGGAGCACCCCCAGATTCTGAAGGCAAGCTGTTCCACTGGGTAATTGTCCTCTCTGTTAGGAAGTTTTTCCTTAATTCTAGATTGCTTCTCCCTTTGATCAGTTTCCAACCATTGTTTCTTGTCCTGCCTTCTAGTGCTTTGGAAAATAAACTGACCTTGTGGCAGCCTCTCAAATACTGGAAGACTGCTACCATGTCCCCCCTAATCCTTTTTTTCTCTAGACTAGCCAAACCCCAATCCTGCAACCATTCTTCATATGTTTTAGCCTCCAGGCCTTTAATCTTCTTAGTTACTCTTCTTTGCACTTTTTTTTTTTTTTTCAAAATCTCAACATCTCTTTTGTAATGTGGTGGCCAAAACTGGATGCAGCATTCCAGGTGTGGCCTTACTAAGGCTTTATAAAATGGTACTAATGCTTTATGTGATTTTGATTCTATGCCTCTGATTATACAACCAAGGATTGTATTCGTTTTTTTTGACTATCGCCACATACAACTGGCTCATATTTAAGCGATTGTTCACTGGGACTCCAAGGTGCCTCTCACAGTTACTGTTTTTAAGTCAGATTTCGCCTAATCTGTACTTGTACTTTTGTTTTTTTCCTAAGAGTAAAACCTTGCTTTTCTCCACATTAAATTTCATTTTGTTGGATAGGGCCCATTGTTCAACTCTGTCAAGATTTTTTTGGATCCTGAGCTTGTCTTCTGGGGTGTTGGCTATTCCTGCCAGCTTAGTGTCATCTGCAAATTTGATGAGTTCACTCCCATTCCTTCATCTAAGTCATTGATGAAGATACTGAAGAGTACTGGGCCTAAGAAGGAATCTTGTGGTACCCCACTGCTTATTTCCCTCCATGTAGCTATAGTACTAATAAGGACAACTCACTGAGTATGGTTTGTCAGCCAGTTACAAATCCATCTGGTGATGATGCTGTCTATCCCATATTTTTCTAGTTTCCCAAGAGATAGGTTATCATCTACTTAGTCAAATGTCTTGCTGTAGTCTAACTATATTATGTTCACAACATTTTGCTGTCTACTAATTTAGTCACTTTGTCTAAGAATGAAATAAGATTGGTTTGGCAGGATCTGTTTTTAACAAACCTGTGCTGGCTACTAATTATAAATGTATTTGTTTCTAAACGTTTGCAGATCTGTTTTTTTTTTCTTTGTAAACAGATTTTTATTGAAATAAGATCAAGGCATATCATACATAGTTAATCTACCAAGATTAATGTTGCTAGTTATCATATCTTCATGTATTCTGTTTCCATGTTCTTTTTACACATATTTAAACTGTGATGTGCCAATTTAGTTTCTTGGCTTTTTGATCTTCATGTTTTCCTATATGGGAGGTGGTTTCCAACCTTGAAACAGCCGATCTCCGGAAAGGACCCATTCTATTAGCTGAATGAGGGTGTCCCCACATTTTGTTCCAACAGACACCAGATAGCAAATTCTGAAGAATCAGGGAGGCTCAATCCAGCGCCGCTCTTGGGGCCTTCAGCAGAGCCGCAGCAGAGCCGTAGCGCCGAGCGAGACGGAACCCCAGATCTGTTTTTTTTAATTATCTTTGATTATCTTTTCCAGGATCTTCCCAGATATTGATATTAGGCTGATTGGTCTGTTGTTTCCTGGGTCTGTTTCCCCCCCTTTTTTTTGAAGATGGGAACCACAACACCTCTTTTCCAATCCCCTGGTAGTTCCCTGGTGCTCCAGGATTTGTGAAAGGTATGGTACAGTGATTCTGAGATAACATCTGCCAGTTCCTTCAGAATTCTGGGATGTAAACCATCAAGTGATTTATATTCGTCAAGCTCAGACAGGTATTCTCTCACCATTTTCTTGCTTATTTTAATGTTTATTTCTAGTCTGTCTTTTACAGTTAGGCTTTTGGTAGGTTGGGCTACAGTTTCTTTTTGTGTGAAGACTGATGCAAAGAATGAGTTAAGCAGCTCTGCTTTCTCTCTATTGCCTGTTACTTCCTTGCCATCTTCTCTCCTAAGTGGAGTGACTGTTTCTTTGACTTTTCTTTTGTTATTCATATATTGAAACCTTTTTTTACTTCATCACTTGATGAACTGAAGTGATCCAAGATTGGCACATGAGTCGACCCAGATGAGATGAAACAATTCAGAAGCCACGTGAAACACATTCTGGGGAGGATCTTGGGCACTGGTCTTCTTCCACATGCTTATTTGTTCTGTCCTGGATGCTTTCCAGCACCAGCCTTTCTGAACACAGAATTCTAGGGCTGTTTGAGTTGTTAAGCTAAGCTGCCGTTTCCTGGATCTCCTTAATTTGTACGTTTTCTGTTGGTCACTTCAGTCTAGTACTGTATAGTTCCATCCCCAGGGTCAGTATGTTCTGCAAATACCGAGGACCCATGAGATGACCCTTTAAATGTGTGAAGAAATTCATATCAGCTCACATCAGGTACCGTGCTGTTGGTAAGGGCATTTTCCTCTAAGCTGCTAAGATGTAGGTAACCTATCTTCGCTTGTTACAGACCTTGGGTTGCCTAGGATAACATGAGCATGTTTGGGGTAATGGACTCACAATGGACTCAATTTGGGTCTGTGGCCTGGATGCCACTAAGGCTAGTTACCTAGTCTACACTTCCTCTTTGTTGCTAATCAGGGTCATGCAAAGCCCTGGTTGACCGAAGCCACAATGGGCAACAGAAGCCAACATTGATGGGCCCATCAGAAGAAGCCCTCAGACAACTCGGGATGGAAGGGGGGGGGGAATGGCAAAGGGCACAGACTAAGAAAAGAAAGGAAATAGACCAGAAGGGCTAAACGCGTCAGAAAGGAGGACGTGAGGTTATGTATGTTGTGGGTGTGTATGTGTCTATTTTCACTCACCCACAACACACACAATGTCCTTGAGTTGGTTAGAGTTACACTTTAGTGAATGCCGATCACTGAAAAACCTGAAATTATTTTGGAAAAAATTGAGTAGCGTCCTGAATGAACGTCTATGGCAGCGGTTCTCAACCTATGGGTCGCGACCCCATTTGGGGTCGAACGACCGTTTCGCGGGGGTCGCCGGACACCGCGGTCCACCATTTTTTGGGGGGTTTTTTTGGTTTTTTTTTCATCGCGTGCGTGCCACGCATGCGCGGTTTGGGCCGTCTCGCGCGCGCCGCGCATGCACAGATCGGCCCGTCGCGGTCCGCCATTTTGTTTTTTTTGTTTTTGTTTTTTTTCGTCGCGCGCGCGCCGTGCATGCACGGTTCGGGCCATCGTGCGTGCATCGCGCATGCGCGGATCGGCCCGTCGCGGTCTGCCATTTTGGTTTTTGGGGAGGTTTTTTTGTTTGTTTTTTTTCGTCGTGCGCGCGCGCACGCCGGGGTCACACCGCGCATGGGCGGGGCAAGTGGGGTCTCAACCTGAAAAAGGTTGAGAACCACTGGTCTATGGAAATCCTCAGTCATCCAAATCACGGCTGTCCCAAAAGTGTTTTTCCGGAGGCAACTGGACTTTCTTGGTTTTCTTTGAAAGAAGTTGCCTCCTGAAAAAGCACCTTTGGGAGATCCTGAATTAATCTGAAAGAGGTTTCTGCTAGAGAACTGCTAGTGAATGGGGCGGGGCAAGACCAAGGATACAAGAGCGGGGCGAGAGGGCCTAGCGTCTGCTTGGGGAAAGCCTCTCTGTTTCAGGTAGAAAAGCACAGCTGCCCAGCTGGGAACTTAGGGGGACCAAATGAAGGTAAATCTGGAAGCACGACAGATTCAGCAGCTTTTGACCGTGAGGATTACTGAGAAGACTGAGAGGATTACTGTAGAACGGCAATCAGGCAATCATTAGGAATGTGGCATCTCGGGGAAAGTAGTAAAAATAGTGGAACAGCTTGCAGCAGGACTGGATGGACTTTCCAAACAAGATGAGGGGAAATTGGGTGTTCCTGTGCCAAAGTTGGAAGTTGCTGGGTTAGAGTGGAAAGGTCCCTGCTGCAGGGTAACAAAGATGTGCGATGCTAGTAGGAAATGGGAAGGAGGAGGTTAGGTGGCAATGTTACAAGTTGTGGGTTTTCTGTAAGACAATCCCTAACTGTAGCATTGCCACCTAGCCTCCTTCTTCCCTTCTCTCTCTCTTGACAACCCACATCACAGGGTTGTTGTGCAGAAAAATGGGAAAAGGAAGGTTTGCTGGATATGTTCACCACCCTGAGTTATTGATAAAAACAATAAAGCCGGATTAAAATCAACAGCTCCCTCCTCCTTCTTGCAAATGGCTTCTGTTGCCACCATTTTTTCTGCAGGGCAACCTCCCGGAGGGGGCTCCGGACCCTGCTGGTCCCTTGTCCGCAGATCCACCTCTATTTCTGATAGAAGACGACGCTGATGGGGCAGTCTGAAGCTCCCCTCCCCCCCCGCTGGGGCCACCAACCGCGCCTTCCTGCTCGCCTTCCCCAGCCTTTCGGGAGCATTATAACCCTGTCGCCTCCGGGGGCCTCGCCAGACTTGCAGCGCTACGGACCCGACGGCCACTAGGTCCGGAGCCTCTGCCTCTGGGCAGACCTCCAGATCCGCCGGCGGGCGAGCCCGTCCAGGCCTCCTCCCGGAAAGGGGGTCGACCAGGCAGACAGCCGTGGCGGCGGCATCTAGGTCTTCCATCGGGCCGTCCCCGCCGGATTCCTGCCCGCCCCAATGACAAAGCAGCTCCAGAGGCAGCCGCCGCCAAGATGGAGGGGCGCAGCTGCAGCAGGCCGACGGATCGATAAGTGCCTCCGGGGCCGGGCGGCGACGCGCAGGGAAAAGCTGGCGCCGTCCGGCTGTTGGCTGCCCGGCCCCTCCCTGTTCCCGGCCTCGCCCCCGCCTCGGCCCCTCCGCCCTGGGTCCCGAGCCCCGTCGGAGGAAGGTCCGGGCCTTCGGCAGGAGGACCCGCGCCCTCCCCAGCCGGCCCCGCGGCTGGCACAGAGGTCGAGCTCTCCGCGGGAGGAGGAATGGCGAGCCCCACCCGCCATCGGGCTGCGCTCCGAGCGCTGGGCTGGGCAAGTCATCGCCGCCGGTGCCGCCCCCGCCCCGCTTCCGTCCCGATTCTCACCTCGGCCGTTAGCCCGGATGAACTGGACGGCCGCGTCCGGGCCCCCCACTTCGTCGCCGGCGGCGCTGCCGTTGTCGCGGGGCGCGTAGATGTGGTAGCCGACGATCAGGCTGGCGCGGCGCAGCTCTTCGTAGACGCCCTCGATGGTGAAGTAGAAGGGCCGGTCGTCGGTCTTGCGGTCCACGTAGAGCAGGGCGGCGCGCGAGCTCCAGTTGAAGTGCCCGTGCAGGTGGGCCACGAAGGCGCCCAGCTTAGGGGCGGACGGCCCGACGCGCACCATGGTGCTGTAGTGCTCCTGCTTGCGGCTGAAGTCGGTGGCTACGGCGCCGGCGGTGAGCAGCGGCAGGCTCCAGTGCGAGGCGAAGCGCCCCACGGCGGCCGCCGGGTACACGCAGCCCGGCCCCAGCAGCACGTCCGGGTTGTGGTACAGCTTCAGGTCCACGGCCTTGAGCGGCGCCACCGACTCCGAGCAGGCGCCGTTCAACTCGGAAGTGGCGACCACCTTCTGCACCACCAGCCCGGCGGCCCGCAGCGCCGGCTCTAGGGCCTCCAGGGCCAGGTCCACGGCGGGGCCCACGCGCGGCAGCGCCCACGGGTAGTTGGGGTTGTCCCTGGGCAGCACCATGGCCACGGTCAGGACGGTCGGGGCCGGCGCGCTACCGTTGGCTCCGGGAGGCAGGGCGTCGCAGGGCGCGAGAGTCGTCGCCCAGGCGGCCAGCAACAGCAGCAGCGCCGGCGGCGGCGAGGCCATAGGGGCGGCCGGCGGCGGCTGAAGGAATACGCTCGCCCGCTCGCCTCCACTCGACTCGGCTCCTGCGCGACCGCCGCCGCCGGATCCCTCTGCGGGCGGGCTGTCCCGCGCTCCCCCCGGAGAGGCCGCCCCAGCCGCCCTCCCTCCCTCCCTCCCTCCGGATGCGTTGCCCGCGCCAGGAGGAGAGGTGGGCGGGCAGCGCCCCCTGGCGCCTCCCTCGGCTTCCTCGGCCACCAGCAGCCCGGGCGAGGGGGCCGTCCGCGGCGCCGTTGCCTTTGGCCGCCGCCCCGGCCGGCGTTGCTTCCGCAGAGGAGAGGCCGGCCGGCGTCTCGGCGCTTCACAGAAGGCCCCGGGGCTTCAGGCAGGCTCGCGGCTGGGCCGACAGCGGAGCAGCTGTCTGGCCGCCGCCGGACCCTTTCGCGACCGCCCTGCCTGCCCCGCGGCTCTTCGTGCCGGCAGAGAGAGAGGGTCCCCCGGCCAGAATCGGACCCGCTGCAGGGCGGTCGCCGACCCCGCCGCCTGGGGAAGGAAGGCAGCGAGCGCCCCACGGCAGCGCCGCGAACGGGATCTGAGGCCTCGGCGGAGCGGAGGAAAGCTGCAAGCAGCTCCCGCCCCGCGAGGGAGGAAGGCGGGCTGTCCCGGAGGATGCCAAGAGGGGCCGTGGGTGGAAACGGTGGGGAAATGGTGCCTCTCGCCCCCCCTCCCCGGGGGGGACTCCCCGTCGGAGTCCGGAGGCTGCGTGCCACCTGGACTCGGTCTCGGACGTAACTGGGCAGCTCCTCCTGCCAGGCGCCCGCCCTCCTCCCAGCCGTCTCCAGCCGTGCCGAGGGGGAATGTTGGGTGCAGAGCCCTGGATGGCTCCGATGGAGGAAAGTTGGCTCTGAATAAAGCACCCTGGCTGAAATTTTCTGGAGCAGGAGGAGAGCAGATGCCTCGGCGGGGTTTCCACGAGAGAAGAGAGGCACAACACAGAGACACGCCCACGCGCTCCGACTCTCAAACTTCGGAAACAGTTTCTTATAAGATTAGCCTTCCAAATTCCCCCAACCGAAAGGCCTGGCTCTCCTCGGAGTTGGCTAACATTGGCTGGAGGCTCTTGCCTGTTGGCAGGGGTATCTTACCCAGCTGGCCACCTCATGGAGGCCAAATGGGTACCTCTGGGCACCTGGAGAAACAGGAAACTTGGGACAGTCAAGCTGTGCAGGATAGTCCTAGACACTGGACATCCCCCAGCAGGTCTCTTGCCTGTGATCCCCCTCTGGGAGGCTACCTCAGACCCAGGATGGCAACAGCCTTGGCTCATGGGAGGGGGGAAAGAGGGGAGTGGACAAAGAAGTGCATTCGGCACTCCAGAGGGGTCCCCCCAATTAGAGACAGGGAAGAGCTGACCAGTGCTCTGTAGCTCTTTGCAGAGAGGGAGTAGCACCCAGGTCACCTTCTGAGCATTGGGTGCCCAGGCTCCAGATGGATGGTGGTGCCCGGCCTCACCAGAACAAGCAAATTGGGCAAAGGATGGTTGTCGAACCAAACATCTGGCAGCCATCATATGCAAAGCCCCAAGAAGGACTTCCACAGCCTTTGGCAAAAGAAGCCTGCGTCTCCCACCCCTGGCTTGGGCCCCTTCCGGTCCTACCCTGCAGGCATTGGGATAAAACAGCTCCATTTGAACAAGGTAGCCTTTCCTACATCCTCCAGGTATGACAAAGAAGGTATGGATTGGAAGGTCTTGGAGACCATCTCTAGTTCAACCCGCTGCCCAGCACAGGAGTCTACTTCTGCCAGTGGGGGCCTGGGCAGGAGTGGGACAGATCTGAGGGTCTCTGGCAGAAGGGGGTGGGACCAGGGCAAGCGCCAAGGCATGGTCCACTAGAAGAGCCTGCCGAAACCCCTCTCCTGGAGCCCATCAAGCCGGATATGTGAAGTAGACGAGGGCCATTTGCTGGCCACTTCCAGGCGATGGTACATTTCTTCATTCCTCACAAAGGGTGACACCTCCGCAGCATGCATCCAGGGGACAGGGTCAATGCGGCAGGGGCTGGTTCCTTGCTGTTTCCAGACAGCCTTGTGGAGCTAAGACTGAATGTGTTTCAGTATAGATGGCCACCACAAAATTGTACATTGGCTCCTGGCCAGCCTGGGCCGGAACCAAGGCAGTGGAGGCTATTCCCTCACTATTTCCAGGATGGCTTCGCGGGCCACATGAAACCATGTCGCGGGCCGCATCCGGCCCTTGGGGCCTTGTGTTTGACATGTCTGCTGTAGAGGACCATCCGGCCTCTCTTTGAAGATCTCTAAATCAAGCAGGATGCACTGCCTTGCGTCTGCTGCTCTCTTGCTGTCTTCCGATACAGTCAGGAAGTTCCCAGCACTGGTTGCCACATCTAGAGCCCTGGCACAAGCCCTGGCTCCTGCAAAAGGGGCTGCCTATCTCCCATGATTTCTGCCTGCCTTGGTTGTGAAGTGGAGCTAGGATGCTCCTAGTCCCATCCATAAAATGGCCATTGCTGGGATCCAGGAAGGGGCCTTCTCTGCCACTCTCCTGCCCCGGAGAAGCCCAAAAGGTTCCTACCCCACTCTTCTCTAGACCAGCGGTTCTCAACCTTTTGCAGGCTGCGACCCTGACCTGCGCAGCGCCTGCGCGGTGCGACCCCGACCTGCATTGCGCATGCGCGATGCGACGGCCCAAATCGCGCCTGCGCGGTGCTGCCCCCTGTGCTGGCCGAGGGCAAAAGGGGAAAAAA
This sequence comes from Bothrops alternatus, assembly GCA_034064705.1. Lineage (NCBI taxonomy): Eukaryota > Metazoa > Chordata > Lepidosauria > Squamata > Viperidae > Bothrops > Bothrops alternatus. Next base: position 32,371,410 of record JARGCV010000016.1, on the reverse strand, counting down.
TGGCGGACTGCGGTGTTTGGCGACCCCTGTGAAACGGTCGTTCGACCCCCAAAGGGGTCGCGACCCATAGGTTGAGAACCGCTGCTCTAGACAAACCTTTACGTTCTGTTTTTCTCCCCAAGTTTTGGGCTAAGATGGGGGGGAGGGACCTGTGGCAGGGTATAGAGGTTGTAGAGAATGTGCAATTTTCGTTCTGAATTAAGCACCGTCTTTGCTGAGTGATTGGTTTTCCTTCCTTGCGTTTATTTCTACTGTTACTCGGAGTCATTTGGAATCATAAACATCTTTCATAAATGTTAATAAATAAATGAATTCCTCCTGGTTAATCTAGCCTGAACCTCCTTCCTTAGCTTTGAATTCGATGGGTCTGGTCCTGTCCTGGTTCAAGCAAAGGAGATTGCCGAATATTACTTGATAACAGGCAGAATAACTCCATGGAAGAGATTCATGCAAATTACTTTATTCATCAGGCATTCTCAAGTCAATAACTCACAGTTACTTTAGAGATTCTTCTGGAATATAGATTGTAATCTGGACCCATCACCTAGGTAAAAGGAAAATAGCTTATTCCATATTAACAGAGCTAACAGTCGTGGTGGAATTCATAGAAACCTCGCTGATTGGCACATAATCAGGATATTCCATAATAAAACAGAAGTCCCTCCCAGTGGCCAATCCTAACACAGATATGACCACGTAACATAAACTACATTACCCAGAAGGCTATCCCTTTAGGGAAAAGTTCTTAATTCCTAAGCTAGCTATATGCTCTGACCAGATGGCTATATACTCTGACCAGCACAGGTCCTGCCCTCTGGGCCAAGAGAGAACCATCTCATCTGCAAGCAGACCATATCCAGGCCCTTTGGCCTCGTTTCCTCCCTCTGAGCTCACCCCAATTTGCCTCCTTCCTTTTAGACCTGGGACAGCCAGAACCCAGCAGACAGTCCACCGTTCTGAGGGTAACTTCTCTGTTGAAAGTAGACCTACCCCGGGGTTGTCTACTGATATAGTAACTCTTTCAAACAAGACTAAGGCCAGCCGGGCCTGTGTTGTTTGCAAGCTACACCTCCTGACTCCTGGAAACGTGGAACCACACTTGGCTTACAACCACGCTGCTTGATGATCAGTGGCAGGACCTTGCTCAGTACAGGTGTCAAGGCTGCATTCTATTTCTCACCATTTTGAACATGGGGATGGCATTTGCCCTCCTCCAGTGTTCTGGGGCCTCCCCCAGGCCTCTAGGAGTCCTTCTCGGGATCAGGGAGAATGGCTATGCAACCATCTCTGATTACTTTCTTCAGTATCCTGGGATGGCATGCATCTGGCCGTAGAGAATTAAATTTGGTTTAAGTAGCCCCTTTTCTTGTCTATCCTAACCTGGACTTCCTTGCTCCTCCTGCTTCCCTGATCCTTGCCCTCCCTTCCTCCCTGCTCCCTCCCCACCCCTCCCTCCCTCCTTGCTTCTGTCCCAACTCAAGGCAGAGAAATCTGTTTTGTACATCCCTTGTCACAAACTCCCCACTTTGTCAGAATATAGACTTAACAAGAGTTGGAAGGGACCTTGAAGGTCTTCTAGTCCAACCCCCTGCTCAGGCAGGAAACCCTCTACCCTTCCAGACAAATGGCTGTCCAGTCTCTTCTTAAAAACCTCCAGTGAGGGACCACCCACAACGTCTGGAGGCAACTTCCGTTCCACTGGTTAGTTGTTCCCACTGTCAGGAAATTCTTCCTTAGTTCTAGGTTGCTTCTCTCCTTGATTAGTTTCCATCCATTGCTTCTTGTCCTGCCTTCAGGCGTTTTGGCAAATAATACACCATATAATACACAAATTTATTATATTATTTATATTTCCTATTTCTTAACTGCCCTTTTCCCTCAGTTGTATATTTTATTCTATGTTTTATTATAGCAAGCTCAAAAAAAAAGAACAAGAGAAAATACAAATACTTTTAGATGAGATAAAAATTAAAGAAGAATTAAAAGCATCCCCATAAAGATAATTATTTCACCACAAATGAAACTCCTATAGGAACAATTGTCCAAGTTAACATGAAGGGAAATTGATGTAAATATGAAATAAGGAAAACAAAATAATTTTGGATTTGTAAATAAGCCAGGGAAATGATTGGCATGTAAAACTGAGGAAAGAAGACAGAAAAAAATACTGTTACAATTACAAGATGAAAATACCATAACAGATAATTTATGTTGCAAATAATATTTTATCAATATTACTGTAAGAGACAAAAGGGTAGAAGTTTGTCTGGCAAAGGTTGATGAACAGTTAAAGAAACAAAATTTAGCAAACATAAACAGTTGCCTTATATGGGCAGCATAAAAACAAGCAAGCAAGTAAAAATTAAAAAATAGAATTCTCTAATGAACCTTCCTGAATTAAGGTAAGTTGGTGAAGCCTTAAAAAAAAAATCAAAACAGGGAAAGAGCCTGGAGCAGATGGTTTAATCATCCTCTTATTATAAACATTTTTCTATCATGGAACCAAAGATGGGATCATTTTCTCCTCTATGTATCTGAGCACCCTTCTTTCTCGGCAGGGACTGTCTAATAAACACTGCTGGGAGCCTCCATTATTTGCTTCTTGCCATGGCCTCGGGTTACTTCCTGCCCTTCTGTTATCTACAAAGAACAATCATTTTCGTTAGGAGAAATATTTGCACCTTGAGTTTCAGGGGTTGCAATAGAAATGTTCTGATTAAAAACGCACAATGGGCTGCTGTGAGTTAAGTGTTGCAAGGCCACATTCTTTAGGTCTCAATTTATCTTAAACTCTTCCATTCACCTGAAAACTCATTTTCCCCACAGTCCTCCTCCCCCTTCGTGGACTTCTTGGAAGGCAAAACATCTGAAATCCTGAACATCAGGATTTAGTCTTCTATTCTTAACAATTACTGTGAAGAACTATTAGCCATTGCCCAAAGTCATGGCAAAGTCATCAGATAATGCCGGCTAGAAGAGCGAAGCCTCCTTAAGCCAAGTTTCATAAGCCACCTGTTCCAGTAAGCAGGAGGTAAACTAAGTCTATACAGTGAGGGGAAAAGGTATTTGATCCCCGGCTGATTTTGTACATTTGCCCACTGACGAAGAAATGATTACAATTTTAATGGTAGGTTTATTTTAATAGTGAGATACAGAATAACAACAAAAAATCCAGAAAAATGCATTTTAATGAGTGAAAGAAATATTTGACCCCTTATTAAAACATGACTTAGTACATGGTGGCAAAACCCTTGTTGGCAATCACAGAGGTCAGAAGTTTCTTGTAGTTGGCCATCAGTTTTGCACACATCTCAGGAGGGATTTTGTCCCACTCCTCTTTGCAGATACTCTCCAAGTCATGAAGTTTTCGAGGCTGACATTTGGCTGCTCCAACCTTCAGCTCCTTCCACAGATTTTCTATGGGATTAAGGTCTGGAGATTGGCTAGGCCCCTCCAGGACCTTAATGTCTTCTTGAGCCACTTCTTTGTTGCCTTGGCTGTCTGTTTTGGGTCATTGTCATGCTGGAATACCTATCCATGACCCATTTTCAATGCCCTGGCTGAGGGAAGGAGGTTCTCACCCAACATTTGACGGTACATGGCCCAGTCTATCGTCCCTTTGATGCAATGAACTTGTCCTGTCCTCTTAGCAGAAAAACACCCCAAAGCATAATGTTTCCACCTCCATGTTTGATGGTGGGGATGGTGTTCTTGTGGTCAGAGGTAGCATTCCTCTTCCTCCTAATATGGCAAGTTGATGCCAAAGAGATCAATGTTGGTCTCATCTGACCACAACACTTTCACCCAGTTCTCTGAATTCAGATGTTCATTGGCAAAGTTCAGACAGGCCTGTACATGTGCTTTCTTGAATAGGGGTACCTTGTGGGCGCTGCAGGATTTCAGTCCTTCACAGCGTAGTGTGTTACCAATTGTTTTCTTGGCAACTATGGTCCCAGCTGCCTTGAGATCATTGACAAGATCCTCCCGGGTAGTTCTGGGCTGATTCCTCACCATTCTCATGATCATTGAAACTCCACGAGGTGAGATCTTGCATGGAGCCCCAGATTGAGGGAGATTGACAGTTATTTTGTGTTTCTTCCATTGCGAATAATTGAGGTGATGCTTGGTGATAGTCTTGTAGCCCATTCCAGCCTTGTGTAGGTCTACAATCTTATCCCTGACATCCTTGGTCTTGGCCATGGTGGAGAGTTTGGAATCTGATTGCTTCTGTGGACAGGTATCTTTTATACAGGTAACAAGCTGAGATTACTCTCTTTAAGAGCCTCTTGATGCGGGTGAAGAAGGAGAGTGCAAAAGTTGACTTGAAACTCAACATTAAGAAAACCAAGATCATGGCATCTGGTCCTCTCAATTCCTGGCAAATAGACGGGGAAGAAATGGAGATAGTGACAGATTTTATCTTCCTGGGCTCCAAGATCACCACAGATGGGGACTGCAGCCAAGAAATTAAAAGATGCTTGCTCCTGGGACGGAAAGCTACCGCAAATCTAGACAGCACACTAAAAAGCAGAGACATCACCCTGCCAACAAAAGTGCGTATAGTCAAGGCCATGGTTTTCCCAGTTGCAATGTATGGCTGTGAAAGTTGGACCATAAGAAAGGCTGAGCGCAAAAGAATTGAGGCCTTTGAACTATGGTGCTGGAGAAGACTCCTGTGAGTCCCCTGGACTGCAAGGTGATCCAACCGGTCAGTCCTAGAGGAGATCTAACCCCGACTGCTCTTTAGAAGGCCAGATCCTGAAGTTGAAACTCAAGTACTTTGGCCACCTAATGAGAAGGAAGGACTCACTGGAGAAGAGCCTAATGCTGGGAAAGATGGAGGGCAAGAGAAGAAGCGGACGACAGAGAATGAGGTGGCTGGATGGAGTCACTGAAGCAGTATGTGTGAGCTTAAATGGAGTCCAGAAGATGGCAGAGGACAGGAAGGCTTGGAGGAACGTTGTCCATGGGGTCGCGATGGGTCAGACACAACTTCGCAACTAACAACTGTAGGTACTGGGGCTTGTTCCCTTAACTCCGCTGAATATGTTACCTAGCTTGGTAATGAAACTTTCAAAAACCAACCCATAAGCTCGGAGAACGAACCTCCTCCCTCTTGTTCTGTAACTCATTTTGCCAGACCCTTTTCCAGACTCAGGTTTTTGCTTGCAAGGGATTGTCAGTGAAGGACTGTGGAATTCAGTGTGTGTGTGTGTGTGTGTGTGTGTGTGTGTGTGTGAGAGAGAGAGAGAGAGAGAGAGAGAGAGAGAGAGAGAGAGAGAGAGAGAGAGAGAGAGAGAGAGAGAGAGCACCAAAGAATTCCGGAGGGAGGGAGGAAGTAAATTAAGGCTGACCAGAGGGGGTTGCTGAGAGGAAGAGGGCGGCTTTTCCATGCAGCCCTGTCCTTCCTCCGCCAGAAGCCTCACAGAGAAGGAAGGGCCACCTCAGCTGTAAAAGGCCATTGCAGGAAGGGATCGAGAGTCTTCTGCACTGTTCTTGGCCCTGGCCTGCAGTGCGAGAAGACCCCTGGCCACAGCTGACACAGCTGCCACCGCAAAGAGAGGAAAGGGCTACTTTGGAAGGGTCCCCAGCTGCCCTGAAAAAGTCACATGTAAATGGCATCATGTCCAGATGCTGAGAGAACAGACCTAAACAAAGAAACTGCAACAGAAGATAACTGAGCAGAAAGAGATTGGGAGGGAGAGGGGGCTGTTGAGAAGGTGGGTGGTGCTCAGGTGCAGAAGCCCCAGATGCAGCGGGTTATCCGGACCCTTTTTGGTCTGGGTTCAGTCCTGGATCTGCAGGAAGACTTGGCTGCCCTCGTGGATGATCTCTGGAGGTCCCACGATAAGATAGATAAGATAACCTTGATTGTCATTTTTTTTTACTGGGCACAAATGACACACATCAAAAAATGAAATTTAGTTGCCCGTTGTCAAAGTGAAACACATACATGACGCACACCTAAAACATACTATACACTACATATGTATAGACCTACATCCCTACAAATACATAACAAATAAATATTAAACACTGTCCATCTTGAATATATAACGGAAGGAGGAAGCTTGAGAGTTCACAAGGTTAATGCTGTATGGGATGAAACTCTGGCTGAATCTGGATGTCCTGCTGCAGATACCACGAAGCCCCCTCCTCCGAGAAGGTAACAAGGAAAACAGGTCGTAAAGAGGATGTGTAGTGTCCCAGTTGATCTTGCAGGCCCTGCTCAAGCAGCGCTTCTGTGCTATGTCCTGGATGGGAGGGAGGGAACTGCCAATGATCTTTTTGGCCATCCTCACCACTCTCTGCACCACCTTCCTGTCTGAAGCAGATGGAGGGGATGCAACCAGTGGTTGGATTCAAATACGTGAACAACTGGTTCTCTGTGTGGATGCCATTTCCGGAAGTCCATTCTGGCCTGGGCAACAAAAAATTAGCTACCGGTTCTGCCGAAGTGGTGCAAACCGTCTGAATCCCACCACTGGATGCAACCATCCTGGCCCTCTTGGATCTCTCAGTGGCTTTACTTAGAACAGGCTCCGTATTAAAAGTACTTTGTTAAAAGATTGGCAGGATCTACAGGACCAGAACCTTGCAAGTTTGATTATATTTCCCCCTCCTCAGTTTCTTATTCTCCTGTGGAGCAGGGGAGTCTCCTTCTGATGTTTGCTCATGCCTTCTTAGGCTTCCCTCCCTATTGCTTTGGTAACAATCTCCCCTTTATCCAGGCCTTTGTCTTTACTCTCTACAGCATCACTCTGGACCAGCTCCGTAGTAGATTCAAGGAAACTGCACCCCCTCGATTGGCGTCCATGCCACCCCTCGCTGAATCTCACTAAGCCCAGACCACCCACCTCCAATCACCACCAGCAGGGGGAGCCAAAGGAACGGAAGTTCTTCTGCTTCCTTGCTCCAATCCAGCCAGAGGGCATCTCAACCAGGAAGGAGGACAGGGCAGTGAGTGACTATTTATTCCCTGGTCCAGTGAGGATTCCTGCCTCCTTCCCTCAGGGTTCCTGGACTCCCTCCCTTCCTGGCTGATTTTATCTCTTAATAATGATGATGATGGAAGGGACCTTGGAGAGGTTAAGAAATACAATAAGGGGCAGACAAGGGTTAACCTAGCAGTCATGGAGCCTCTTAGTGAGTGGATAGCATTGGTTCCCTCCATCCCAAAAGCAAGTGGAGAAGTTAGATTTTGTGTCCATCTGTGGAAATCAAACCAAGTCAATAAATTTGATAATTATCATTCGAAATAAGCACTGACGATGTTCTGCCTCCACGGAGCCTGGTGGCAAAACACCAGCAAGACACAACTCCCTAGTGTTACTTCCATTTATTTAGCGATCCTTCAAATAAATACACAGGGAAAGACACCGCTCATACTAAAATTTCTTCCCTAAAAGGGTAAAAAGAAGTAACTGAGTTACAGAGTAATTTAAGGGCTGTAAGAAAAGCCAAACTCTTCACTGACCAAAGTAAGATTGGATTACAAGATCTGAAGAGCTCGGCTCCGTTCTTGCAGAATCACACAAGACACAATACAAAGCAGGCCTGGGATCAAACATTAAACCCAGGAAAATACCCCTTCCCCTGGCTATTAAATGGAGCACAGCCCACACTGCAATCCTGGTCAGAGCTGGGTTGTCGGGAACCTCCAGTGGGGAGAGGGACCTTGTGCCTCATGCCCCACCCCAGCAGCCATTTCTTTTCATAATCTCTGAAACCAGAGTTGCTGCAGGGCCCTGGAAAGGAGCCAAGCAGGGAAGGCTCCAGGAAGGACAGTGGCCAGACTGAACTGTTTTCCCTTGAGACCCCACTATAAACCAAGCAGACCCCTCCCCCCAAATGCCAAAGAAGTATCCAGGTTAGCAGGAACTGAAGCTCACAAAAGACCCAAATTGCATTTTAGGGCAGGTGGGGATTGAATACCAGCCAAAGCCCCTCAGGGAGGAGCCTGATGCTTCGGAATGGAGCCCACCACTGCACCACCCGAGTCCACCAGAACTACGGGGGCTCCAGGGCCTGCCCTAGTGCTCCCTCCTGCAGGAGGGGCTGCTGGGATCAGGGCGTAAGCCTTTGCCCCTCCGGGCTCGGCTAACCAGTGCTGGGTGGGAGAAGGGCCCAACTGGAGAAACCTCTTCCCAGGTTATCAGGAATGAAATGGAACCCATTAGTTCCAGAAGTCTTCATTTAGCAGGGATCCAGCTCCTGCCAGGACCCCCCACTTGGGACCCCGCCCTTCAGCGGCTCCTCTGCAGGGCGGAAGCCCAGGCGGAGTCTGGGGGAAGCCGATGGTTTGCGTGCGAGAGACATGAAGAAAGCCAACCAAGGCGAAAAGTCGCCTAGCTCTGTGCATGGCAAAGGCAGCCAGGGAGCCCCTGTCGAGCTGCGCAAATAAGACCAAGATGTTTGCACAGCAGCCTCGGGCACCAGAGAGAATAGCTCAGGTGTGAGGGGGGAGGGACATTTTACCTGGATTTCCACAAGGGAAGAAGCTTTTTCCCAGGGGCAACAACCTGGAGCCAAAGGAGAGGCTGAGGCACGGAGGCCCCACAGGAGCCGCAGGTTCAGCGTTGTGTACTTGCGTGAGGCTGAAGAACCGGCCACTGCCCTCAGCTGTGCTGGCCTTGCAAGAGGAGCCATCTGTCGGCCACGTGGCCCCATCTGGCCCAGCCTGCACAGAGCTTCCTCAAGGCCTCCCCCTCCCGAAGGAGCTGTGTCCAAAGCAGAGGCACCGGCTGAGGGGCCAGGATCTGCTTTGGCTCAGCTAGAGCAGACTTTGCCAGGCCAAAAGGGCGCTTGCCCGTTTGCTGGGGGTCCCAGGATGCTTTCAAAGGGACCAGCATGAGTACCGCCTCCTTCCTCAACCAGCTCCCTCCTGGCAGCCACAATAAATACGGAGAATGGCCACTTTCCATCCCCTCCCCCCCGCTCTGTTCTCCCCCTAAGCCCCACCCAGCCCGCACCCTTCTCCCCCACTCCTGGGCACACAGAGGGTGCCCTCTGACACTGCTCCCCGGTCCCAGTTGCCAGGTGGGTGGCAGGGCAGGGTTCATCCTCCAGCCAGGCGTGTAGGCCTCCGGCCTGCTCCCCTGCATCCTGGGGTGGGGAAGCTGCCATGGGCACATGGGGGGGGTAGGAGAACCATTTACTGCCAGACACAAAAGAGACTGTTGGGTGGGGCGGAAGAGCAGAAAAGAGCCCCCTCCCCTTTTCAACTTGTAGCTGTTTCCTAAGGTACAGGGAAGGGCAAGGGTCTCCATGGGGAGGGAAAACGCTCCAGCCAGAACAGGGGCCAGGTCTTGCCGGCCACGGCCTGCAAACGGAGGAGGAAGAGTCCACAGGCTTCAGGCAGTGTCAGAAGGAGCCTTCCAGGGTCACCCAGCTCCTCTCCTGCCAGCCCGTTCAGATGGTGAGAGCGCTGCAGCTGGGCAACTGCGACGTGGCCAGCAGGGGACTGGTGGGCAGCACTTTGATGGGCAAGTCCCAGCTGAAAGTGTCCACGTTCATCTGCTCCACTCCTGTCCAGCTGGCGGCTTCCGACGGGTCCTTGGGCGTCACGGGTGCCTCGGCCACATCCCGCAGAGTGACAAACTCAAAGTGGAGCCTCCACTGGAGGGACACTGTGGAAGGCAGGCAGGTGGGCACTCAGGGCAAAGGGAGCCAGGCTGGTCTGCTCACCCCCCCGCCACACGAGGCTGTGAGAGCAGCCCCCCCATTGCCCCAGCTCCCTTCTGGGAGGGCTCCCCCAGGAGACCAGGGCTGCTTCAGGAGCTCCGACTCAGCAGGCTCACCGATGTTGGTGCTGAATCCCGGGGCCGAGCTGAGGGGGATGGGCAGACTGAAGCTGGTCCGGGCCGTGTGCAGGCAGGACTCCTGGTGCCGGGCGTGGGTACTATAGGACGCAGCCTGCCCCCTGCGGCGCTGGAAGGCGTCCTGCACCCGCTCCTCCGTCTGTAGGCTCACCAGATACTGGCGGGGACAGAGACTGTCAGCAAATGTGGGCCTCCCGCTCCTCCATCTGCACAATCCCTGGGTAGCCCCCCCCTCACCTGCAGGCACGGCGTGTCCCCCTTGGAGAAGCTGAAGGTCCCCACCACGTCCTCCCCAATCTTGTAGATGGTCTTGAAGATGCAGAAGGTGGCCACTCGGCTCCGGGCACTGCTGATGTTGAACAAGTCTGGGGACAGAGAGCGCTGCCCTAAGGCTGGGGCGGCTCTGTGGCCCAGCACAGGCCCCAAGTGAAGCAGCATTGCTTATACAGAGGAGGGAGTCACTTGGGCTGCAGGGCCCCATGGGGGGCTGCCTTCTGAAGTTGACAAAGGTGCCCAGGATGGAAGGTCAGGGGTCCAGGCCTGCTGTGCTCAGCCTCACAAGGAGAGCCTCGCATCGGCTGCTGGGGTCAGGAAGGGGCTGTGGGACTCTTGGACACCTTCTTCCAAAGGAACCACTGGGCACGATGGAAGGGAGGGCACAGGTGGAGCTCCCTATGGGGGACTGGAGACCAAGGATGGGGCCCACAGCCACAGAGGGCCCTGGTGGGTTTTGGTGGGGGCCGCAAGGGACGATCGTCTGGCGGGAGAGGGGACTCACGCAAACTCCGCCGCGAAGTCGCAACCGTCAGGAGCTCTGTGGCCAGGTCCACCAGGCGGGATGTCTTCTTCACGCCGCCCTCTTCCTCCTCCAAGAACGGGTTGGAGGGGGCCACGGCCTCATCCTGGGGGAAGGGGTAGTCTCTGAGCCCTGGGGAGACGGGGGCACAAAGTCAGAGGTCTGGCGGGCTGGAGTTCCAGGCGGAGGCTAAGGGAGGCTTACCCTGCAGCACCATCACTCGGAAAGGGACCCGGAGCAGCTTGATGGCAGAGTTCACCCGCTGGCAGCCGATGGTCAGCTTATAGACATACTTCACTGCCTGGCCACGGAAGGAGGGCGGTCCGTCCACCGGCAGCGTCTCGCAGTAGGAGTCTGGGGGCAGAGGGAGGGGGCCGCTGAGCCAGGCCAGCTGATCCAGGAGCAGGGGGACTCAGGGGCAGGCAAGGAAACTGAACCTCGCCAGGCGGGTTCTGCTCTCAGCTCCTCCTGCTGTCCATCTGCGGCTCTGGGGTGACCACCCACCCATCATCCCCCCTCTGTGCAACCCGGGGGGAAGGCAGCGCTCACAGCTTTTGGACTCGCCGGGATCCAGCCTCAAGTCACAGAAGAGGATCTTTGGGGGTGTCGACAGGATGCACTGACCCCGCTCCCCTGCAAGGCAACGCATGTCACTAGCCCACAGCAAGGCCTTCCCCTTCCTGTTCTATTATTTTTTAAATGTAATTTTTATTGGTTATAATAGTGAAATCTAATACAAACAAGACTTAAAGGAGAAAAATACAAAAAAAAAGAAAAACAAGAACGCAATAAAGAGGAAAAAAAATGAAGTGACTTCCAACCATCATCTCAAGCATAAAGAAATTTAGCCACCCCATCACCCTGAAGGCCACAAATGTCGATCTCTTGTAATCTATATGATCCTCCTCCTCGATTGGTCCCGGTGCCAGCAATCAGCCTGCCAAGAATTATCAGAAGTAACAACGTACAAGTCACCTCGACGTATAAGCATGAATCAGACCGAAATCTCTGTCGCTGAACAGAGCAGTCATTAAGTGAGATGCCAGGTGACCACTTCGCTTCATAACTGCAATCTGAGCTCTTCTGGTTGTGGTTACGCAAGAATTGTGGTCCATTAAGATAAGGATTGTGGGGATGGCTCAAGGGGTGGGGGAGGCTCAGCACAGGCTGTGTGCGCAAAGGGGGGAGGAGGGGCTGCATTGCAAAGCCGCAGCTTCCCCTGGAAGACTCAACCCCCCCACCTAGCAGCACATACGACCACAGGGGCCCTGCCACCCCCACCCCCCCGCCTCTTCTCTCCATCTGCCCTTTTGGGCTGCCCTTCAGGATTGAAGGAAGACTTATGGTCCAAAAGCCTTTAATAGCTTATGAGGAGTTAATGGCCAATTTCCAAAACTAATTAGCAATGCGGTTTGCAAATTTCCTGTCGGTCAACTCTACAAGGAACCTGGCTGCAGCCATCATGCTCGTTCTAGGTTGCCACCTGAAAGGGAGGGGGTGTGGAGTATTTTTGCTAAACAATTCTGTGTCCGTGGGAACCAAGGTCATTCTATCAGTTAGTTTAGAGCAGTGATGGCGAACCTTTTAGAGACCGAGTGCCCAAAAACCATCCTCGCCCTGCCCGCACGCTCCACCCCCACCCCGCCCGCCCCACCCGTCCTGCCAACCCACAGGTTCCACGGCCCACTGCAGATCACCCAGGCAGCCCAGCAGCACAATGGTAGTCACGCCCTCTGCCTGTGCCCCACAGCATCAACTGCACGTGCCGGGGCGCAAGGGCGGAGTCTTGTCCCCGCTGCCCAATTGCCATGTCCTTGGCTGCGCTGCTCTTTGCAGGCTGTGCTGGGGGCGACTCTCCTCCTGGGGGCTGCTGGTGAGGAAGGGGCCGCGGGAGGAGGTGGGGCTGGGGCAATGGCGCACGTGCCCATAGACAGGGTTCTGACTACCGCCTATGGCACACGTGATATAGGTTCGCCACCACTGGCTTAGAGGGTTGGGCGTTTTGTTAGAAAGCCCGCCAAATTATTCTACTACATAGCAGACTGCATAGCACTAGGGTGGGAAGCTTAAGAACATAAGAACATAAGAAGAGCCATGCTGAATCAGGCCAAAGCCCATCAAGTCCAGCATTCTGTGTCACACAGTGGCCCACCAATTGTATATGGGGATCTTGAGCAGAAAGAGAAGGAAAAACCCTCCCTTTCCCTTGACCCCCAACAAATGGTACTCAAGGGAATTCTGCCTGCCTCAACCAACATAGAGGCGGCACATGGACATCCATTTTAATAACCACCGATACACTTGGCATCCATGAATCTGTCTAACCCTACCTTGAAGCTGTCAAGGTTGACAGCTGTCACGACCCCTTCTGGAAGTGAATTCCATAAATCAACGACCCTCTGGGTGAAGAAATATTTCCCTTTATTTGTCCTCACTTTCTTACCTATGAGCTTTAGGGAGTGCCCCCTTGCCCTAGTATTGTGTGATAGAGAAAAGAATTTTTCTCTATCCACCTTTTCTATCCCATGCATGATTTTATACACTTCGATCAGGTCACCCCTTAAACGCCGTCTTTCAAGGCTGAAGAGACCAAGGCATTGCAATCTGGTTTCATAAGGGAGGTGCTCCATTTCCTTGATCATTCTTGTTGCCCTTTTTTGCACCTTTTCCAGTTCCATTATATCCTTCTTGAGGTGCGGTGACCAGAACTGTACACAGTACTCCAAGTGTGGTCTCACCATCGATTTGTACAGAGGCAATACAACACTTGCCAACTTATTTTCGATTCCCTTCCTAATCATGCCAAGCATGGAATTTGCTTTTTTTACTGCTGCTACGCATTGGGTTGACATCTTCATCGAGCTGTCCACCAAAACCCCAAGATCCCTTTCTTGGGTTGTCTCAGAAAGTTTGGTCCCCATCAGTTGGTAAGTATAATTGGGGTTCTTTGCCCCGATGTGCATAACTTTGCACTTGTTTAGGTTAAAATGCATTTGCCACTTTGTTGCCCACTCACACAATTTCGAGAGATCCTTCTGGAGCTCCCGACAATCAGTTTCACTTTTCACTACCCGGAACAATTTAGTGTCATCAGCAAACTTGGCTACCTCACTATTAACTTCTACATCCAGATCATTGATGAATAAATTAAAAAGTAAAGGTCCCAAAACTGAACCTTGGGGTACACCACTTCTCACTCCTTTCCATCCAGAGAATTGTCCATTTATTGCCACCCTTTGCTTCCTACAATTTAGCCAGTTACCAATCCAGGACATGACCTGTCCTCTAATTCCGTGGCTGAAGAGCTTTTTTAGGAGCCTTTGGTGAGGGACTTTGTCAAAAGCCTTTTGAAAGTCAAGATATACAATATCAACTGGGGCCCCTTTATCTATGTATTTATTTACACCCTCAAAGAATTCTAACAAGTTAGTAAGACATGATTTGCCTTTGCAGAAACCATGTTGATTTTCTTTCAGCAATGCCTGTTTTTCTATGTGCCCTGTAATTTTATCTTTAATAATGGTTTCCATCAGTTTGCCTGGAACTGAGGTTAGACTGACTGGTCTATAGTTTCCTGGATCACCTCTGGATCCTTTCTTGAAGATCGGGGTTATATTTGCTTCCCTCCAATCCTCCGGTACAGTGCCTGATCTTAGAGAAAGATTGTATATTTTAGCTAGAAGTTCAGCAATTTCACACTTGAGTTCCTTGAGAATTCTAGGGTGGATGCCATCTGGACCCGGCGATTTGTTGACATTTAGTTTAGAAAGGCATGCAAGAACATCTTCCTTGTTTATCTTTATCAGGTTTAATTCTTCTATTTCCCTCCCTGGGAAAACTAATTCAGTGGCAGGCAAATGTTCTCTATCCTCCTCAGTGAAAACGGAGGCAAAGAAGTCATTTAGCCTCTCAGCAATCTCCCTGTCTTCTCTTATTATCCCCTTCTGACCATTGTCATCAAGTGGCCCAACTGATTTTCTGGTTGGGTTCCTGCTTCTGATGTACTTAAAAAAGGTTTTGTTATTATTTTTAATATTCTTGGCTATATGCTCCTCAAAGTCTCTCTTGGCTTTCATGACTATCGCCTTGCATTTGGTCTGCCAGAGTTTGTGATCCCTCCTGTTCTCCTCGGTAGGAAGAGCCTTCCATTTCTTAAATGAGTTTTTCTTCTTTCCAATAACCTCCTTTACCTCATTCGTAAGCCATACTGGTATCCTCTTGGACTCCAGTCATCTTTCTTCTTTTAGGAATGCATTTTATTTGAGCCTGCTGTAACGTATTTTTAAACAGTTTCCAAGCATTTTGGAGGGATTTGACTTTTTTTACTGTTTTTTTTAGTTTCTTCTTTACTATTTTCCTCATTTTGTCAAAATTCCCTCTGTGAAAGTTTAAGGTCTCTGTGTTAATTTTCACTGACAATTTGCTATCCATGGTTAAGTTGAAGGTTATTGTGTTGTGATCGCTGGTTCCTATGGGCTCGGTTACATCATGAACCAAATCCTGTGCGTTAGTTAGAACCAAGTCCAGGATCCCCTTTCCCCTGGTTGGTTCCATGACCATCTGCTCAAGGGAATAATCGGCTAACATGTCGAGGAACCTTGTCTCTCTTTCATGTGTAGAACAAGAATTTACCCAATCTATCTGAGGATAGTTGAAGTCCCCCATTATGACTACCCTATTTCTTTTTGAGGCCTCCTTAAATTCATTCTCCAAATAGCAATCTGCCCCTGGAGTTTGGTTGGGAGGGCGATAGCAGATCCCTAACGTCAGATTAGTTTCCTGTCCTGGGATTTTTATCCACAATGTTTCTGTGGGTGAGTTTGAATTTTCTTGAATTTCGAGTTCATGAGATTCTAACTCCTTATTTATGTACAAGGCCATGCCACCACCATTTCTCCCTCTCCTGTCCATCCTATACAATTTGTAACCTGGAATCCTTGTGTCCCATTGTTATCATCTGTCCACCAGGTTTCTGTTATGCCAATAATATCAATATTATTTTCCTTCATCAAGCATTCCAATTCCCCTATTTTTGCTCGAATGCTTCTAGCATTCGTGTACAGACATTTATATGTAATTTTCTGGTGCACTTTCAACTTTGACTGTGGATTTTGACTGTAGAATTTGGTTGTAGAATTTGTAGATGGTCTACCATGTCCTTCTGCTTGACTATTATACTTTAGTTTTCCTGTTGACTCACCAATGGGTGCATAACTTTCACCCTCCATATTTGGCAGTGCGCCTTCTCGAACCGGACGCTGACCAGCTCCTCTCGACTTGCCCCTATGAATCAGTTTAAAAGCTGCTCTGAAACCTTTTTAATATTAATCGCCAACAGTCTGGTTCCATTATGGTTCAAGTGTAACCCGTCCCTTCTGTACAGGTGTGGCTTGTCCCAAAATGTTTCCCAGTTCCTAATGAATCTAAACCCTTCATCTCGACACCGCTGCCTCATCCACGCATTGAAGCTCCTGAGCTCTGCCTGTCTAGCTGGCCCTGCGCGTGGAACAGGTAGCATTTCTGAGAATGCAACCTTGGGGGTCCTGGACTTTAATCTTCTACCTAGCAACCTAAATTTGGCTTCCAGGACCTTCCGCTTAGCTTTCCCAATGTCATTGGTACCGACATGTACCACAACAGTTGGCTCCACCCCAGCACTGTCTATCAGCCTGTCTAGATGCCTCGTGATGTGCGCAACCTTTGCACCCGGCAGGCAGTTTACAGAGCTTGACTCTGTAATAGTCTCTTTGGAGGGAATTTCAGACTTGGTTTCATTTTTGCCCGTGCAAATATTTTGTAAGCAATAAACATGTTCTTTGAGGAAACCTCTAGCCTCGGAGTTCTGACTTAATTGGTCTTAGCTCCTTTCAAAGTCTCTGCAGCAGTTGTGACCAAGCGATCCCTTTGTCTCCTGGCACTCAAAACCACAGAAATGCACCATCCTGCAGCCTACACTCGTGAGCAGTAGTCATCCAAAGCCTATGCAGGCGATTTCCCATCCTCTCCTTATCCAGAGAAGCTCCAAGGAAGCGGTCCACTCACTGCTTCTCTGGTCTTTGCCACGACTGTGGGCTCCACTTTCAGGGCACTCTTCAGTCTGTCATACCTCACTTGGAAGACCGGCAATGGCCTCCCTTTCCAAGTCCCAGGGGCTCCCACTTTGACCCTCTGGGATCAGGCAATGGACACCAGCCCCAGCAGGGACCCGACCCCCCTGAGGCTCCCTCCTTGAGATGCAACTTACCTCTATTGGGCACAAAGACAGTCTCATTTTCTGCCTGGGCATCAAAGCTGGTATCTTGTGAAGGTGGCAGAGCAACCCGGGTCTCGCTGGTGTGCAACTGGCAGTGGATCTGAGCACTGGCCCAGGCCAGAATCTCACTGGAAGAAAGAAAGAGGACAGGATTGTCAGGAAGAGGAAGGCAAGAGAAGGCCAGGGCCAGGCCACCTGGCAGGTCACTGCTAGAGTCCAATGGGAAAAAAAAACCTTCAGAGGGCCAGGTGGAACTTCTCACAGCAAGTGCCATTTTCTACATAAGGTTTGTGCCGGCCCCAACACTTGGTTGCCTTCTCCTCCTTCTCTTGGACTACAGCGCCCATACTCTGCTTTACCTTTTCAACAAGCCCCCTTTGGAATTTCTGAGGCAGCCTTGGCTGCTCCCAGGATGCCAGGAGAGAACTGGGCATTGGGAGGGTGCTGGGCTATTCAGCCCACAAAGCCCTCTAATCAGCAGGCACCTTTTGCGCTATGCCCAAGAACCCGTTTCTTGTGAAATTATTCCCTCCTACAACCCTGATGCCGGCCTGTTTGGCCCCATCTAATGGAGGGTCTGGGGCTCTGGCTCCTCTCAGGACCTCTCAGGAGCCTGCCTTCTCTACTGCTTGAATCCTGGTCAGTCTGGACCACTGAGGCTCCAGCTGTCTTCCGAGGTCAGGCTGCCAGCCATGCTGCTCAGGAAAAGAGACAACCCCCTTGGAAGGGGTGGGGGACGGCTTTTGGCCCGTCTATGGCTCGCTTCATCACCAGTCAACACCTTTTTTCAAAGGTTTTGCTTCCTGAAAAACTTTTGGTGGTTACGGCAGACCTTCAGACTGAATACAAATATAATTTCAAAGTGACTGTATCACATAGGAATCTTGAGAAATGTGGTTAACTTTTAATGACTATAACACGTGTAACTACATAATATTTCTGACACTCTGCATGAGTTCAACAAGATTCTGTTGAAAGCATTCTGAAGCCGATTTTCATTTGTATTTCTTGTCCAATCGTCCGAGGACTGTTCATACAGAGTTCCTGCCTGCAGTCCATCAGTTTCACCTGGAGCAAGTCCCAGCTGATCCTCCTGGCTGCTCTACGCGTTTATGTCGCCCTTCCTGATGTCCCTGGGGGGGGGCGGATGGGGCTCCTGGGCAGCTTCAGGGGCCTCTGCGTCATTACACAGGATATGGAGTTGGTGCACTATGCCCCACCTGGGGCAGCCACAGTCTTTGGTGGAGAACCTAAGTGACCCAAAGACCGCTGCCTCCTCCACAGCCCCAGCTTCAGCTTGCAAAGACTCTGCTTGGGTGATGTGTGATCACCTTGTGAAGAGTTTAGATGCAAGCCATGATCAGCCCAACTAGTTAATCCTGGCCTCTGGAACTCTCTTGCGGAACACAAAAAGCCACCAAATGGGATTGACCGGCAAAAGAGGCCGCTCCAGCTGCTCTTGCGTTCCTCTTTCCCAGGCTGTCCACCCTCTTTGCTTTGCGCTGGGAGTGGCCTCTTGACCATCCATTCATTAACCTGTTATCTGATTGGATCAGCTCAAGACCAGTCATCCAGCACCTGGTCAATGGAGAACCTCCCTTTTCCAAAGGGCTCTGGTCCACATCCTGCCTTTTGACCAGCATCTCTCTTCCTTCTTGCTTTCGGCCTGTCCTGACCTCCGTTCTACAAAAAGTCCCAGTTCCATCATCATCATCATTGCAGCTCCCGGCTTTGAGGAGGCCAGAGTTGTAACTGCCAGACCTCCTGCAGCAAGGGAAGGGTCCAGGGAGCTGCCAGAAGCCAGCGGGGATGCTTCACGCCCAAAAGGCCTGTAGATGGGAACGGAAGGTGGAAATATGTAGGTTTGGGGTTTTGGATTGGACAGCTGTGTGAACTTAGCTAGGGTGGATTGCACATCTCAGCACTTGGACCGCAAAATACAGTACTTGGCCTGGCGGGGGGGAGGATCAGCTCCAAGGGCCCGAAAAACAGTGGAAGCCCACAACTGATCCAGTCAACATGTGAACCCAGCAAAGCGTTACATGTTTTCACAAGTAGCTGACAACTTCATCCTGAAACACCACACTGAAGAACAAGCTTGCTCTTTGCATACTCTCCAGCCAAGGCCCCCATTGCCGCAGCCCTCCTCTTTGCTGCCTGTCTGGCTGGCATGGGAAGAGCTGCTCTGCCCATGGAACGGCACCATCCTTAATCCTTGCAAACAACCTGCAGAATAGCCCAGGAACCTGCAGAATAGCCCAGGAACCTGATAAGAAAGAGTGACTAGCTGGTCTTATCTTCAAACTAGACCATCAAGCCTGCATGTTGCAGAGGCTGGTCCTCCCGCTCAGGATACAGGAAGGATCTGGGCCTGGAGCTACAGCTCGGGGTAGCAAGCTATGGCCTTAGAGTGGCTCTGAAGGAAGCCTGCCCAGAGGAAGTGCCTTTAAGGAGGAAGAGCTGAAACACACACACACACACCACACACACTTTGTTGCACATTTTGTGCTGAAGACTTTTCTTGTTGGCTGCAGGCCTCAAAAGGCCCGAGAAGAAGGGAGGCTGCAGAGCATGACAGAAGAACCAAAGAGCCACATCTGGGTGGTGCTCTTTCCTTTTGAGGAAGCTAAGATCACAGGGGCTCCTGACAACCAAGAAGACAAGCACATCTGGAAAATTACACAACCCTTTCCTGTCTTCTTGCAGGAGAACCCCCGGCATACGTTTGCACAAGTACAGACATCACAGACCTCATGCCCCCCAAGACAGACACCTCCAGCAGCAGCCCCCCCTCCCCGAAAAAGATTGGCTACTTGAAGCTTGAGCCAAAGAGGGCTCCTGGCATCTCCAATGGTCAAGAGCAGTTTTGGGGCCTTTGCAGATACCACCCCCTTTCTGGAGAATGGAGGCCGTGATGCCGGAGAGCAGAGATTCCCCAAGGCCAGGAGGGGAACCGCCATGCAGAGAAGGGCTTGGCAGCTGCTGACGCACCACTACCAGTAGGAGGCACACCTGCCCGTGTCCCATTCATCGGTTCACGATGCTGGGCATCGTTCAGCAGCAAAGGGCAAGAATGGGGCAGAACTGCTAACCCAAAAGGTTCACTGAGGCTGCTCACAATCATCACTTCCTGTTAATCCATTTTGGGGCAGAGTATGGAAAGAATATGAGCACAAAACCTCACAAAACCTTCCCTTTCAAGTACTAAATGAGCATTTTGGAAATGCTTCTACATCGAAAAAAAGCGAGTTGTACTGGCTATGAAACGCTGGTCAGTGGCGCACAACGGGGCTGTTGCATTCCAAACAGGCATCGCTACAGAATCACAGAATCGGGGACTCCAACCCCCTCCCGAAGCCTCAGACCCCACCCCACCCCACCCCATCCCAGTAACTGGCTATCCAGCCTCTACCTGGAAACCTCCCTGAATCCAAGAGATTTGGAGCTGCTTCAGAGCTCTCCGATGCAGGAATTTCCACCTTATTTTTGAATCTGGATCTCTCCCTGCTAAGGCCTCTTCCTCCCATGTTCCCTGGGGCTGGGAAAGCTGCTCTCCTGCCTCTTTCTTAGGCTAAACACGCCCAGGTCTTGCTCCCTGTATAGGGTTTGGCCCCCAAGACCCTCTCCAGCTTTTGTGCCATAACCTGCCCTCCCCCTTTCTTTTTAGGGTGATGAGCAGAACCGGAACCACTGTCCAAGGCGTAGGCTGAGCAGGGGAGAAAAGACGAAGCAGAACTGTCTGGATCTCAACACTATCTTGGAAGCCAACATCACATCCTTCGACAGTTGCAGCACATTGTTGGCTGACGCTTGCCGTGACACCCAGTACTTTCTCACACACACTGCTGCCAAACTGTGTATCTCCTACCCTGTACCTGTTTACCTGATTTTTCCTATTAAGCGCAACGTTCTATATTCCTCAGCATGTAAAAGCGTTTTGTTAGATGAGGCACAATATTCAAGTATTTCAATGTACTCCTGAACTTAGAATCATAAAAACATAGGGCTGGAAGGGACCTTGGAGATCTTCTAGTCCAACTCCCCTGCCTGGGGCAGGAGTCCTTATAACATCCCAGAGAAATGGTCATCCAATCTTTTCTTTAAAAAACTCCAGTACCCATAATTCCAGGAGGCAAGCTGCTCCACTGATTAATCATTCCCACTGTCAGTAAATTCCTTCTTATTTCCATTTCCTTCTGAGGAGTTTCCACCCATTGCTCCTTGCCCTAGAGCAGAGGTAGGCAACCCTGGCTCTTTTATGACTCGTGGACTTCAACTCCCAGAATTCCTGAGCCAGCATGGCTCGGCGTGGAAACCTCTCCCTTTCCCCTCAGCATGGCCGGCTCAGGAATTCTGGGAGTTGAAGTCCACGAGTCATAAAAGAGCCAAGGTTGCCTACCTCTGCCCTAGAGAATATATCAATGCCCTCTTCCCTGTGGCAGCTCTTCAGGTATTGGGGGGCAGCTACTGGTATCAGGTCTCCCCTAAGCCTTCCCTTCATTCAGCTAAACACACCTACCTGTAGTTCCCTTAGTACAGCGGTTCTCAACCTGTGGGTCGCGACCCCATTTGGGGTCAAACGACCATTTCACGGGGTCGCCAAACACCACAGTCCGCCATTTTTTTTGGTCCGCCATTTTTTCCCCCTTTGCGATGCGGGCCGTCGCGCTGCGCATGCGCGATGCGGGCCCGCCATTTTTGGGGGGGATTGGCCATTTTTTTTGGTCCACCATTTTTTCCCCTTTGCGATGCAGGCCGTCGCGCTGCGCATGCGCGATGAGGGCCGTCGCGTGTGCATGTGCGATGTGGCCCGGGGTCGTGCCGCGCTTATGCGGCGCGGGCCGGGGTTGAGCCCCGGAAAAGGTTGAGAACCACTGCCTTAGTACCTCATTGCACAATTTAGCCTCTGACCATTTAGCCTCTTATAAATCATGGAAGTGAAAAATAATTGAAGGAGTACAACAAACGGACATTAAAATATTACTAAAAACTGTGCTAAAACCGTGGCTACAAGACCCAGGATCATCTTTGTCGCTCTTGTCTGCATGTTTTCAGGGTCTCGCCATTTTTGTACTGCTGTGACCAGATCTGAATGCAATATTCTCAATGTGTCCTCACTAGCACAGTATAAAATGGTTTTTATCTCTTCCCGTGATTTTGATACTGCCCCTCTGTTGATGTAGCATTGCAGAACTGAATTGGTGTTTTTGGTAGCTGCAGCACATTGCTAACTCATACTTAAGTGATTGCCTACTAGATTCCTCTCCCCATTGTTAAGCCAGGTACCGCCTGTCTCCTACCTGCGTATCTGGTTTTTCCTGCCTAAGTGCAGGACATTCCTTTTCTCATCACCGAACTGCATCTTGTTGAATAGGAGCTTCCTGAATAATCTTGAGTATCTTCTAAAGTTTTAGCAATTTCCCCCCCCCCAGGTTTCTGTTTGATTCTGCCCTTTTAGTTATCAGCAATGCTCCTCCATTTCCAGCCTTGCGTCATCTGCAAATATGAAGAGCATTCCTTCTATTGTGTCATCTAGGTAATTGATTTACTTTTAGTTATCAACTTTATAGGGCTGCCCGTTTTATACAAGGGAACTTTGGACAGTGTGCAACAAAACCAACCATTACTACCGAATATAAAATCCAATCAAAGAGGCACTCAAAGGTAAACTGGCAAGCAAGGAAGCTCACGGCACAGAGGTTCGGCACATACCCACCTAGGAACATCCATAACTCCTGCGCCACTGCGTTGTGCAGCAGCCAAAGCCTCTGGACCAGGCATGTCAAACTCGCGACGTCGCACGACATATCGCAACTTTTTCCCCATTGCCGGCAATGGGGTAGGTGCGGTTTTGGTGTGACGCATCCGGCCCGTGGGCTGGCAGTTTGACATGACTGGTCTGGATGCTCCTCCAGGGCAGCCCCATACAGATCGTGGAAATGACCAAAGCAGGAGGAGCTGTGAGATGGTGCCCGAAGATGGGTGCCCCACAGGAAGTTGCACTAAGGCCCTCCAGCCCTTCTGCTCCTTGAGCAGGAGTCATGAGTCCAGAAGGACCCCCAAACTGAACATTGGGTCTATTTGGGATAGTATAACCTCTTCCAATACTTTATAATTTACTTAAACAATATATATGGTTCCCCATCTCAAGTCTAGTGATTTTTGCTCAGACCTGGTGTAAGGAATAAAATTTTAGAATAAAAAGTGAAGTTAAGTGACATGTACTCTGTAAAATTTCTACACATAGACTGTAAGATTTCTACACAAAAATTTCTACATGTAGGCTGTAAGATTTCTACACAATTTCTACATGTACACGTACCTTGTAAGATTTCTACACGTAGGCTATAGCAGTGGTTCTTAACCTTTTTGAACAAATCGCCCCCTTGAGCCAATGAGGAAGTTGTCATCGCCCCCCCTCCCCCAACATAACCTCTCAATCACAACATAGGAAATAATTCTTCAATTTATGCAAACCCTTTTTTTTGTTTTCTTTAAAATTGTCATCAGGACATATCGATGCAAATAATTTATTTCCAGTCTTTTTCCCATATCTCCAATAGCCCAACAGATTAAAATGGAACGCCCACTGATAAACTGCTCATAACTTTAATTGATTTAGTCTGCCAGTGGCTCTTAAACTTTGCAATACTGCAGACCTCTAAAAATGTGAAATGAATTTATATAAACTTTCATTTCTCTCCCCCAGAATAAAGCTAATGATTTTGTGGATGTGAGGGCTGGGCAAGGCTTGAATATTCAGAGACTTTTAATAATTACATTTTAATCTATATATCATAAGGGTAGTCAAGCTACGTAGGCCCACAACTGCTAGCTTGAAATGAGTGAAAATGAGAGATTTTCAGGGGGAGTGCTGGCTGTGTTTTCACTGTGCCTTTAGAGCAGACTGGGTGGCTGGTCAAATCTTTCCTCTCCCTCCCTCCCCTTTCTTTCTCCAGGTGAGGAGGGGGGGAGAGAGAGGCACTTGCGCTTCCTCTCTCTCTTTCCTCTCTTTCTCTCTCTCTCTTTCTCTTTCCCCTCTCCCTCTCTCTTTCTTCTCGCTCTCTCCCCCTTCTTTCTCCAGGTGAGGAGAGGGGGGGAGAGAGAGAGGCATTTGCGCTTTCTCTCTCTCTCTTTCTCTTTCCCCTCTCCCTCTCTCTTTCTTCTCCCTCCCTCCCCCTTCTTTCTCCAGGTGAGGAGAGAGAGAGAGAGAGAGAGAGAGAGAGAGAGAGAGAGAGAGAGAGAGAGAGAGAGAAACGAAAGGCAGAGGGCACCAAAGGGGTGGGGAGGGGGGCAGGAGGCAGCAGAAGACCCCGTCGCCGCAGGAGGCACCCAGCTCTGCTGCCTGCTGGGCCTGCGGGGTCGCCCCGGCTCATGGTCACATTGGAGGCTGTCCCACGTGCTGCTGGCATCCCCGGGCTCAAGTCAGGGCCACGGGGCATCTGCGAAATGCCCCACCCATTGGCTGCATCGCCAAGCCTCCCATTGTGCCGCCGGCGTCTCCAGACTTAAGTCCAGGGGCATCCGCGGAACACCCCCATCAGCTGCATTGCCAAACCTTCTCCCGTGCCGCCGGCTGCCCTTGAAGAGTATTTGGCTGGTGCAACTGGTGCAGAGTGCAAGGTGGGCGCGCGTAGTCTTGGCAACACCTTGGGTTGCACATCTAACACAGTCAGTGTGCGAGCTGCACTGGTGGCCAGTTTGCTTTCGGATCCAAGGTGTTGGTAGTTACCTTTGAAGCCCCCCATAGGCCCAGGGTACCTGGAGATGGGACCAGACCATGCCAATCGGGCTAGCGGGAGAGGCCTGCTAGGGAACCGAAGCAGGCAGATCAAGAAGGGAGCTTTTCTTGCCTTGGCCCAGTCCCTGCGGCCCTGTCTAGCCCCAGAGGTGAAAGCTGCCCCCTCCCTTTTGGTCCTAGGGACTTTCTTGTCTGGGGGCCTCTGAGGGGAGAGTGCAAGAAGACCCCATTCCCCTCCCACCCACCTCTTTTGGTTCTTGCAGGGGAGCTTTTAGCGCAGTTTTGAAAATTTTAATGCCAGTTCCTTCTAACCTTTAAAAATTATTCTTCACTTGTTCCTATAATTTATATGCCACCTGGAGTCACCTTGTAGGGCAGGTGGGGGGCATAGGAACCTAACAACACATGCGAACGGGACACCCACCCACCCCAGATTCTGTCTGGGCCCAGTTCCCGTCACCACCATCCTTGTTTAGCTGAAGCCAGCCAAGGGCGCCGGGCCCACCAGGGCGCCTCCCGAGAGCAAAGGGCGTGTCTTTTGGGGGAAGGGGGGGTCTCCCACTCCGCAGAGTCTAGGGCAGGGGTCTTCAAACCTGGCCCTTTTATGACTTGTGGACTTCAACTCCCAGAATTCCTCAGCCAGGTATGCTGGCTGAGGAATTTTGGGAGTTGAAGTCCACGAGTCATAAAAGAGCCCAGGTTGCCTACCCCCTGCCCTAGACTAGAGAATATAGCAATGCCCTGTGGCAGCCCTTCAGGAATTGGGGGGCGGGGGTCATAAAAGGAGACCCCTGGTCTAGGGAGTCCACCGAGCAGGATCTCCGCATATTTGAACTCAGAGCCCTGCCTGGCAAAGGGGAATTCAAGGTAGAGCAAAATAAGGCTGGAAAAAAAGAACAATGGTGTAGCTACAGCCAACCACGTACAGCCAGCCACTTCTCCGGACTCCTTACTCGGGTTGGACTAGATGACCTTCGAGGTCCCTTCCAGCTCTGCGATTCTGTTATGAAGGGGGACTTTAACGAACTGCGGGCGGGCGGGCGGGCGGGCGGGCGGGCGGGGGGCGACACCCAAGACAGCAACGGAGGCCCCGAGAGCCTGGACCAAGGATCAACCGGCCTGCAGCGGGTCGGGCAGAGAGCGTCCCCCCCATTCCAATGCCCCCC
This sequence comes from Bothrops alternatus, assembly GCA_034064705.1. Classification (NCBI taxonomy): domain Eukaryota; kingdom Metazoa; phylum Chordata; class Lepidosauria; order Squamata; family Viperidae; genus Bothrops; species Bothrops alternatus. Next base: position 32,345,633 of record JARGCV010000016.1, on the reverse strand, counting down.
CCGGGGCGGGTACCTGGAGGCGGAGGTGGCGTCGGGCGGGAGCGGGTTGCGCAGCGTCACCACGCACTCCAGCGCCTCCCCCGCCAGGAACGCGGCGCCCCGCTGCAGCGACGCCAACACCTCGATCATGGCCGCGGGGGGCGGGGAGGGCCACGTGGACACGCGCGCACGCGCGCACGCGCACCAACTCGCTCTCTCTTTTCCGCTTGCTCTCTCTCTCTCTCTCCGGGGCAGGGCGGAGCCGCCGACTAGGCCCCGCCCCCTACACTTGCCACCGCTGGCGGGTCGGCTGTGCAGCGGCGGCCGATCCCGCCATGACGACGGCGGGCTGCGCGGGCTGCGGACGGGGGGAAGCTCGCGGGGAGGGGACGGCGGCGGCGGCGGCGGCGGCGGCTGCGGAGGAGCTGCTGATGAGCCGCTACGAGGGCCGGGCGGCGGGGCGCGGCGTGCCGCGGTTCGGGTGGCGGCTGTGCCTAGCCCACCGCTTCGCCGAGCGCAGGAAGCCCCTGCAGGCCGGCGACGTCTCCCCCGGGCAGGCCCTGCGGCACCTGGGGCTGGCCTTCAGGTAAGGGGCACCCCTTCCCCCGGGAGGGGGGAGGCGGGAGGGGGGACGGCCCTCCCCAGGCTTGAGACGCTGCCCCCTCCCCCCCAGGTACCTCGGCTGGTGGTACCGGAAGACGCGCGTGGAGAAGCGGCAGCCCTTCATCGACCTGCTGCACCCGCAGCCCCTGCGCCCCATCTATGGTAGGGCCCGCCCGGGAGGGTGTGGGAGAACGAGGCTGGGGATGGCGGAGGGGAGGGGGGGAGCGAGGCCGTGGGGAGGGAGCGCTGACCTCCTTCCTCTCCCTCTTGTTCCTCCTTCTCCGCAGGCTGTCCGCTGGGGGGCCTGGGCGGCGGCACCGTCACGCGGGGCTGGCGCGGGGACTTCTGCAGGTGGCAGCTCTTGCCGGGCCTCTACCAGCATCGGGCCGTGGTGGCGGATCAGGTTTGTCGGGCGTGGGGGGGGGGAAGGAAGAAGCGCCCTGGGGCTTCCCCGGCGCGGCCCTTGGCCGCGGCGCCTTCCTCACGGGATCTCTGCCTTCCCGCCCCAGTTTACGGTCTGCCTGCGCCGCAAGGGCCGGACGGTCTACCAGCAGGTGCTCTCCACCGGGCGACCCAGCCGACTGCAGGGCTGGAACTGGGGCTTTTGCGGCCACTATGCTTTCTACCACGCGCTCTACCCCCGCGCCTGGACCGTCTACCAGCTGCCCGGGCAGGAGGTTGTGCTGACCTGCAGGCAGATCACGCCCATCATCCCGCACGACTATCAGGTGAGCATCCTAGTCTTGGCTGTGGGGAAGGGTGGCCCTGGCGGTTCTAAGCCCGGGGGTCTCCTGTACGTGGGACGGCACCTGCTCTTCCAGGGAAAGGGACCCCCAAAGCCTTCCTGAGCCACGATCTTCCCACAGAGACCCCCTTAATAGGAGCGCCCCGTGCTGAGGAAGTCCCTGTCCCTCCCCCCTGCACCTGCAGCTCTGCTTCATGCCCCTCCCTTTAGCTTCTCAACCACGCACCTGCTGGAGTTATTTGTTCCAGCATATTTCATCATCTGGAGCTGCTGCTTGGAGAGAATATCTCCTCCTTAGGCTCTGTAATTTTTAATCACTGTCAAAATCTTTCTGAGTGATGAGTGTAAGTTCAGGCTTGAGGTTGCAACTTAAAAGGTAGCTGAGCCAGCTGTAGAGTGAAGCAGGCTGTAGATGTGCCCCTCCAGGTGACCACCTTCCAGAGGCCCTTTTCCAGTTCATGGAGGTCAAGGGCCAACCAGGAGCAACAGGAAGGGGTCAGCCAGAAAGAGCAGCATTGCTTGGGCAGAAGGGAGACTGTTGTTGCCCCTGCCCTGGAGCCCTCTCATTGCCTCCGGGCAAGGCAGTCTGTTGGATCCCAGGCAGGGCTTTAAAGATGATAATTAGGACTTTGAATTGTGTTGGAAAAGCACAGTGGTGATGTATGGGGAAACTCAAATTACATGCACAATCATGTTCTGGGCTGGTTGAAGTTTCGGGAGTGTCTTTGCCACATGTACAAAGTATTGCAGGGGTCCAAACAGGAAGTGACTGGGTGTAGGTAAGCACAAGTGGGGCCTCCTGGTCCAGGAATGGGTGCAAACAGAGTGCAAGATAATCCTGGACAAATGTCCTGCTAGCCACGGGTGCCACCTCTTCCTTCTGCAGGAGCCGGAAGTCCAGGAGGGCCCCCGCCCCCGCAACTTGCACACCCATTGTGTGAAGGAGTGCTTTCTCCTTGAGAGTTAAGGGTAACGACTCTCCAGATTCTGGGGAGATCCAAGCACCCAGAGCCCCTCTCTGTCTTGCTAGGATTGAGTCCCTGCCCCCCATCCAGACGGTCACAGCCTCCGGATACTGGAGAAGCCTCCGAAGGGCATTGTCCATGCAACTGGGGGCAGAGATGCAGAATTGAGTGTCATCCTCAACCCCATGGTGTTGGATAACCTCCCCCAGGGGTGTAAAAGAGAGCTGAGACACAGACACACCCCTAGACACGCACATAAACGGGCCTAGCGCTGGGCCTTTCCATTCCCCACAACCCAACTGATTCCAAATGAGGAGGAAGAATGTCTCAACTGGGGCGCCCCCACTCCCTTCCCCTGCAGTCAGCCCAACAGGATGTCTTGGCTGATGGCAGTCAAAAGCCTCGGGGAGATCCAGAGGGGCCAGGACGAAGGCAGCACCTCCTTGGGAACTCTCCAGAGGTCACCCACAAGCACAACTGGGGCCTCTCGGCATCATAACCAGGCCTGAAGCCCATCTGTCTTTTGGGCAACCCGGCCGTCCTCTTGGCATGCTGCGTGGTGAAAGCGGCAATATGGTTGATGTCTTTACAACGGGTTTCCTCATCCGGCCCTGGCACAGTGCAGGAGCTGGTCTCTGGGCTGCCTGGAGGAGTTGCAAGTTAGAGCTTGTGGGATGCATGAGAGGGGTAGAGATTTGGAAGGGAAGGACGGAGGCAGGCAGGGCTGCCTGAGGGAGGCAATAAAATGCACAGGCACCTATCACCACAATGGAGAGCACAAAGTTTGTTAAATAAGTCGCATCTGATTTTGCGATCTACCACCGTGGTTAAGCGAATCACTGTGGTTGCTAAGCAAATCATCCACCTTACCACCCTATTGACTTTGTCGGAAGCCGGCTGGGAAGGTCGCAGAAGAGGACCACGTGATCCCAGGACACTGCGACCGTCGTGAACATATGCTGGTCGCCAATTTTGTTGACCTGGCCATGGGAATGCTCCCACGACGGTTGTAAGCGAGATCAGTTGCAAGTCATTTTTTTCAATGCTGTTGTAACTTTGGGCCACTAAATGAACGGTTGTAACTTGGGGACTATGGGATGGTCAACGCGTTCTAGCCCAAAGTAGACTTTTACGAATGGGGGGGCACATTTGCTTCTTAATCTGGTCGCACCCAGGCGCTGCTTCTGGAAGGAAGTCCTGGGCAGCCTGGGGGGGGGGCTCTGACCCTGGCACACGCCACCTGTGCTGTGTGCTTAGGACTCGAGCCTCCCGGTGGGTGCCTTCGTCTGGGAGGTGGAGAATGAGAGTGCGGAAGAGGTGGAGGTCTCCATCATGTTCACCTTCCAAAACGGCACAGAGACCAAGGACGACCGCCAGGGCGGCCACTGGAACGAGCCCTTCAGTGTGGAGAAGGAGGGCTGCTGCGTCCGTGGGGTGATGCTGCACCACGTGACCCCTACCAACCCCTACACCCTGGCCATCTCTGCCCGGGAGAAGGTAGGCCTCGCGGAGACCCCTGCAAGACTTCGGAACGGTCCATGGGCAGCAGCTGAGACCAGAGCCTTCCACACCCTTTGGGGTTCTCTCTTGCAGGCTGGCAGGGAGGCTTCTTGGAGTGGCAGCAGTGACCCATTGTGGCTTCCTTGCCATGTCTGTACTTACGAGGCCCCGAGGTGGGGTGGGTGAATTCCCCACCTCTGGTGCCTGTGGACTCTAGAAGGCCCCCTTCCTAGCACTTTCCCCCCTGTCCCATAAGCCTGTTATGGAACTGCTTTCTCATCTCCCATGGCTGACCTGCTCCCATGCTCCTCCCCGCCTCTCCCTTCACCCCTGTCCCCCTGAGGCAAAGCTAGGGAGGGAGAGAGTGGCCTGGACTATCGGTCCCCTTATCGTTCCCTCCTTTCTTGATTCCTCCTCAGGCAGGTGTCGCTGTTACCCACATCACAGCGTTCAACCCTGCTGGCACTGGGCAAGAGGTTTGGCAGGATCTCTTGGCAGATGGCCAGCTGGAATCTCCTCATGGTGAGCTCTGGGCTATAAGGTGGGCAGAGGAGGGCAGGAGGCCAGGCTCCTGACGCTCATGGCTCTCTTGTAGGTCAGAGCCCCCCTACGGAGAAAGGGGAGGTGTGTGCAGCAGCCGTGTGTGCCACGTGCATGGTGGCAGCTCACGGCCACGGAGTGCTGGAACTGGGCCTGGCCTGGGATATGCCTCGTGTTCGCTTTGGATCGGCGGAGAAGGAGCATCGCCGGTGGGTGCCTGCTGGAAGGGCTGGCTCCTGGGGGTCTCTCTGCTTCGGGTGTGGGCATACTTGGGCAACCCACACAGCTCTGCCTGTGGGGGGTCTCCAGGGATGGGCCGCCATGCAGCACACTCATGAAGCCAACCCTAACCTGATCTAGAAGATGAGGTTGTCTCAGGATCAAACTGTGGGCTGGAGGGGGCAGCCCTGCTTGGCACAGACATCCTATGGCCTGTGGGGTTATCCGACCCTTTGGCTGTCCCTGTCCAGCCTGCGGGGTGGGGGCAAAAGCCATGACAGCAACTCCACAACAGTCCCAGTTTCCCAGGCAGCCTCTTGGGAAAATTGTTTCCCTTTGCCCCCCCCCCAATCTGGAGGGTCCCCTGTGTGTGACGAGGATGTGGCCTCTGGGTGGGCTATCTTTGCTTCCTGACTGAGGGTCCGTCTTCCTCTCTGCCCGCAGGTGGTACACCCGCTTCTTTGGCAGTGATGGGAACGCTTGCCCGGCACTCTCCCACCATCTCTTCAGCCGCTATGAGGTCTGGGAGGAGAAGATTGAGGCCTGGCAGGGCCCGATTTTGGAGAACAGGTAGCACCCTGCGGCTGAGAAGCTTCTGAGGTGTAGGAAGGTGCCCATGCCAGAGTTTTCCCACACTCCCTCTGCTGAGGTGCCGCCATGATCCACTCCAGCCAAACTAAGCTACTTCCAGGCTGTCTCCTTCCCCCCCTCCGTTCCTCCCCCCCACCTGTGGCTGTCCAGACTCTGAGCGATGGGGATTGCCTCATTCCTGCTGAGTGGGTGACTGCACCCACGCTCTCCCTGGGTCACCAAGCCAGGTGGGCAGGCCCCCCAGGGATCTCTGGGCAGACTGAGATTGCCCCTGAGAGGAAGCCCCACTGAGGACCCGCACATGCCTCTTGCAGCAACCTGCCCCCCTGGTACAAGTCAGCCCTCTTCAATGAGCTGTATTTTCTGGCCGACGGAGGCACCCTCTGGCTGGAGCTATCACCCAAGGACAGGGACGCCCTCCGGGACACCCAGGGCCTCTCCCAGCTGCTCCCGGTCTTGCAAGAGTACGGGAGGTTTGCTTATCTGGAAGGTGAGGTTTTGCTTTGGGGCCCGGATGAGGGGTGGGGCATCCTGGCTTCCTCCTGGAGGGAGCTCCAGGAGCTTCTGGCATGCCAGTGTGATGCGCAGCTGCCACTACTTTCTGCTTCTAGGCCAGGAGTACCGGATGTACAACACCTACGATGTACACTTCTACGCCTCCTTCGCGCTCGCCATGCTGTGGCCTAAGCTAGAGCTCAGCCTGCAGTACGATGTGGGTAGGTGCCCTTTCCCTTGAGCTCTGAATTTTGGAGTGCCCTTCGGCCAGCATTGGAAGAGGTCTGGGCTGGAGGGGTACCCCTGGCAGGGATGGGAGGGAATGCCCTCCCCCCTTGAGTTGTGTTGAATGCTCCTGATGGCCTGGCCTGTGCTTGGCTGGGTGTTTGGGCTGCTGCTAATAGCCCTGCCCTGCCCTGTCCTGCCCTGCCCCAGCTGCTGCGGTGCTGAACGAGGATGCTCGCCCTCGGCAGTACCTCATGAACGGACAGACAGCCCCAGTGAAGCTGCGCAATATGGTTCCACATGACATTGGAGACCCAGGTAAAGCACCTCGTGTCTGGATGCAGGTCAGGCCTCATTCTGCAGCTGCACGGTCTGAAGATAGGCGAGCTCACAGCAATTGCCCTTAGCAAGGACTTCAGCAGCTGCCCTCCCTCAGCCTGGGGCTTGGGGCCTTGCTGCGTGCGTGCGGGAGGGTGTGGATCTTCCTGGGGCTGCCCCTCAGGAAGGTGGGTGTCTCCAACTTGCTTGAATGCATCCCCAAGACAGCTTCCCCTGTGGCCGCTCTTGGGGTGAGCGGGGCTGTTGGGGAAGGAGATTGTGCACCCCCCCTTCTGTGTCTCTGGATGGGTGGGAGGAAGACTTGGGCTTCTGGGCAAAATTCCCTGAGAGTCTGTAAGCAGCTCAGAGGTCAGCTGGTCACAGCCTTTGGGTTGTGGGGTCGCTCGCTCCTTGGGCTGCTGAGGAATATGGTGGGGCCTCTTGCAAGCTGGGAGGGGGTGAGGCTTTCTGGAAAACAGGGCTGCCACCCCTTCCCCTGCTTTCTTCGGCCAGACGATGAGCCCTGGCAGCGGGTCAACGCCTACCTGATGCACGATACGGCCACCTGGAAGGACCTCAACCTGAAGTTTGTGCTGCAGGTGTACCGGGACTACTTCCTCATGCAGGACATAGCCTTCTTGCGGGACATGTGGCCTATCTGCCAGGTGCAGTGGCAGGGAGGGTGGGTGCTGCCAGCCATCCAGGGGCCCCCACAGACCCTTCCTCAGACTCCTTTGCCTCCCTCAGGCTGTGGTGGACTCGGAACTGAGATTTGACACAGATGGGGATGGCCTCATTGAGAACTCAGGTTTTGCTGACCAAACCTATGACGCCTGGGTGGCCACTGGAGCCAGGTAGGTGATAGGGCAGGAGCCTTGCCCTCCTCCCACATCCTAGAATCCAGCTCAGAAAAGCCACTTGCTGTGGGTGTCAGGAGCCCCTCTCCAGCCTCTTGTGTGGAAAGGCTGACATAGCCCCTCTCCTCGCTCCCCAGCTGTGTGGCCTGGGGCTGTTCGGTGTAGCCTTGCTGTCCCTTCATATTTCTTTTCCCCTAAGTAGCAGAGGTGGGTGGTCTTCTCTCAGGGGCTTTGAACCATGATCCTGAGACCCCAATGCCCAGTGTTGCGTCCCAGTTCCAAACCTATCGTAGCCTTTCTGGAAGATTCTTTGACTCCCCGAGCCTGTCAGCCAAAGACCCTGTGCCCGGAGGGAGGTCCTGGTGGCGCACCCAAGCAACCAGATCCACAATTGTAGAATTCAAGCCAGCTACTTTATTATATTCTGATATATAGGAATCTTCCCAGACTGTTTGCCTTCCCTTGGGAACAGGCAGATAAGGTTGCATGGCCCCCAGGGTGCGTGTTTGTGTGGGGGTCAGTCCTGGTTCTCTTGCAGCTGTGCAACGATTCAAGGCTAATTCCTGCTTGAGTTTACACCCCCCCAGAGGAGGTGGCCTCTTGGCAGCTAAACCCCTCCCTTTGAGCCCCTCCTTCCCCGGAGTGCCTTGCTGCCTTCCCTGGCTGAGGGAATTGCAAGGACCCTCCGCCTGTCTCCCCTGCACAACACCCCTGTTGGCTGGGTGCCCGATGTTATGCTTCCGTGGAGAGAATGGCTGTCCTGCTGAAGGGGCTGGGCATTCTGGTGCCCTGTCCGGATGAGGCCAAGGAGGAGGAGAGAGGCAGGTGCCCTGCTCTGCAGAGCTGGCAGAACTAAAAGGGGGGGCAACACGTCCCGTGGCCTTGATCCCAGGCTTACTCCGCGGCCTCTACGTCTGTAGTGTCAGGGAGGGAGAGGATGGCGGCCTGGTGGGAAATAGAGGCGTCAGAAGGGCGGAGTGCTCCTGAAGAAGGTAGCACCAGGAAGAGGCTCCCCCCCCCAATTCCTTGGGTGGTTGGGGGAAGTAAAGCAACCTCAGCCTTGTGGGATTCTGCTGCCAGTCGACACCAGCCCTGCGAGTTGGATGAGGTCAGAAGAGGACAGAATGGTCCCTTTATGGAGATGGGCTCTGGGGATTGATCCCTCTTCAGCCTCCGGAAGTTGGCCAGGAGAGCCTGGCTGAGCCATGCCCGAGGGGTGTCTCATTGCCCCATTGGCTCTCTTTGCTCCTGTTTTCTTTGGGGTCCCCTGCCCGACCCTCCACACCAGCCCAGGGAGTGCTGCTGGCAGAAGCAGATTCCCAGGGCAGAGCTGCCTGGCCGTCTGCCCTCTTGATGCCAGGGAAGAGTGCTCAGCCGCCGCTCGGAGGGACGCAGGAGAAGTGGGCCCTGGGCAGGTCCCTCTTTCCCCCCTTTGGGCAACCCCCTCCTCTCCTTTGCTTTGCCAGTGCCTACTGCGGGGGCCTCTGGCTGGCAACCGTCTGCGTGATGTGCAGAATGGCGGAGGCCTTGGGAGATGGGCCGGCCCTTGAGAGCTATTCGGGCATCCTGACTAAGGGCACGGCAGCATTTGAGCGGCTGCTCTGGAACGGTAGGTCCAGGCAGGGCAGGGGGCTCCTGTGGAGGGGTCAGCAGGGCCAGAAAGAGCCCCTGGCCACCATCTCCCCCTTCTCTCTTGCAGGGAAGTACTACAACTATGACAGCGGCCGCGGCCCCTCCTCGGACACCATCATGGCCGACCAGCTGGCTGGGCAGTGGTTCCTACGGGCGTGTGGGTTGGGCGAGGGGCAGTCAGAGGTGAGGGCAGGAGCCATGAGCCTTGGAGGGGTGGGGCGGTGAGCCGAGCCTCCACGCATCTCCCTCTGGTCCACAGGTGTTCCCGCACAGCCACGTGCTCAGCGCCTTAAAGACCATCTTCGAGCTCAACGTGCTCGGCTTTTCAGGGGGGTCCATGGGGGCTGTGAACGGCATGCGCCCCTCGGGGCATCCTGACACCTCCAGCATGCAGTCGAACGAGGTGTGGGTGGGTGTGGTGTACAGCCTGGCTGCCACTATGATCCAGGAGGTGGGTAATGGGGACTGGGGGAGGTTGACAGGGTGGGTGCGGGATGCCAGCCCAGCTGACTGGGCTTCCTTTTGCCTGGCACAGGGCCTGGTGCAAGAGGGCTTCTGCACTGCTGAGGGCTGCTACCGGACCGTCTGGGAGCAGCTAGGCATGGCGTTCCAGACCCCGGAGGCCTACTGTGAGAGGAAGGTCTTCCGCTCGCTGGCCTACATGCGCCCCCTCAGCATCTGGAGCATGCAGCTGGCCTTGGAGCAGCGGGCAGCACAAGGGCAGCCCTTCCCAGCTCCACCTGCGGCCAAATCCGTTGGCCCGTGAGCCAGGTGAGGTGGACAGGCAGCTGCCTCCGCTTGGCCCTCCTGAGCCAGAGCAGGTTGACGGGTGCCACCCGGGCCGCCCTGGGCGGTATGAAGGAAGCCCCGCCGCCCCTCCTCCCCCGAGGAGGGCAGAGCTGAGCTCTTTGGCAAGGAGGCAGCTTGAACGTCTCAGGTCTTCTTCAATCTTCAACACTTCTCCCCGCCCTTTGATTTGCACACAATCATGCTCTGTATAATCTGAAGTTATTTTTAGATGATGAATAATTTTAATTTAAAATAAATTGAACTTGGCAAGAAGACTTTGCAGAGCCCTTGATGATGAGGACCATGACATTAGAAGGCAGCAGGGGCGTCGTTGCTTGGGTGCCCCTGGCCTAGTGTAGGTGGATCTCCTTCCTGTAGCCTGATCTTTCCTAGTGGTGTGTGTGTGTGTGCTTCTCCTCTCTCCTTCCAGGGTAGGGGAATTGCTGCAGCCCTGTTGCGAATCTCTCTGCCAGGGTCCTGCCAGCCTATCCAACTGCTCCCAGGACCTCTGGAGTCTCTGGGAAGCTCCAGGACCGATACGTTCCCCCAGAGGAGATGCCCTCAATAATTAAGTGAAATGAGGCTCTTGCTGGTGGCCATTGTGGCAGCCTTGTCAAGTCCAGGGATTGCCTCTGCCCCTGCTTGCCCAGGCGCCATGTTCTTGGCCAAGGCAAGTGTGTCTTTGGTGAAGAGACCAAGCTGGAGAGAAAGCCATTCAGTGGTCACGGTTTGAAGGCTTCTCTTCAGAGCAGCAGTGCAGGAGTCCCCCATCCAGAGAGCAAAAGAGTCCCAGATCAGACCTGCAGCCAGCTGGGCAGCACTTGGCCCAAGAGTAGGAGGAGGGGGGCATTGGTGTCCCCCCTTCTGAAAATGAAACCAATGCATGGAGGAGGAAAACGGACTGCAGAAGTGCTATGAATGGCAGCCAGACACCACCACCACCACCACCCCCGCCCGGCAAAGTGCTTCCGAGGGCATGGAGCTAAGGGGATTGGGATTGGGGGCCATGTCACTTGTGTGCTTTAGAAGGGGAAGGGCACCGCCAGGGGTCTCTTTGGTGGGGGGACAAAGTGGGGAGAGGGCCCAATACATACTGCATTGTTTGTCTGCTTCCAAAGGAACTTCTCTTGCATCCCCAAGATGACTTGGTGGCTTTAGGGGAGGCAGAGCAGGGTCACCACTGGCACTGCAGGATCCTCCTGGGGGCTGGTGGTCACTTCTCCCAGGAGGGGCCATTTCAGACGTCTTGGCCCTTGCTTGAATTGCAGTCCAGGCACCCGTGGCTCGATAGCATTGCCACACTGCATAAACACTACCAAGAAAATCTTGTTTTCCATGACACTAAAAGTAAAGATCTGAATAAATAAAGGAAGCCTTCCTCTCCCCCAGCGATGCGCAACACAATTCTCACTGCCACTTTTGGTTGTTTGTTGCTCTCTGTGCTTATTGGTTATTTTCTTGCAGGCATTTCCAAAGAACCTCTAAAACCAGCCCCAACCACCCACCCACAGGGCAAGACACTACAACCACGTGGCTGAGGAATTCTGGGAGTCGTAGAAGTCCACAAGTCATAAAAGGGCCAAGTTTGAAGACCCCTCCACTACAACAGGGGTCCTCAACCTTGGCAACTTGTCAGACTTGTGGGCTTCAACTCCTAGAATTCCTCAGCCAGCAAAGCTTAAAAGTCCACAAGTCTTAAAAGTTGAGGACCCCTGCACTACCCCACTCCTTACTGGCAGTGATGAAATTACCTAGCTGGGTCATGAACACACACACACACACAAACATCTACCTATCAAAACATAAAATGCCCTTGTAAGAAGACAACCTTCACAGCAAGCCCAAACACCTCACACACACCCCTCCAGTGGCGACAGGGAGGCTTCTCTGCTTGGAACTTCTGGCCCAGAAAGCCAAAATACTTTTGTTCGCTGACATGAACATCTCAAGGATGGTTTGGCTTCATGCTGACCTAGTAGGAAGGGATGATGACGATGAACAACAAGAAGAAGGTCACACAGATAGGCTTATTTAAAACATTGCAATCCGCCTTTGGCTCCCCCCTTGGGTGAAAATGAACCCGAGGCCTGGAAGGGGAAAACTGGGCCAAAGGTGTCCGAGCCTTCCCAGTGGCCGCTCAGCAAATCCTCCGAGCCCCCTGGCGGGGGGGGGTTCACTGCAAGCGCTCCCTTGTTGCGTGTCTGCCTGAAAAGTAACTTCTGCTGCGTCCCCTCCCCTCGCCCCCCACCCCCGTGGGGTTCGGTCGCTTCAGGAGAGCCAGGGTTGGGCCACGACGGGCACGGTAGGGTCCTCCTGAGGGTGCATGGCCCTTGCGCCCAGAGGGTCTCCGCGGCGGCCGGTTCCGCAGATCAGCTTCTCCCGGAGATCAATGGCTGCTCGGGATCTCTGAATGGTGCTCATCTCCTCATCTGGGCGCCATCGTTCCCACAGAGCGAGCGAGCGAACTAGTGAGCGCGGGATGGGGGTGTCTCGCCGCTCCTCTCTGGGCGGCCAGCGGAGCGAGCGAGCGAAACTTCAGGGGGGGGCTCCAGGAAACGGCCGAGGCAACCCGTCCCCCCCCCTCTTAGGACATTCTGGGAGAAATGGCAAGGCGCCGCCGACCCCCCCTCCTCCCCAGCTGGACTGCAGTAGGTTTGGGGCAGACTTGCTTCCGTTCGGACCCCACCAGGCAGGCCAAAGAGTAAATCGGGCAACGACGTGTGGGCAGGAAGGGGGGGGTTGACTTAACGTGGAGCGAAATCGCTGAGCGAAGCAGTTTTCTCCAGAAACTGATAAATATGTTCCGGCAGCAAACCAAGAAAAGCCTGGAGACCCCCAGGATGGCCTTCGTGGTCTGCCCCCGCCCCCCTCCCTTGCTGCCGAAGTGCTGCTCAGCGATTTCCCAGAAGCGTCCGACCCCTCGGGCGGGGATCCTGCCCCTTCCAGCCGCGGGGGTGGGGGGTGGGAGGAGGCGGCAACTCGGAGTGGGGGGAGCCGGTGCGACGGGGCTTTATAAGGGGCGTCCCTCCTGGGGCTGGCAAGTCTAGATTCCTGGAGACCACCATGGCGATTGGCTTGGCAGCTCTGGGGCTCCTCGCTTTCCTGCTCGGCTGCTCCGGAACCTTTGTCGAACCCCAACACTCGGAGCGAGACGCCAAGGTCAGATGTGGGGTGGCGGGCAGAGGGTCCCAGCTTCCCCCGGGGAAACCTCCCACCCCCACCAGCCTCTGCTCGGGTGGGCGACAGGAGCAGCTGGTGGGAGCCGGCGGGCTGCGTAGAGGCCGCCGCTTCCTCGGGGTTGACCGCACCCGGTGCCGTCGCGCTGAGCGCCAGAGGCCCTGGGTCCCCGACGGACGGACGCCGAGCGTTTCCTCCTCCGTGCTCGGCCGCGACTTCGGCAACCTGCCGCCGGGGCTGGTGCTCTCGCTCTCTGCGCAGATGGCAGAGCGATCCAACCGCGGGGTGTCGTCCCGGACGCTGTCTGGCAGGTGCCTCGACCGACGGACTTTGGGATGGGCCGCCTTTGCCAGCCCCACCCGGCGTGGGCAGCCTTGGGGGTCTGGCATGGGGGTCTGGCACGTGGGAGCAGCGGGTGTTTTCAGATCCCCGGAGAAAATGGAGCCAGAATCTCTACCTGTTGGACAACTGGGCTTGGCTTGTGGTGACTCGCTTTCTTCCCCTCTCCCGCTCTCCTTTAGTGCTCCCTGACTGGCAGATGGGTGAATGAGAAGGGTTCCAAGATAGCCATCTCCTATAGCAATAATGCTGGGGTGTTCAGCGGCTCCTACCTGACGGCCGTGGCTGCCACCGACAACACCATCCGGCCATCCCCGCTGCAGGGCATCCAGCACCTGGGACACCAGTCCACCTTTGGCTTCGTTGTCAAGTGGAGCTTCTCTGGTACTCTCTATTTGGGGTGGAAGCAAATAGAACGGGAGGAGGGAATCTAGTGGATCTCCCCTTCCTTAGATCTGCTTCTTGCAGGTTCTTTCACTGAATGTTCCCCTCCCCACCATCACCGTTAGCCAGAGCTGCCCAAAGTCATTGGAGTCCATAAGATTCCTTGAGCCTCCAGGCACCACTGCCCTGGAATAAACCATTGGGAGTTTGATCTATGGAACATAGTCCCCCCCTCCCAAGTGCTCTAACACCATTAACTGCCAGTGAGTCTCTGGCTGATTTCTCCCTCAGCCTCCACTGCCGTCTTTGTGGGCCAGTGTTTCCTAGATGAGAACGGAGAGGAGCAGCTGAAGACAATCTGGCTGCTGCGTGCAGAGGTGGGATCCGCGGCAGAGGATTGGAAGACAACCAGGTAAGGAAATGCAGGGGCTGAACCCCTGTGCCCCACAACTGGAAAGGCCCTGCGCTCCTCTTTTTCTCTCTCTTCCCTCCCCCCTCCCAAAGTGGCTCTTGAAAAGACGCCCCAATGGTTTGCCTCTCTCGGGGATGTTTCCGCACCCAGGGCTGAGCAGCTCCTGCGGGAGAGGCTGGAGACTCCATTTCCGTCACTTCCCCCACAAAGAAACACAGCAAAGCTTTTGACGAGGTTCCCCAGGTCATTCTCACTGACAATTGTGCTTTGGGTGGCAACACAGTCTGGGTTGCCCACAGCTGGCAACACTCAGATTTGGCATTAATTGCTCTACTCAAATTGGAGAGCAGTAGCCCAGCACAGCCCCATATTTGTATGGGGCAAAGAGGCCACCTTCTCGGACACCTGGTTGGAGCTGCTTCAAGGGAGGCCCCCAGAGACCGAGGAGACTTAGCCCAGCCTGCTTTGGGTCTGTGTCCTTCCCCTCATCAGACGTCGCCTGCAATGCGTGGTTGGGGACCTACCCGGCCCTGGCTACCCCCAAGAACCAGCAACATCCATTTCCGTTGCCCCTCTTTTCATTCTCACGAGTGGGTGGGAGGAGGGAATTGGATGGTCAGCTTGGGGAAGGGACACCAATCATGCCACCGTGAATTTTGACATTTCTGTCCTTCCTGTTTCATTGTAGTGTTGGCACGGACACCTTCTACCGCATCAAATGAGAGGGTGAAGAGAGCCCAGCCTTCCATATTTACTGCGTTTGGGGGGGGAAATGGGGGAGTGACCCTTCCTACTTTACCCATCAGACCCTCTTCTCCAATAAAATGTTTGCATGAGTAGCATCGGCCTCCCTGGTCTTTCAGAAGCTCGCTGGGTGCCAGTCTGCTGGTTTCCAGAAGAGGCTGGGCAGGACCCCCACCTGGCGGGGGGGGGCTCAAAGCTGAGGTTAAAGGCCTTTTCTGGTACTTTCCCCCTTATTTTGTCTTGGCTTCTCCCTGGAGGGAAAGTGTTCTCTGCAGGCTGACAGGCTTGATTTGGGGAGCCCTCAGGAAATGGGGGTGTAAGGGAGATTATTCTCTGGTCTGGCCACTTCTTGTCTTTAAGTGTCTATGGAGATTCTTAGTCATCCAAGTCATAGTTGTCCCAAAGATGCTTCTTTACGAGGCAACTGGACCTTCTTGTTTTTCCTTTGAAGATGTTTTACTTCTCATCCAAGAAGCTTTTCCAGCTCTGAGTGGATGGAGGGGAATGGAAGGATTTATGCTCCTGGCAGACAGCTGGTCATTTGCATTCTTTTTGAGTGTCATTGAGGCCACCTGGTGGTTTATCTGTGTCATCAGGGTCACCTGAGTAGTGCAAATGAGTGTGGAGCTTTCTTGGAACTGTTGAAAGGACTGTGTTGTAGACTGAAGACGGAACTTGGCAAGACGACTTTGCAGAGCCCTTGATGATGAGGACCATGACATTAGAAAGCAGCAGGGGCGTCCCCGTTGCTTGGGTGCCCTGGCCTAATGTAGGTGGATCTCCTTCCTGCAGACTGATCTTTCCTGCGGTGTGTGTGTGTGCTTCTCCTCTCTCCTTCTTCCAGGGCAGGGGGGTTGCTGCAACCCTGTTGTGAATCTCTCTGCCAGGGTCCTGCCAGCCAGTCCAACTGTTCCCAGGACCTCTGGAGACTCTGGGAAGCTGCAGGGCCGATAAGCCCCCCCAGATGAGATGCCCTCAATAATTAAGTGAAATGAGGCTCTTGCTGGTGGCCATTGTGGCTGCCTGGTCAAGTCGAGGGACTGCCTCTGCCCCTGCTTGCCCAGGCGCCAGGTTCTTGGCCAAGGCAAGCGTGTCTTTGGCGAAGAGACCAAGCCGGAGAGAAAGCCATCCAGAGAGCAAAAGAGTCCCAGGTCAGTCCTGGAGCCAGCTGGGCAGCACTTGGCCCAAGAGTAGGAGGAGGGGGGCATTGGCGTCCCCCCTTCTGAAAATGAAACCAATGCATGGAGGAGGAAAACCAGGACGGCAGAAGTGCTATGAACGGCAGCCAGACACCACCACCACCACCCCCGCCCGGCAAAGTGCTTCCGAGGGCATGGAGCTAAGGGGAGGGGGATTGGGGGCCATGTCACTTGTGTGCTTTAGAAGGGGAAGGGGAAGGCCACCGCCTGGGGTCTCTTTGTGGGGGATGGAGAAAATGGGGAGAGGGCTCAATACATACTGCATTGTTTGTCTGCTTGCAAAGGAACTTCTGTTGCATCCCCAAGATGACGTGGGGGCCTTAGGGGAGGCAGAGCAGGGTCACCACAGGCAGTGCAGGCTCCTCCCAGGAGGGGTTCTTCTCGGACATCTGGGCCCTTGCTTGAATTGCAGCCAAGGCACCTGTGGCTGGATACGATTGCCAGACTGCATAAACACTACGGAGAAAATCTTGTCTTCCGTGACACTAAAAGTAAGGACCTAAATAAATAAAGGAAGTATCCCCCCCCCAGCGATGCTCAACACAAGGGTTTGGCCACGACGGGCACGGTAGGGTCCTCCTGAGGGTGCATGGCCCTTGCGCCCAGAGGGTCCCCGCGGCGGCCGGTTCCGCGGATCAGCTTCTCCCGGAGATCAATCGCTGCTGGGGATCTCTGAATGGTGCTCATCTCCTCATCGTTCCCGCAGAGCGAGCGAGCGAACTAGTGAGCGCGGGGTGTGGGGGGGTGTCCCACCGCTCCTCTCTGCCTTCGGAGGCTGGGAGGTGGGCGGAGCGAGCGAAACTTCAGGGGGGCTCCAGGAAATGGCCGAAGCAACCCCCCCTTCTTAGGGCCTTTGTGGAGAAATTGAAAGCCTCCTCCCGACCGCCGCTCCTCCCCAGGTGGACTGCAGTAGGTTTCCCTTCTGACCCCACCAGGCAGGCCAAGGAGTAACTCAGGGAACGACGTGTGGGCAGGAAGTGGGGGGGGGTTGACTTAACGTGGAGCGAAATCGCTGAGCGAAGCAGTTTTCTCCAGAAACTGATAAATATGTTCCGGCAGCAAACCATGAAAAGCCTGGGGACACCCCAGGATGGCCTTCGTGGTCTGACGCAGCCCCGTCCCGCCCCCCCCTTGCTGCCGAAGTGCTGCTCAGAGCCCGCAGAAGGCCAGCGATTTCACAGAAGCGTCCGACGCCTCGGGCGGGGATCCTGCCCCTCCCAGCTGCGGGGGGTGGTGGGAGGAGGCGGCAACTCGGGGTGTGGGGAGCCGATGCGAGCGGAGCTTTATAAGGAGTGTCCCGCCTGGAGCTGGCACGTCTAAATTCCTGGACACCGCCATGGCGATTGGCCTGACAGCTCTGGGGCTTCTCACTGTCCTGGTTGGCTGCTCCGGAACCTTTGTTGAACCCCAAAACTCGGAGCGAACCGCCAAGGTCAGATGCCGGGTGGCGGGCGGAGGGTCCCAGCCTCCCCCCCGGAGAAACCCCCCACCAACAGCCTCTGCTCGGGTGGGAGGCAGGAGCAGCTGGTGGGAGCCGGTGGGCCAAGCAGAGGGTGCCGCTTCCTCGGGGTTGACCGCTCTCGGTGCCGTCGCGCTGAGCGCCAGAGGCCCTGGGTCCCCGACGGACGGACGCCCAGCGTTTCCTCCTCCGTGCTCGGCCGCGATTTCGGCAGCCTGCGGCCGGGGCTGGTGTTCTCGCTCGCTGCGCAGATGGCAGAGCGACCTGCAGGCGGGTGTCGTCCCAGACGCGGTCTGGCGGTCGCCTCGACCGACGGACGTTGGGATGCTCCCCCTTTGCCCGCCCCACCCGGCGTGGGGAGCCTTGGGTGTCGGTCACGTAGGAGCAGCGGGTGTTTCCAGACCCCCTGGAGAAAATGGAGTCAGAGTCTCTACCTGTTGGACAGCTGGGCTTGGCTTGTGGTGACTCGCTTTTGTCCCCTCTCCTGCTCTCCTTTAGTGCTCCCTGACTGGCAGATGGGAGAATGAGAAGGGCGCGAAGATAGTCATCACCCACAACATTAAGGGGTTGTTCAGCGGCTTCTACCTGACGGCCCTGGGTGCCACCAACAACACCATCCTGCCAGTGCTGCTGCAGGGCATCCAGCACCTGGAGCCTCAACCCACCTTTGGCTTCATTCTGATGTGGAAACCCTCTGGTAGAGCCACTCACTATTTCGGGTGGAAGCAAATAGAACGGGAGGAGGGAATCTAGTGGATCTCCCCTTCCTTAGATCTGCTTCTTGCAGGTTCTTTCACTGAATGTTCCCCTCCCCGCCACCACCCTTAGCCAGAGCTGCCCAAAAACATTGGAGTCCATAAGATTCCTTGAGCCTCCAGGCACCACTAGCCAGGAATAAACCATTGGGAGTTTGATCTATGGAACATAGTCCCCCCTCCCAAGTGCTCTAACACCATTAACTGCCAGTGAGACTCTGGCTGATTCCTCCCTCAGCCTCCACCGCCGTCTTTGTGGGCCAGTGTTTCGTAGATGAGAACGGAGAGGAGCAGCTGAAGGTAACCTGGCTGGTGCGTATGGAGGTGGGATGCACGGCAGAGTATTGGAAGGCAACCAGGTAAGGAAACGCAGGGGCTGAACTGCTGTGCCCCCCCCAACTGGAAAGGCACTGCGCACCTCTTTTTCTCTCTCTTCCCTCCCCCCTCCCAAAGTGGCTCTTGAAAAGACGCCCCAATGGTTTGCCTCTCTCGGGGATGTTTCAGCACCCAGGGCTGAGTAGCTCCTGCGGGAGAGGCTGGAGACTCCGTTTCTGCCACTTCCCCCACAAAGAAACACAGTAAATCTTTTGAGGAGGTTCCCCAGGTCGTTCTCACTGACAATTGTGCTTTGGGTGGCAACTCAGTCTGGGTTGCCCACAGCTGGCAACACTCAGATTTGCCATTAATTGCTCTACTCAAATTGGAGAGCAGTAGCCCAGCACAGCCCCATATTTGTATGGGGCAAAGAGGCCACCTGGGTGCCTTCTCCAAGCAAGCGCAAGGCCTGCAACTCTTCTGCTCCCCACCAAAGAGGCCTCCTTCTCGGTCACCTGGATGGAGCTGCTTCAAAGGAGGCCCCCAAAGACCAAGGAGAATTCGCCCAGCCTGCTTTGGGTCAGTGTCCTTCCCCTCATCAGACATGGCCTGAATTGCGTGGCTGGGGGTCTACCCAGCCCTGACCACCCCTGAGAACCAGCAGTGTCAAATTTCCTTTGCCCCCCTTTTCATTCTCACGTGAGTGGGTGGGAGGAGGGAATTGGATGGTCAGCTTGGGGAAGGGACACCAATCATGCCACCGTGAATTTTGACATTTCTGTCCCTCCTGTTTCATTGTAGGGTTGGCTCGGACACCTTCTACCGCATCAAATGAGAGGGTGAAGAGAACCAGCCTTCCATGGTTTCTGCATTTGGGGGGAAATGGGGGGAGGTGACCCTTCCTACTTCACCCATCAGACCCTCTTCTCCAATAAAATGTTTGCATGAGCAGCCTCGGCCTCCCTGGTCTTTCAGAAGCTCCCTTGGTGCCAGTCTGCAGGTTTCCAGAAGAGGCTGGGCAGGACCCCCACCTGGAGGGTGGGTGGGTGGGCTCAATACTGCTCATCAAAGTGCTTCTGAGGACAGGAAGGCTTGGAGCTAAGGGGAGGGGGTTTGGGGGCCATGTCACTTGTGTTCTTTAGAAGGGGAAGGGGAAGGCCACCGCCTGGGGTCTCTTTGGGGGGGCAAAGTGGGGAGAGGGCCCAATACATACTGCATTGTTTCTCTGCTTGCAAAGGAAATTCTGTTGCAACCCCAGGATGACTTGGTGGCTTTAGGGGAGGCAGAGCAGGGTCACCACAGGCACTGCAGGCTCCTCCTGGGGGCTGCAGGGTCACTTCTCCCAGGAGGGGCCATTTCAGATGTGTTGGCCCTTGCTTGAATTGCAGTCCAGGCACCCGTGGCTCGATAGCATTGCCACACTGCATAAACACTACCAAGAAAATCTTGTTTTCCATCACACTAAAAGTAAATACCTGAATAAAGAAAGGAAGCCTTCCTCTCCCCCAGAGATGGGCAACACAATTCTCACTGCCACTTTTGGTTGTTTGTTGCTCTCTGAGCTTATTGGTTATTTTCCTGCAGGCATTGCCAAAGAACCACTAAAACCAGCCCGAACCAACCAACACCCACAGGGCAAGACACTACAACAGGGATCTTCAAACTTGGCCCTTTTATGCCTCGTATACTTCAACTCCCAGAATTCCTCAGCCAGGGTGCTTGGCTGAGGAATTCTGGGAGCTGAAGTCGACAAGTCATAAAAGGGCCAAGTTTGAAGACCCCTGCACTACAACAGGGATCCTCAGCTTGTGGCAACTTGTGGACTTCAATTCCCAGAACTCCTCACCAGCAAAGCTTAAAGTCCACAAGTCTTATAGTTGCCAAGTTTGAGGACCCCTGCACAACAACATTAAAGTGAGAGGAAACCCTACTCCTTACTTGCACTGATGAAATTACCTAGTTGGGTCATGAATGAACACACACACACACAGACACACACACACACACACACACACACACACACCTACACACACCTCTACCTGCCAAAAAACATAAAGAGCTGCTTAAAATGCCCTTCCACAATACAACCTTCACCGCAAGCCCAAGCACCTCCCCCCCCAAGTGGCGACAGGGAGGCGTCTCAGCTTGGAACTCGTGGGCCAAAAAGCCAAAATATTTTTCTTCGCTGACCCGAACATCTCAAGGATGGTCTGTCTTCATGCTGACCTAGTAGGAAGTGATGATGATGATGATGATAATGATGATGAAGGTCACACAGATAGGCTTATTTAAAACATTGCAATCCGCCTTTGGCTCCCCCCCTTGGGTGAAAATGAACCCGACGCCTGGAAGGGGAAAACTGGGCCAAAGGTGTCCAAGCCTTCCAATGGCCGCTCAGCAAATCCTCCGAGCCCCCCTGGGGGGGGTTTCACTGCAAGCGCTGCCTTGCTGCTTGTCTGCGTGTAAAGTAACATCTGCTGCGTCCCCTCCCCTCGCCTCCCCGTGCGATTCGGTCGCTTCAGGAGAGCCAGGGTTGGGCCACGACGGGCACGGTAGGGTCCTCCTGAGGGTGCATGGCTCTTGCGGCTGCCGGTTCCGCAGATCAGCTTCTCCCGGAGATCAATCGCTTCTCAGGATCTCTCTGCCAGGGTCCTGCCAGCCTATCCAACTGCTCCCAGGACCTCTGGAGTCTCTGGGAAGCTCCAGGACCAATACGTTCCCCCAGAAGAGATATGCCCTCAATAATTAAGTGAAATGAGGCTCTTGCTGGTGGCCATTGTGGCTGCCTGGTCAAGTCGAGGGATCGCTCCTGCCCGTTTGCCCAGGCGCCAGGTTCTTGGCCAAGGCAAAGGCAAGCGTGTCTTTGGCGAAGGGACCAAGCCTGGGAAGGCACCAAGCTGGACAGAAAGCCATTCGGTGGTCACGGTTCGAAGGCGTCTCTTCAAAAGCAGCAGTGCAGGAGTCCCCCATCCGGAGAGCAAAAGAGTCCCAGGTCAGTCCTACAGCCAGCTGGGCAGCACTTGGCCCAAGAGTAGGAGGAGAGGGGCATTGTGGTCCCCCCTTCTGAAAATGAAAACAACGCATGGAGGAGGAAAACAGGGACTGCAGAAGTGCTGTGAACGTCAGCCAGACACCACCCCAGCCCGGTAAAGTGCTTCCTAGGACAGGACAGCTTGGAGCGAAGGGGAGGGGGATTGGGGGCCATGTCACTTGTGTGCTTTAGAAGGGGAAGGGAAAGCCACAACCTGGGTTCTCTTTGGTTGGGTGAGAAAGTGGGGAGAGGGCCCAATACATACTGCATTGTCCCCAGGATGACTTGGTGGCTTTAGGGGAGGCAGAGCAGGGTCACCACAGGCACTGCAGGCTCCTCCTGGGGGCTGCGTGGTCACTTCCCCCAGACTCCCAGGAGAGGCCCTTCTCGGACATCTGGGCCCTTGCTTGAACTGCAGCCAAGGCACCTGTGGCTCCATAGGATTGCCACACTGTATAAACACTACCGGGAAAATCTTGTTCTCTGTGACACTAAAAGTAAAGACCTGAATAAATAAAGGAAGCCTTCCCCTCTCCCAGCGGTGCGCAACACAATGCTCACTGCCACTTTTGGTTGTTTGTTGCTCTTTGAGTTTATTGATTATTTTCTTGCAGACATTTCCAAAGAACCACTAAAAACAGTCCCAACCAACACCCACAGGGCAAGACACTACAACAGGGGTCTTCAAACTTGGCCCTTTTATGACTCATGGACTCCAACACCCAGAATTCCTCACCAGCAAAGCTGAAAGTTCACAAGTCTTATAGTTGCCAAGTTTGAGGACCCCTGCACAATATTAAAGTGAGAGGAAACCCCACTCCTTACTGGCATTGATGAAATTACCTAGTTGGGTCATGAACGAACACACACACACACACACACACACACACACACACACACACCTAAAAACATAAAGAGCTGCTTAAAATGCGCTTGTACAATCCAACCTTCACCTCAAGCCGAAGCGCCCCCCCCAGTGGAGACAGGGAGGCGTCTCAGCTTGGAACCCGTGGGCCAAAAAGGCAAAATACTTTTCTTCGCTGACCTGAACATCTCAAGGATGGTTTGTCTTCATGCTGACCTAGTAGGAAAGAATGATGATGATGAAGAAGAAGAAGGTCACACAGATAGGCTTATTTAAAACATTGCAATCCGTCTTTGGCTTCCGCCTTGGGTGAAAAAAAACCCCGATGCCTGGAAAGGGAACAACGGGCCAAAGGTGTCCAAGCCTTCCCAATGGCCGCTCAACAAAGCCTCCAAGCCCCCTGGGGGGGGGATTTTACTGCAAGCGCTGCCTTGTTGCTTGTCTGCGTGTAAAGTAACTTCTGCTGCGTCCCCTCCCCTCGCCCCCCCCCCGTGCGGTTCGGTCGCTTCAGGAGAGCCAGGGTTGGGCCACGACGGGCACGGTAGGGTCCTCCTGAGGGTGCATGGCTCTTGCGGCGGCCGGTTCCACAGATCAGCTTCTCCCGGAGATCAGTCGCTACTCGGGATCTCTGAATGCTGCTCATCTCCTCATCTGGGCGCCATGGTTCCCGCAGACCGACCGAGCGAACTAGTGAGCGCGGGATGGGGGTGTCCCGCCGCTCCTCTCTGCCTTCGGAAGCTGGGAACCCAGCGGAGCGAGCGAGCGAAACTCCAGGGGGGGCACCAGGTAACGGCCGAGGCAACACCCTCCTACTTAGGACCTTTTTGGAGAAATGGCAAGGCTCCCCCCCCCGACCCCCGCTCCTCCCCAGCTGGACTGCAGTACATTTGGGGCAGACTTGCTTCCCTTCTGATCCCACCAGGCAGGCCAAGGAGTAACACGGGACACGATGTGCGGGAAGGAAGTGTTTGGGGGGGGGGACTGGCTTAATGTGGAGCGAAGTCGCTGGGTGAAGCAGCCCGATCCTTCGCCAGTTTTCTCCAGAAACTGAGAAATATGTTCCAGCAGCAAACCATGAAAAGCCTGGGGATCCCCAGGATGGCCTTCGAGGTCTGCCCCAGCCCCGCCCCGCCCCCCCTTGCTGCCGAAGTGCTGCTCAGCGCCCGCAGAAGGACAGCGATTTCGCAGGTCTCCGAACCCTCGGGTGGGCATCCTGCCCCTCCCAGCCGTGGGGGATGGGAGGAGGCGGCAACTGGGGGGACCGGTGCGAGCGGGGCTTTATAAGGGGCGTCCCGCCTGGGACTGGCATGTCTAGATTCCAGGAGACCACCATGGCGATTGGCCAGACAGCTCTGGCCTGCTCGGCTGCTCGGGAACATTTGCCGAACCCCAAAAGTCAGAGCGAGGCGCCAAGGTCAGATGAGGGGTGGCGGGTAGAGGGCCCCAGCCTCCCCTGGGAAACCTCCCACCCCCACCAGCCTCTGCTCGGGTGGGCGGCAGGAGCAGCTGATGGGAGCCGTCGAGCTGCGCAGAGGGTGCCAGTTCCTCGGGGTTGACCGCACCCGGTGCCGTCGCGCTGAGCGCCAGAGGCCCTGGGTCCTCTCGCTCGCTCCGCAGATGGCAGAGCGATCTGCACGCGGGTGTCGTCCCAGACGCGGCCGACGGACTTTGGGATGCGCCCCCTTTCCCAGCCCCACCCGACGTGGGGAGCCTTGGGGGTCGGGGACGTGGGAGCAGCGGGTGTTTTCAGATCCCCCGCAGAAAATGGAGCCAGAGTCTCTACCTGTTGGACAGCTTGGCTTGGCTTGTGGTGACTCGCTTTCGTCCCCTCTCCCCCTCTCCTTTAGTGCTCCCTGAGTGGCAGATGGGAGAATGGGAAGGGCGCCAAGATACCGTAGTCATCACCCACAACATTAAGGGGTTGTTCAGCGGCTTCTACCTGACGGCCCTGGGTGCCACCAACAACACCATCCCGCCACTCATGCTGCAGGGCATCCAGCACCTGGAGCCTCAACCCACCTTTGGATTCGGTGTCAAGTGGAAATTCTCTGGTAGAGCCACTCACTATTTGGGATGGAAGCAAATAGAATGGGAGGATGGAATCTAGTGGATCTCCTCTTCCTTAGATCTGCTTCTTGCAGGTTCTTTCACTGAATGTTCCCCTCCCCACCATCACCCTTAGCCAGAGCTGCCCAAAAACATTGGAGTCCATAAGATTCCTTGAGCCTCCAGGAACCACTAGCCAGGAATAAACCATTGGGAGTTTGATCTATGGAACATAGTCCCCCCTCCCAAGTGCTCTAACACCATTAACTGCCAGTGAGTCTCTGGCTTGATTCCTCCCTCAGCCTCCACCGCCTTCTTTGTGGGCCAGTGTTTGGTAGATGAAAACGGAGGGGAGCAGCTGAAGACAGCCTTGGTTGGTGCTGCGTGCAGAGGTGGGATCTGCGGCAGAGGATTGGAAGGCAACCAGGTAAGGAAATGCAGGGGCTGAACTGCTGTGCCCCCCAACTGGAAGGGCCCTGCGCACCTCTTTTTCTCTCTCTTCCCTCCCCCCTCCCAAAGTGGCTGTTGAAAAGACACCCCAATGGTTTGCCTCTCTCGGGGATGTTTCCGCAACCAGGGCTGAGCAGCTCCTGGCCTAGTGTAGTTGGATCTCCTTCCTGCAGCCTGATCTTTCCTGGCGGTGGGGGTGTGTGTGCTTCAACTCTCTCCTTCTTCCAGGGCAGGGAGGTTGGTGCAGCCCAGTTCCGAATCTCTCTGCCAGGGTCCTGCCAGCCTATCCAACTGCTCCCAGGACCCCTGGAGTCTCTTGGAAACTCCAGGACCTATACGTTCCCCCAGAGGAGATATGCCCTCAATAATTAAGTGAAATGAGGCTCTTGCTGGTGCCATTGTGGCTGCCTGGTCAAGTCGAGGGATCGCTCCTGCCCCTGTTTGCCCAGGCGCCAGGTTCTTGGCCAAGGCAAGTGTGTCTTTGGTGAAGGGACCAAGCAGGAGAGAAATCCATTTGGTGGTCATGGTTGGTGGTCACGGTTCGAAGGCGCAGAGCAGCAGTGCAGGAGTCCCCCATCCAGAGAGCAAAAGAGTCCCAGGTCAGTCCTACAGCCAGCTGGGCAGCACTTGGCCCAAGAGTAGGAGGAGAGGGGCATTGTGGTTCCCCCCTTCTGAAAATGAAAACAACGCATGGAGGAGGAAAACAGGGACTGCAGAAGTGCTGTGAAAGTCAGCCAGACACCACCCCAGCCCGGCAAAGTGCTTCCGAGGACAGGACGGCTTGGACCTAAGCGGAGGGGGATTGGGGGCCATGTCACTTGTGTGCTTTAGAAGGGGAAGGGAAAGCCACCACCTGGGTTCTCTTTGGTTGGGTGAGAAAGTGGGGAGAGGGCCCAATACATACTGCATTGTTTCTCTGCTTGCAAAGGAACTTCTGTTGCATCCCCAGGATGACTTGGTGGCTTTAGGGGAGGCAGAGCAGGGTCACCACAGGCACTGCAGGCTCCTCCTGGGGGCTGCGTGGTCACTTCCCCCAGACTCCCAGGAGAGGCCCTTCTCGGACATCTGGGCCCTTGCTTGAACTGCAGCCAAGGCACCCGTGGCTCCATAGGATTGCCACACTGTATAAACACTACCGGGAAAATCTTGTTCTCTGTGACATTAAAAGTAAAGACCTGAATAAATAAAGGAAGCCTTCGCCTCTCCCAGCGATGCACAACACAATGCTCACTGCCACTTTTGGTTGTTTGTTGCTCTCTGAGTTTATTGGTTATTTTCTTGCAAACATTTCCAAAGAACCACTAAAAACAGTCCCAACCAACACCCACAGGGCAAGACACTACAACAAGGGTCTTCAAACTTGGCCCTTTTTTGACTCATGGACTCCAACTCCCAGAATTCCTCACCAGCAAAGCTTAAAGTTCACAAGTCTTATAGTTGCCAAGTTTGAGGACCCCTGCACAATATTAAAGTGAGAGGAAACCCCACTCCTTACTGGCATTGAGGAAATTACCTAGTTGGGTCATGAACGAACACACACACACACACACACACATACACACACACACCTAAAAACATAAAGAGCTGCTTTAAATGCCCTTGTACAATCCAACCTTCACCGCAAGCCGAAGCGCCCCCCCCAGGGGCGACAGGGAGGCGTCTCAGCTTGGAACTCGTGGGCCAAAAAGGCAAAATACTTTTCTTCGCTGACCTGAACATCTCAAGGATGGTTTGTCTTCATGCTGACCTAGTAGGAAAGGATGATGATGATGAAGAAGAAGAAGGTCACACAGATAGGCTTATTTAAAACATTGCAATCCGTCTTTGGCTTCCGCCTTGGGTGAAAAAAAAACCCGATGCCTGGAAAGGGAACAACGGGCCAAAGGTGTCCAAGCCTTCCCAATGGCCGCTCAACAAAGCCTCCAAGCCCCCTGGGGGGGGATTTTACTGCAAGCGCTGCCTTGTTGCTTGTCTGCGTGTAAAGTAACTTCTGCTGCGTCCCCTCCCCTCGCCTCCCCGTGCGATTCGGTCGCTTCAGGAGAGCCAGGGTTGGGCCACGACGGGCACGGTAGGGTCCTCCTGAGGGTGCATGGCTCTTGCGGCGGCCGGATCCGCAGATCAGCTTCTCCCGGAGATCAAGCGCTACTCGGGATCTCTGAATGGTGCTCATCTCCTCATCTGGGCGCCATCGTTCCCGCAGACCGAGCGAGCGAACTAGTGAGCGCGGGATGGGGGTGTCCCGCCGCTCCTCTCTGCCTTCGGAAGCTGGGAACCCAGCGGAGCGAGCGAGCGAGCGAAACTCCAGGGGGGGCACCAGGTAACGGCCGAGGCAACACCCCCCTACTTAGGACCTTTTTGGAGAAATTGAAAGGCTCCCACCCCGACCCCCGCTCCTCCCCAGCTGGAGTGCAGTACGTTTGGGGCAGACTTGCTTCCCTTCTGACCCCACCAGGCAGGCCAAGGAGTAACACGGGACACGATGTGCGGGAAGGAAGTGTTTTGGGGGGGGCTGGCTTAATGTGGAGCGAAATCGCTGGGTGAAGCAGCCCGATCCTTCGCCAGTTTTCTCCAGAAACTGAGAAATATGTTCCAGCAGCAAAGCATGAAAAGCCTGGGGATCCCCAGGATGGCCTTCGTGCTCTGCCCCAGCCCCGCCCCGCCCCCCCTTGCTGCCGAAGTGCTGCTCAGCGCCCGCAGAAGGACAGCGATTTCGCAGGTCTCCGAACCCTCGGGTGGGCATCCTGCCCCTCCCAGCCGTGGGGGATGGCAGGAGACGGCAACTGGGGGGAGCCGGTGCTAGCGGGGCTTTATAAGGGGCGTCCCGCCGGGGACTGGCATGTCTAGATTCCAGGAGACCACCATGGCGATTGGCCTGACAGTTCTGGCCTGCTCGGCTGCTCGGGAACCTTTGCCGAACCCCAAAAGTCAGAGCGAGGCGCCAAGGTCAGATGAGGGGTGGCGGGCAGAGGGCCCCAGCCACCCCTGGGAAACCTCCCACCCCCACCAGCCTCTGCTCGGGTGGGCGGCAGGAGCAGCTGATGGGAGCCGTCGAGCTGCGCAGAGGTTGCCGCTTCCTCGGGGTTGACCGCACCCGGTGCCGTCGCGCTGAGCGCCAGAGGCCCTGGGTCCCCGACGGACGGACACCCAGCGTTTCCTCCTCCGTGCTCGGCCGCGACTTCGGCAACCTGCCGCCGGGGCTGGTGCTCTCGCTCGCTCCGCAGATGGCAGAGCGATCTGCAGGCGGGTGTCGTCCCAGACGCGGCCGACGGACTTTGGGATGCGCCCCCTTTCCCAGCCCCACCCGACGTGGGGAGCCTTGGGGGGGTCTGGCACTAGGGGAGCAGCGGGTGTTTTCAGATCCCCCGCAGAAAATGGAGCCAGAGTCTCTACCTGTTGGACAGCTGGGCTTGGCTTGTGGTGACTCGCTTTCGTCCCCTCTCCCGCTCTCCTTTAGTGCTCCCTGAGTGGCAGATGGGAGAATGGGAAGGGCGCCAAGATAGTCATCACCCACAACATTAAGGGGTTGTTCAGCGGCTTCTACCTGACGGCCCTGGGTGCCACCAACAACACCATCCCGCCACTCATGCTGCAGGGCATCCAGCACCTGGAGCCTCAACCCACCTTTGGATTCGGTGTTAAGTGGAAATTCTCTGGTAGAGCCACTCACTATTTGGGATGGAAGCAAATAGAATGGGAGGATGGAATCTAGTGGATCTCCTCTTCCTTAGATCTGCTTCTTGCAGGTTCTTTCACTGAATGTTCCCCTCCCCACCATCACCCTTAGCCAGAGCTGCCCAAAAACATTGGAGTCCATAAGATTCCTTGAGCCTCCAGGCACCACTAGCGAGGAATAAACCATTGGGAGTTTGATCTATGGAACATAGTCCCCCCTCCCAAGTGCTCTAACACCATTAACTGCCAGTGAGTCTCTGGCTTGATTCCTCCCTCAGCCTCCACCGCCTTCTTTGTGGGCCAGTGTTTGGTAGATGAAAACGGAGGGGAGCAGCTGAAGACAGCCTTGGTTGGTGCTGCGTGCAGAGGTGGGATCTGCGGCAGAGGATTGGAAGGCAACCAGGTAAGGAAATGCGGGGGCTGAACTGCTGTGCCCCCCAACTGGAAGGGCCCTGCACACCTCTTTTTCTCTCTCTTCCCTCCCCCCTCCCAAAGTGGCTTTTGAAAAGACACCCCAACGGTTTGCCTCTCTCGGGGATGTTTCCGCAACCAGGGCTGAGCAGCTCCTGGCCTAGTGTAGTTGGATGTCCTTCCTGCAGCCTGATCTTTCCTGGCGGTGGGGGGGTGTGTGCTTCAACTCTCTCCTTCTTCCAGGGCAGGGAGGTTGGTGCAGCCCAGTTCCGAATCTCTCTGCCAGGGTCCTGCCAGCCTATCCAACTGCTCCCAGGACCCCTGGAGTCTCTTGGAAGCTCCAGGACCTATACGTTCCCCCAGAGGAGATATGCCCTCAATAATTAAGTGAAATGAGGCTCTTGCTGGTGGCCATTGTGGCTGCCTGGTCAAGTCGAGGGATCGCTCCTGCCCCTGTTTGCCCAGGCACCAGGTTCTTGGCCAAGGCAAGTGTGTCTTTGGTGAAGGGACCAAGCAGGAGAGAAATCCATTTGGTGGTCATGGTTGGTGGTCACGGTTCGAAGGCGCAGAGCAGCAGTGCAGGAGTCCCCCATCCAGAGAGCAAAAGAGTCCCAGGTCAGTCCTACAGCCAGCTGGGCAGCACTTGGCCCAAGAGTAGGAGGAGAGGGGCATTGTGGTTCCCCCCTTCTGAAAATGAAAACAACGCATGGAGGAGGAAAACAGGGACTGCAGAAGTGCTGTGAAAGTCAGCCAGACACCACCCCAGCCCGGCAAAGTGCTTCCGAGGACAGGAGGGCTTGGAGCTAAGCGGAGGGGGATTGGGGGCCATGTCACTTGTGTGCTTTAGAAGGGGAAGGGAAAGCCACCACCTGGGTTCTCTTTGGTTGGGTGAGAAAGTGGGGAGAGGGCCCAATACATACTGCATTGTTTCTCTGCTTGCAAAGGAACTTCTGTTGCATCCCCAGGATGACTTGGTGGCTTTAGGGGAGGCAGAGCAGGGTCACCACAGGCACTGCAGGCTCCTCCTGGGGGCTGCGTGGTCACTTCCCCCAGACTCCCAGGAGAGGCCCTTCTCGGACATCTGGGCCCTTGCTTGAACTGCAGCCAAGGCACCTGTGGCTCCATAGGATTGCCACACTGTATATACACTACCGGGAAAATCTTGTTCTCTGTGACACTAAAAGTAAAGACCTGAATAAATAAAGGAAGCCTTCGCCTCTCCCAGTGATGCGCAACACAATGCTCACTGCCACTTTTGGTTGTTTGTTGCTCTCTGAGTTTATTGGTTATTTTCTTGCAAACATTTCCAAAGAACCACTAAAAACAGTCCCAACCAACACCCACAGGGCAAGACACTACAACAAGGGTCTTCAAACTTGGCCCTTTTTTGACTCATGGACTCCAACACCCAGAATTCCTCACCAGCAAAGCTTAAAGTTCACAAGTCTTATAGTTGCCAAGTTTGAGGACCCCTGCACAATATTAAAGTGAGAGGAAACCCCACTCCTTACTGGCATTGATGAAATTACCTAGTTGGGTCATGAACGAACACACACACACACACACACACACACACACACACACACCTAAAAACATAAAGAGCTGCTTAAAATGCGCTTGTACAATCCAACCTTCACCTCAAGCCGAAGCACCCCCCCCCCCAGGGGCGACAGGGAGGCGTCTCAGCTTGGAACTCGTGGGCCAAAAAGGCAAAATACTTTTCTTCGCTGACCTGAACATCTCAAGGATGGTTTGTCTTCATGCTGACCTAGTAGGAAAGGATGATGATGATGAAGAAGAAGAAGGTCACACAGATAGGCTTATTTAAAACATTGCAATCCGTCTTTGGCTTCCGCCTTGGGTGAAAAAAAACCCCGATGCCTGGAAAGGGAACAACGGGCCAAAGGTGTCCAAGCCTTCCCAATGGCCGCTCAACAAAGCCTCCAAGCCCCCTGGGGGGGGTTTACTGCAAGCGCTGCCTTGTTGCTTGTCTGCGTGTAAAGTAACTTCTGCTGCGTCCCCTCCCCTCGCCCCCCCCCGTGCGGTTCGGTCGCTTCAGGAGAGCCAGGGTTGGGCCACGACGGGCACGGTAGGGTCCTCCTGAGGGTGCATGGCTCTTGCGGCGGCCGGATCCGCAGATCAGCTTCTCCCGGAGATCAAGCGCTACTCGGGATCTCTGAATCGTGCTCATCTCCTCATCTGGGCGCCATCGTTCCCGCAGACCGAGCGAGCGAACTAGTGAGCGCGGGATGGGGGTGTCCCGCCGCTCCTCTCTGCCTTCGGAGGCTGGGAACCCAGCGGAGCGAGCGAGCGAAACTCCAGGGGGGGGTACCAGGTAACGGCCGAGGCAACACCCTCCTACTTAGGACCTTTTTGGAGAAATGGCAAGGCTCCCCCCCCCGGACCCCCGCTCCTCCCCAGCTGGACTGCAGTACATTTGGGGCAGACTTGCTTCCCTTCTGACCCCACCAGGCAGGCCAAGGAGTAACACGGGACACGATGTGCGGGAAGGAAGTGTTTGGGCGGGGGGACTGGCTTAATGTGGAGCGAAGTCGCTGGGTGAAGCAGCCCGATCCTTCGCCAGTTTTCTCCAGAAACTGAGAAATATGTTCCAGCAGCAAACCATGAAAAGCCTGGGGATCCCCAGGATGGCCTTCGAGGTCTGCCCCAGCCCCGCCCCGCCCCCCCTTGCTGCCGAAGTGCTGCTCAGCGCCCGCAGAAGGACAGCGATTTCGCAGGTCTCCGAACCCTCGGGTGGGCATCCTGCCCCTCCCAGCCGTGGGGGATGTGAGGAGGCGGCAACTGGGGGGAGCCGGTGCGAGCGGGGCTTTATAAGGGGCGTTCCGCCTGGGACTGGCATGTCTAGATTCCAGGAGACCACCATGGCGATTGGCCAGACAGCTCTGGCCTGCTCGGCTGCTCGGGAACCTTTGCCGAACCCCAAAAGTCAGAGCGAGGCGCCAAGGTCAGATGAGGGGTGGCGGGCAGAGGGCCCCAGCCTCCCCTGGGAAACCTCCCACCCCCACCAGCCTCTGCTCGGGTGGGCGGCAGGAGCAGCTGATGGGAGCCGTCGAGCTGCGCAGAGGGTGCCAGTTCCTCGGGGTTGACCGCACCCGGTGCCGTCGCGCTGAGCGCCAGAGGCCCTGGGTCCCCGACGGACGGACACCCAGCGTTTCCTCCTCCGTGCTCTGCCGCGACTTCGGCAACCTGCCGCCGGGGCTGGTGCTCTCGCTCGCTCCGCAGATGGCAGAGCGATCTGCACGCGGGTGTCGTCCCAGACGCGGCCGACGGACATTGGGATGCGCCCCCTTTCCCAGCCCCACCCGACGTGGGGAGCCTTGGGGGTCGGGGACGTGGGAGCAGCGGGTGTTTTCAGATCCCCCGCAGAAAATGGAGCCAGAGTCTCTACCTGTTGGACAGCTTGGCTTGGCTTGTGGTGACTCGCTTTCGTCCCCTCTCCCCCTCTCCTTTAGTGCTCCCTGAGTGGCAGATGGGAGAATGGGAAGGGCGCCAAGATACCGTAGTCATCACCCACAACATTAAGGGGTTGTTCAGCGGCTTCTACCTGACGGCCCTGGGTGCCACCAACAACACCATCCCGCCACTCATGCTGCAGGGCATCCAGCACCTGGAGCCTCAACCCACCTTTGGATTCGGTGTCAAGTGGAAATTCTCTGGTAGAGCCACTCACTATTTGGGATGGAAGCAAATAGAATGGGAGGATGGAATCTAGTGGATCTCCTCTTCCTTAGATCTGCTTCTTGCAGGTTCTTTCACTGAATGTTCCCCTCCCCACCATCACCCTTAGCCAGAGCTGCCCAAAAACATTGGAGTCCATAAGATTCCTTGAGCCTCCAGGCACCACTAGCCAGGAATAAACCATTGGGAGTTTGATCTATGGAACATAGTCCCCCCTCCCAAGTGCTCTAACACCATTAACTGCCAGTGAGTCTCTGGCTTGATTCCTCCCTCACCCTCCACCGCCTTCTTTGTGGGCCAGTGTTTGGTAGATAAAAACGGAGGGGAGCAGCTGAAGACAGCCTTGGTTGGTGCTGCGTGCAGAGGTGGGATCTGCGGCAGAGGATTGGAAGGCAACCAGGTAAGGAAATGCAGGGGCTGAACTGCTGTGCCCCCCAACTGGAAGGGCCCTGCGCACCTCTTTTTCTCTCTCTTCCCTCCCCCCTCCCAAAGTGGCTGTTGAAAAGACACCCCAATGGTTTGCCTCTCTCGGGGATGTTTCCGCAACCAGGGCTGAGCAGCTCCTGGCCTAGTGTAGTTGGATCTCCTTCCTGCAGCCTGATCTTTCCTGGCGGTGGGGGTGTGTGTGCTTCAACTCTCTCCTTCTTCCAGGGCAGGGAGGTTGGTGCAGCCCAGTTCCGAATCTCTCTGCCAGGGTCCTGCCAGCCTATCCAACTGCTCCCAGGACCCCTGGAGTCTCTTGGAAGCTCCAGGACCTATACGTTCCCCCAGAGGAGATATGCCCTCAATAATTAAGTGAAATGAGGCTCTTGCTGGTGGCCATTGTGGCTGCCTGGTCAAGTCGAGGGATCGCTCCTGCCCCTGTTTGCCCAGGCGCCAGGTTCTTGGCCAAGGCAAGTGTGTCTTTGGCGAAGGGACCAAGCAGGAGAGAAATCCATTTGGTGGTCATGGTTGGTGGTCACGGTTCGAAGGCGCAGAGCAGCAGTGCAGGAGTCCCCCATCCAGAGAGCAAAAGAGTCCCAGGTCAGTCCTACAGCCAGCTGGGCAGCACTTGGCCCAAGAGTAGGAGGAGGGGGGCATTGGGGTCCCCCTTCTGAAAATGAAAACAACGCATGGAGGAGGAAAACAGGGTCTGCAGAAGTGCTGTGAAAGTCAGCCAGACACCACCCCAGCCCGGCAAAGTGCTTCCGAGGACAGGAGGGCTTGGAGCTAAGCGGAGGGGGATTGGGGGCCATGTCACTTGTGTGCTTTAGAAGGGGAAGGGAAAGCCACCACCTGGGTTCTCTTTGGTTGGGTGAGAAAGTGGGGAGAGGGCCCAATACATACTGCATTGTTTCTCTGCTTGCAAAGGAACTTCTGTTGCATCCCCAGGATGACTTGGTGGCTTTAGGGGAGGCAGAGCAGGGTCGCCACAAGCACTGCAGGCTCCTCCTGGGGGCTGCATGGTCACTTCCCCCAGACTCCCAGGAGAGGCCCTTCTCGGACATCTGGGCCCTTGCTTGAACTGCAGCCAAGGCACCTGTGGCTCCATAGGATTGCCACACTGTATAAACACTACCGGGAAAATCTTGTTCTCTGTGGCACTAAAAGTAAAGACCTGAATAAATAAAGGAAGCCTTCGCCTCTCCCAGTGATGCGCAACACAATGCTCACTGCCACTTTTGGTTGTTTGTTGCTCTCTGAGTTTATTGGTTATTTTCTTGCAAACATTTCCAAAGAACCACTAAAAACAGTCCCAACCAACACCCACAGGGCAAGACACTACAACAAGGGTCTTCAAACTTGGCCCTTTTTTGACTCATGGACTCCAACTCCCAGAATTCCTCACCAGCAAAGCTTAAAGTTCACAAGTCTTATAGTTGCCAAGTTTGAGGACCCCTGCACAATATTAAAGTGAGAGGAAACCCCACTCCTTACTGGCATTGAGGAAATTACCTAGTTGGGTCATGAACGAACACACCACACACACACATACACACACACCAAAAAAACATATGAGCTGCTTAAAATGCCCTTGTACAATAAAACCTTCACCGCAAGCCGAAGCGCCCCCCCCAGGGGCGACAGGGAGGCGTCTCAGCTTGGAACTCGTGGGCCAAAAAGGCAAAATACTTTTCTTCGCTGACCTGAACATCTCAAGGATGGTTTGTCTTCATGCTGACCTAGTAGGAAAGGATGATGATGATGAAGAAGAAGAAGGTCACACAGATAGGCTTATTTAAAACATTGCAATCCGTCTTTGGCTTCCGCCTTGGGTGAAAAAAAACCCCGATGCCTGGAAAGGGAACAACGGGCCAAAGGTGTCCAAGCCTTCCCAATGGCCGTTCAACAAAGCCTCCAAGCCCCCTGGGGGGGGTTTACTGCAAGCGCTGCCTTGTTGCTTGTCTGCGTGTAAAGTAACTTCTGCTGCGTCCCCTCCCCTCGCCCCCCCCGTGTGGTTCGGTCGCTTCAGGAGAGCCAGGGTTGGGCCACGACGGGCACGGTAGGGTCCCCCTGAGGGTGCATGGCTCTTGCGGCGGCCGGTTCCACAGATCACCTTCTCCCGGAGATCAGTCGCTACTCGGGATCTCTGAATGCTGCTCATCTCCTCATCTGGGCGCCATGGTTCCCGCAGACCGACCGAGCGAACTAGTGAGCGCGGGATGGGGGTGTCCCGCCGCTCCTCTCTGCCTTCGGAAGCTGGGAACCCAGCGGAGCGAGCGAGCGAAACTCCAGGGGGGGGTACCAGGTAACGGCCGAGGCAACACCCTCCTACTTAGGACCTTTTTGGAGAAATGGCAAGGCTCCCCCCCCCGGACCCCCGCTCCTCCCCAGCTGGACTGCAGTACATTTGGGGCAGACTTGCTTCCCTTCTGACCCCACCAGGCAGGCCAAGGAGTAACACGGGACACGATGTGCGGGAAGGAAGTGTTTGGGGGGGGCTGGCTTAATGTGGAGCGAAGTCGCTGGGTGAAGCAGCCCGATCCTTCGCCAGTTTTCTCCAGAAACTGAGAAATATGTTCCAGCAGCAAAGCATGAAAAGCCTGGGGATCCCCAGGATGGCCTTCGTGGTCTGCCCCAGCCCCGCCCCGCCCCCCCTTGCTGCCGAAGTGCTGCTCAGCGCCCGCAGAAGGACAGCGATTTCGCAGGTCTCCGAACCCTCGGGTGGGCATCCTGCCCCTCCCAGCCGTGGGGGATGTGAGGAGGCGGCAACTGGGGGGAGCCGGTGCGAGCGGGGCTTTATAAGGGGCGTTCCGCCTGGGACTGGCATGTCTAGATTCCAGGAGACCACCATGGCGATTGGCCAGACAGCTCTGGCCTGCTCGGCTGCTCGGGAACCTTTGCCGAACCCCAAAAGTCAGAGCGAGGCGCCAAGGTCAGATGAGGGGTGGCGGGCAGAGGGCCCCAGCCTCCCCTGGGAAACCTCCAACCCCCACCAGCCTCTGCTCGGGTGGGCGGCAGGAGCAGCTGATGGGAGCCGTCGAGCTGCGCAGAGGGTGCCAGTTCCTCGGGGTTGACCGCACCCGGTGCCGTCGCGCTGAGCGCCAGAGGCCCTGGGTCCCCGACGGACGGACACCCAGCGTTTCCTCCTCCGTGCTCTGCCGCGACTTCGGCAACCTGCCGCCGGGGCTGGTGCTCTCGCTCGCTCCGCAGATGGCAGAGCGATCTGCACGCGGGTGTCGTCCCAGACGCGGCCGATGGACTTTGGGATGCGCCCCCTTTCCCAGCCCCACCCGACGTGGGGAGCCTTGGGGGTCGGGGACGTGGGAGCAGCGGGTGTTTTCAGATCCCTCGCAGAAAATGGAGCCAGAGTCTCTACCTGTTGGACAGCTGGGCTTGGATTGTGGTGACTCGCTTTCGTCCCCTCTCCCGCTCTCCTTTAGTGCTCCCTGAGTGGCAGATGGGAGAATGGGAAGGGCGCCAAGATAGTCATCACCCACAACATTAAGGGGTTGTTCAGCGGCTTCTACCTGACGGCCCTGGGTGCCACCAACAACACCATCCCGCCAGTGCTGCTGCAGGGCATCCAGCACCTGGAGCCTCAACCCACCTTTGGTTTCCGTGTCAAGTGGAAATTCTCTGGTAGAGCCACTCACTATTTGGGATGGAAGCAAATAGAACGGGAGGATGGAATCTAGTGGATCTCCTCTTCCTTAGATCTGCTTCTTGCAGGTTCTTTCACTGAATGTTCCCCTCCCCACCAACACCCTTAGCCAGAGCTGCCCAAAAACATTGAAGTCCATAAGATTCCTTGAGCCTCCAGGCACCACTAGCCAGGAATAAACCATTGGGAGTTTGATCTATGGAACATAGTCCCCCCCCTCCCAAGTGCTCTAACACCATTAACTGCCAGTGAGACTCTGGCTTGATTCGTCCCTCAGCCTCCACCGCAGTCTTTGTGGGCCAGTGTTTCCTAGATGAGAACGGAGGGGAGCAGCTGAAGACAGCCTTGGTGCTGCGTGCAGAGGTGGGATCCGCGGCAGAGGATTGGAAGGCAGCCAGGTAAGGAAATGCAGGGGCTGAACTGCTGTACCCCCCAACTGGAAGGGCCTTGCGCACCTCTTTTTCTCTCTCTTCCCTCCCCCTCCCAAAGTGGTTCTTGAAAAGACACCCCAATGGTTTGCCTCTCTCGGGGATGTTTCCGCAACCAGGGCTGAGCAGCTCCTGGCCTAGTGTAGTTGGATGTCCTTCCTGCAGCCTGATCTTTCCTGGAGGTGGGGGTGTGTGTGCTTCAACTCTCTCCTTCTTCCAGGGCAGGGAGGTTGGTGCAGCCCTGTTCTGAATCTCTCTGCCTGGGTCCTGCCAGC
Source organism: Bothrops alternatus (assembly GCA_034064705.1). Lineage (NCBI taxonomy): Eukaryota > Metazoa > Chordata > Lepidosauria > Squamata > Viperidae > Bothrops > Bothrops alternatus. Next base: position 32,308,430 of record JARGCV010000016.1, on the reverse strand, counting down.
CTATCCATCTGCTCCCAGGACCTCTGGAGTCTCTGGGAAGCTCCAGGACCAATACGTTCCCCCAGAGGAGATATGCCCTCAATAATTAAGTGAAATGAGGCTCTTGTTGGTGGCCATTGTGGCTGCCTGGTCAAGTCGAGGGATCGCTCCTGCCACTGTTTGCCCAGGTGCCAGGTTCTTGGCCAAGGCAAGTGTGTCTTTGGCAAAGGGACCAAGCCGGACAGAAAGCCATTCGGTGGTCACGGTTCGAAGGCGTCTCTTCAAAGCAGCAGTGCAGGAGTCCCCCATCCGGAGAGCAAAAGAGTCCCAGGTCAGTCCTACAGCTAGCTGGGCAGCACTTGGCCCAAGAGTAGGAGGAGGGGGGCATTGGAGTCCCCCCTTCTGAAAATGAAACCAATGCATGGAGGAGGAAAACAGGGACTGCAGAAGTGCTTCCGAGGACAGGACGGCTTGGAGCTAAGGGGAGGGGGACAGGGCGGCTCACAACATAATAGAAATCAACATTTAAAAATACATGTATATAAAACCCCTTAATTTAAAAAAACCAATCATTCAACATACACACAGACATACACTGGCTTGGGGCAAGATGTTAACTGCCCCAGGCCTGCCAGCAGAGGTGTGTTTTAAGTATTTTATGAAAGGCGGAGAGGGTGGGGGCCACACGGATCTCCGGGGGAAGTTGGTTCCAGAGGGCCGGGGCCGCAACAGAGAAGGCTCTTCCCCTAGGCCCCGCCAGGCGACACTGTCTGGCTGAGGGACCTGGAGAAGGCCGACTCTGTGGGCCCTAACCGGTCCCTGGGTTTCATGAGGCAGCAGACGGTCCAATGCCATGTAGGGCTTTATAGGTCATAACCAACACTTTGAATTGTGTTCGGAGACCAATTGGCAGCCAATGCAGCTCGCGGAGTGGTGCCGAAATGTGGGCATTTCTGGGCAAGCCCAACACTGCTCGCGCGGCTGCATTCTGCATTACCTGAAGTCTCCGAACGTTTTTCAAAGGTAGCCCTTTTCAAAGGTAGCCCTTTGGGGGCCATGTCACTTGTGTGCTTTAGAAGGGGAAGGGAAAGCCACCACCTGGGTTCTCTTTGGTTGGGTGAGAAAGTGGGGAGAGGGCCCAATACATACTGCATTGTTTCTCTGCTTGCAAAGGAACTTCTGTTGCAACCCCAGGATGACTTGGTGGCTTTAGGGGAGGCAGAGCAGGCTCCTCCTGGGGGCTGCGTGGTCACTTCCCCCAGACTCCCAGGAGAGGCCCTTCTCAGACATCTGGTCCCTTGCTTGAACTGCAGCCAAGGCACCTGTGGCTCCATAGGATTGCCACACTGTATAAACACTACCGGGAAAATCTTGTTCTCTGTGACACTAAAAGTAAAGACCTGAATAAATAAAGGAAGCCTTTGCCTCTCCCAGCGATGCGCAACACAATGCTCACTGCCACTTTTGGTTGTTTGTTGCTCTCTGAGTTTATTGGTTATTTTCTTGCAGACATTTCCAAAGAACCACTAAAAACAACCCCAACCAACACCCACAGGGCAAGACACTACAACAGGGGTCTTCAATCTTGATCCTTTTATGACGTGTTTTAGCGACATAGCTATAACGTATATGGCAAAGAAAAATAAACAGAGAAGATAGCAATATTCATCATTAAAAGCAAAATTTAGAAAACTAGTGATAGAATTACAAAAAAACCTACAGAAAAAGACCTTGAAAAGAGAAATGGAAATAATAAAACACAAGCTAAATTTGTTGGACTTAGAAAAATTGGTGGAACAGATAAAGAGAGCAAAACAAAACTTCTTCGAAAATGCCTATAAGCTTAAAAAACAGAAAGAGAAGAAAATAATACATAACAGTAGATGGGAAAGGTTGTTTACAATTCAAAAAGGAAGAAATAAAAAAGATAATTAAGGAATTGTATGATAAAGAGGAGGCTGTAAGAGAGAGAACTGCTCAATACTTAGAAGAAAGTAAATTGCCAAAAATTCCAGAGACATTTAAAACTATGTTCGAAGAAAGAATAACAATGATGGAGACATCAGAGGCCATATAACGACAAAATAATGGAAAAACACCAGGCCCAGATGGGCTCCCGGTGGAACTTTACAAAAATTTACAAGATATATTAAGCGAACCACTGAAAGATGTTTGTAATGGACTATTGTTAGAGGCTAGAATGGATAGAAGCAAATATTACTTTGATACCAAAAGAAGATTCAGACCTGACGTATATTAAGAACTACAGACCGATTTCATTACTTAATGTGGATTTTAAAATTTTTACTTCAATAATGGCAGAGTGATTGAAAAAATACTTAGTTGAATTCATACATCCAGATCAAAACGGTTTCTTACCAAAGAGACAAATCAAAAACAATTTAAGGGTGATAATGGACGTATTAGAATACTATGAATTACATCCAGGGAAACAATTAGCATTAGTATTTTTAGACGCTCAAAAGGCATTTGATAATGTTTCTTGGCAATTCATGATTCAGCAACTGCAAACAATGGATTTTGGAAAGAACTTTACAATATGATAAAAACAATATATAGCAACCAGAGAACAAAAGTGATAGTGAATGGAGATTACACTGAGAGATTTGAGATAAGAAAAGGCACGAGGCAAGGGTGTCCACTATCTCCATTATTATTTATCTTTACTTTGAAAGTGTTAAATAGAAGGATTAGACAGGACATAGAAATTAAAGGATTGAAAATAAAAGATGAAACATATAAGTTACAAGCATTTGCCGATGATCTAGTATTTATCTTGGAAGAACCTTTAGAGATGATTCCTAAGCTATGGGGAAAGATAGAAAAGTATGGAGAAATGGCAGGATTAAAAATAAAGAAAGAAAAAACTAAAGTAATAGTAAAGAACCTCACAGATAAACAGAAAAGGCAAATGCTAGAGAAAACAGAGGTACAGATAGTGAAAAAAGTTAAGTACCTAGGTATTCATCTTTCGGCTAAATAAAAGAAGACAACTATATAAACTTATTGAAGCAAATAAAGGTGGACTTGGAAAGATGGAAAAATCTGCAGTTGTCAATATTAGGAAGAATTGCTACAGTAAAAATGAACGTATTGCCGAAGATTTTATTTCTATTTCAAACAATTCCGATAAAAGTTGAGAATTTTTTTTCAAGACTTAAATTCATTAATTTTGAACTCCATTTGGCAGGGGAAGAAAGCTAGAATTAAGATGAAAACATTAGAAGATGCTAAGGAAAATGGAGGATTTGGGCTGCCGGAATGGATATTGTACTATCAAGCATCTGTTTTAACATGGGTGAAAGAATGGATAATGCTTAGAAATAAAAGGTTGTTGTATTTAGAGGGACATGATCTACAACTGGGGTGGCACGCTTTCTTATGGAACAGGAAAAACAGAGTCCATAAGTATTTTCAAAATCACTTTATAAGAAATGCCTTGTTAACAGTATGGGAAAAAATTAAATCTAAAATATATCTAAAAATTCCAGGGTGGTTATCAATGATGGAAGCATTTGTACATCCGAACTTGGTAGATTTTGAAAAAATATGGGCATATAGAGATATTCTAAATACTGATGGGAATTTAAAATCTAAACAAGAACTGGAAAATCAGGGAATCAACTTGTCATGGTGGGCACATTTACAAATACAAAGTAGATATGAAAAAGATGTAAAAATGTATGGATTTTATACGGATCAAACTGTGTTTGATAAGATTTTGTTAACCTCAGATGAGAAATTAATTTAAAAAATGTATAATTTTTTGTTAATTTGGAAATGGAAAGCGAACAAGTGAAAGAAACAATGATAAGATGGGCAAATTTTTTTGGCTATAATATAGAACTAGAAAAATGGCAAATGTTATGGGAGAGAAACTACAAACTAACAATATCAACTTCATACAAAGAAAACTTGTATAAAATGTTTTATAGATGGCACCTGCCACCAGCAAGATTAGCAAAAATGTTTAAAAACATGTCAGATAGATGTTGCAAATGTAAACATAATATAGGCACGCATTACCACATTTGGTGGACACGTGCCAAGGCTTAAGCTTATTGGAGAAAGATACATATGTGGTTAGAAAAAATATTGGGTGAACAAGTTGATTTTAAACCTGAACTTTTTTTACTAGGTATAATGTCTGAAAAGATTAATAAGCAGAGTCTTTATTTAATTTTACACATCACCAAAGCAGCGAGAACAATTTTCGCACAATACTGGAAGAAATGAAGGATTGCCGTCAGAAGAAGAAATAATCAGGAAAATACTGGAATGTGCAGAGATGGACAGATTAACTATGAGACTGAAAGATAAAGAAGACACAGACTACTATCAAATTTGGGACTTATTTTATTGTTGGTTAGAGGAAAGAATGAAGGATTAGGAATTGAATATGTATTAGCATAGCTAATCCCAGACAACTCGTTGATTGGAAAAATTAACATATGTTTATGAAAAAAAACCCAATAAAATGTTTATTAAAACGAACAAATAAACTTGGCCCTTTTATGACTCATGGACTCCAACTCCCAGAATTCCTCACCAGCAAAGCTTAAAGTCCACAAGTCTTATAGTTGCCAAGTTTGAGGACCCCTGCACAATATTAAAGTGAGAGGAAACCCCACTCCTTACTGGCACTGATGAAATTGCCTAGTTGGGTCATGAACGAACACACACACACACACACACACACACACACAAACAAACATGACAAAAAACATATGAGCTGCTTAAAATGCCCTTCCACAATACAACCTTCACCGCAAGCCGACGCACCTCCCCCCCCAAGTGGTGACAGGGAGGCATCTCAGCTTTGAACGTGTGGCCCAAAAAGCCAAAATATTTTTCTTTGCTGACCTGAACATCTCAAGGATGGTTTGTCTTCATGCTGACCTAGTAGGAAGGGATGATGAAGATGAAGAAGAAGTAGGTCACACATATAGGCTTATTTAAAACATTGCAATCTAGTTTGGCTCCCCCATTGGGTGAAAATGAAACCAACGCCTGGAAGGGGAAAACCGGGCCAAAGGCGTCTGAGCCTTCCCAATGGCCACTCAGCAAAGCTCCTGCAGAGCGAGCGAGTGAACTAGTGAGCGCAGGGTGGGGGGATCCCGCCGCTCCTCTCTGCCTTCGAAGGCTGGGAGGTGGGCGGAGCAAGTGAAACTTCAGGGGGGCTCCAGGAAATGGCCAAAGCAACCCCCCCTTCTTAGGACCTTTTTGGAGAAATTGAAAGGCTCCCCCCGACCCCCGCTCCTCCCCAGCTGGACTGCAATAGGTTTGGAGCAGATTTGCTTCCCTTCGGACCCCACCAGGCAGGCCAAGGAGTAACTCGGGCAACGGCGTGTGGGAAGGAAGGGGGGCCGGCTTAATGTGGAGCGAAATTGCTCAGCTAACCAGCCCGATCCTTCGCCAGTTTTCTCCAGAAACAGAGAAATATGTTGTGGCAGCAAACTAAGAAAAGCCTAGAGACCCCCAGGATGGCCTTCGTAGTCTGCCCCTGCCCCGCCCTGCCCCATTGCTGCCGAAGTGCTGCTCAGTGCTCTCAGAAGGCCAGCGATTTCACAGAAGCGTCCAATGCCTCGGGTGGGCATTCTGCCCCTCCCAACTGCAGGGGGTGGAAGGAGGCGGCAACCCGGGGTGGGGAGAGCCGGTGTGAGCAGAGCTTTATAAGGGGCATCCTGCCTGGACCTGGCATGTCTAAATTCCTGGACACCACCATGGCGATTGGACTGGCAGCTCTGTGGTTCCTCGCTGTCCTGCTCGGCTGCTCCGGAACCTTTGTTGAACCCCAAAACTCAGAGCGAACCACCAAGGTCAAATGTGGGGTGATGGGCAGAGGGTCCCAGCCTGCCCCAGGGAAACCTCCCACCACCAGCCTCTGCTCGGGTGGGCGGCAGGAGCAGCTGGTGGGAGCTGGCAGGCTATGCAGAGGGTGCCGCTTCCTCGAGGTTGACCGTACCCGGTGCCGTCACGCTGAGCACCAGAGGCCCTGGGTCCCCAATGGATGGATGCCCAGAATTTTCTCCTCCGTGCTCGGCTGTGATTTCGGCAGCCTGCCACCAGGGCTGGTGCTCTTGCTCACTGCACAGATGGGAGAGCGATCTGCAGGTGGGTGTCATCCCAGAGATGATCTGGCAGGCGCCTCGACCGACGGACATTGGGGTACACCCACTTTGCAAGTCCCACCTGGCGTGGGGAGCCTTGTGGGTAAGGCACGTGGGAGCAGCGGGTGTTTTCAGATCCCCTGGAGGAAATGGAGCCAGAGTCTCTATGTCATGCCATCTGTTGTCGTCCAGGATACAAATAAATCAGGAACGCAGGAACGTGGTGCAAGTGGAGATCTTTTATTTGAAGCACCTCATTGTGCCCCAATCAATGGTGGGTTCTTCACGATAGCCGAATTAAGGAGACAGCATGCATGCAGGTTTCCTTGGGGTGAAGCAACACCAGACAAAAGGCTGCCTCCCCTTTTTATTACCTGTTACAGTGGGCGGTTACATAAGGCATCACATGGTTACAAACAGCCAATGACAAGATTATACCTGTAGCCAATAGCAAGGTTATACTGGCAAAGTTACACCTGTGGCCAATAGCAAAGCTACACCTGTGGCCGGTAGATTCAAATCTTGGTACAACCTCCTCCACCACCTTTCAGCCCCTCCCTCATTTCCTGTTGTTCCAAAACCGCATGGTCAAGCCACATGGCCTTCTTTGTTCCTTTGTCCCACCTATGCTCCGTCCAGCTCTTACACGATCCTAGGGCATAGGCCATCATAGCAACATTCCTTAATAGACAAAGTTAGCACTGGGAGTGGTTTGCTCCCAGTGCGTCATATAACCATGCTACGCCCATATCCCCACCCTCCACCCACTGACCATCATCCGCCCAGCTGTCTTTAAAGGTCCGTTTGGCTTGCCCTGGCCTTCCCCCAGCCAAGCCCCGCCCTGCTGTCCTGCCTCCCATCCCCCCAAGATGGAGTCTTCCGCCAGCGTGCTGATCCAGCTATCTCTAGGCTTCCCCTGCCCTCTGCGGCCCATGTCCGGCAGCTTACGTAAGTTCATGTCTGTCTTGCCTTGTTTTGCACCCCCCGGTGTTTGGCGTTGCTTCCTGGTTTGGGGCTTTCTCCCCCCTCGCCCAGGCTCTGCTTGGGATGGCTGCCAGGTCTCTTTGTCCCCCGGCGTCTGGTTGTCAGGGGCCTCCGTCGATCAGCTGGGCGGCGGTACGGCAAGATTCGGCAGTTTCAGGTTGGAACGGGGAGGCTGGATGCAGTGGCAGCTGGTTGTGCTTTGGATCACTCCCCCGACCGGTGATTGGCAAGCCCTGTAGGGCTTGACATGCGGCCCCCTCTACCATGGTTTCACCTGGAAGGTAAAGAGAGATGGGTGAATTCACTTTTCCACAGCTAGTAGTGCCCGGTTTCCCTGGACATCAACGGTGAAACTCCCGCACGAGCCGGGGAGCATGCACGTCCGCCACCCTAACCCAGGAGGCCTCGGAGAGGGCTTACCCCTTCCACTTAATAAGATATTGCAGGTTGCTGTGGCGGACTCGTGAGTCAATGATGTCTTGTACCTCGTACTGTGACCCGGTTACTGGTCCCAGTGCTTTACCGCTTGCCGGGACCCCATGAACCCGCTTCAGTAAGCTTCCATGGAATACGGGATGTACCTTCCCCATTAACAGAGGCAACCGTAACCGCACCATCACCGGATTGATTACCTGAATGATTTGGAAAGGGCCTATATATTTAGGGCCTAATTTCTTACAGGGCAGCTGCAACCGAAGGTATTTCATGGACCCAGTCCCCCACCCGGAAAGGTTTATGGTCTGCTCTCTTTTTGTCGGCTTGGGCCTTTACGGCCACCTCGGCCCGGCCTAGTGCATCCTTCACTTGTCCCCACAAGCCCTGGGACATCCATGCCTGTGGGGTGTGTGTTGTATCCTTTGCCCGGGGCCATTCTGGAATGGGGATGAAATCCAACCCATGTACTACCCGGAATGGGGCATACCCAGTGCTACTGTGCACAGTATTATTGCATGCCACCTCAGCAAATGGTAACAGGTCTACCCAGTCCATTTGCTGGTATGTTACGTAGCTGCGAAGGTAGTGCTCCACCATGGCGTTTGCTCTCTCCGCGGCCCCGTTGGTACTGGGGCGGTACATGGAGCTCAAGCCTTGTGACGACCCTACCAGTTGGAGAAAAGCTCCCCAGAAGTTTGCCGTGAACTGCACCCCCCGGTCTGAGATGACACGTCGGGGTATCCCATGAAGACGGTAGATATGCTGTATGAAGAGTCTAGCCAATCGAGCTGAGGGTAATCCCTTGCAGGGGATGAAGTGAGCCTGCTTTGAGAAGAGGTCAATAACTGTCCATATCACAGTGTAACAACAGTTCCGTGGCAGCTCCACAACGAAATCCATAGCGATTTCCTCCCAGGGACGGGTTGAATCAGCTACCCTCTGTAATAATCCTATCGGTTTTCCTATCCGTGGTTTAGCAGTAGCGCATACGTGACAGTTCCTCACATATGTTTCCACTTCTGGTTTCATCCGCGGCCACCAGAACTATCATCCCAACAGGTGTAATGTCTTTAGGAACCCAAAATGTCCAGCTTGTTTGGTGTCGTGACACCTCTGGAGGACGGTCTGTCGTAGGTCTTCAGGAACATAGAGTTTATCACCCTTCCATGCTAGTCCCTCTCTTTGAGTCAGGAGGCCCGGATGGTCCCATAACCATACATCATCGGCTACAGCAGCCCATAGGTCTGGGAGTGCTATGCACGTTGACATCCCCGATGTTATGCGAGCTACCCTTTGGGTCTTGGGTGGCATAATCGCCTGTACCACCTCCTCCCTCTTACTGTGATATTGTGGCAAGCGAGAGAGGGCATCCGTGAGGAAGTTCCTGCCCCCCCGGCATGTACTTCAGTGTGAAGTGGAAATGGGCGAAGTACTGAGCCCACCTGACGTGTTTAGGCGACAGACGTCATGGCTTTTGTAACGCCTCTAGGTTCCAATGGTCAGTCCAAACTTCAAACGGTAAGGAAGCCCCTCCAATAGATGTCGCCACGTTGCAAGTGCCCATTTAAGGGCGAATGCCTCCTTTTCCCATATAGCCCATCCCCTTTCCGTGGTGGTGAACTTCTGGGACGTGTATGCACAAGGTTGCAGTGCCCCCTGGTGGTTCCGCTGGAGTAACACAGCCCCCACAGCTACGTCGCTAGCATCAGCACCGCGCGGTGCGGGCTCGCCATTTTTTTTTTGTCGGCCATTTTTTTCCCTATTGCAATGCGGGCTGTCGCACCGCGCATGCACGATGCACCACGCATGCGCGATGCAGGCCCGCCATATTTTTTTTGGTCGGCCATTTTTTTTATTTTTTTTTGGTCGGCCATTTTTCCCCCCTATTGCAATGTGGGCCGTTGCACCGCGCATGCGTGATGCGCCACACATGCATGGTGCGGGCCCGCCATTTTTTTTCTTTTTGGTCGGCCATTTTTTTCCCTGTTGCGATGCGGGCCGTCATGCCATGCATGCGCGATGCGCCGCACATGCGCAGTGCGGGCCCGCCATTTTTTTTTGGGTCGGCCATTTTTATTATTTTTTTGGTCGGGGTCGCACCGCACATGGGCGGCGCAGGTGGGGTCTCGGCCTGAAAAAGTTTGAGAACCGCTGTGTTAGGGGGTGGGCAATGGTGGCAAATGAGGGGATAAACTGCCGATAAAAGTTAGCGAACCCTAAGAAGCTTTGGAGCTGTCGACAGGTTCTGGACGCCTGCCAGTCCAAGACAGCTTGCACCTTATGAGGGTCCATCTCCACCCCATCCCCTGAAATACGGTATCCATGGTAGTCCAGGAGGTCCTGGTAAAATTCACATTTCGACAGCTTCATGTACAACTTGGCAGCAAGGAGCTTCTGTAACACTTGCCGTACCAGGTAAATGTGTTCCTCCAATGTGGCAGTGTATATGAGAATGTCATCGATGTAGACTAGGACCCCTCCCTGCAAACCAAACGGCATCACCCGGTACTGAAAACTGCTGAGTGGGCAGTTGAACGCTGTCTTCCATTCGTCTCCATGCCGTATCCGCACCCTGTAGTACGCCTCCCGAAGGTCCAGCTTGGTGAACACCCACCCTTTCCCCAATTGGGCTAACAGGTCCTTTATCAGCGGGAGGGGGTATTGATGTTTGACACAAACTGCATTGAGGCCCTGGAAGTCGACACACAGACGAAGGGACCCGTCCTTTTTTCCCGGAATAAGACCGGGGCTGCAACCCGGGAACGGGCCGGTTGAATGAATCCCCGTTGCAGGTTCAGATCAATAAACTGCCGCAGTTCTACGAGCTCCTTGGGTACCATGGCGTACATCCGGGGTTTCGGCAGCTTGGTTCCCGGTTTGATCTCGATTGCACAGTCCGTCTTACGGTGAGGCGGTATTTGGTTGCACTCCTCCTCGCTGAACACTTCGGCCAGGTCACTGTATGCCATTGGGAAAGGGCCCTCCCCCCCTCTATGGCCGCACACAAAGGGCCTTGATCCCTGCGGCCTGACCTGGGTGGGTGGGGCCCAATGCCAAGGCATACTCTATGGTAACCACCCTCCTACCAAATACAGGTAACCAGAAATTCATTCAAACAGGATTAGGTTTCTATTTCATTTATTAAAACATTCCAATTTAAAGTTATGGAGGTAAAGGCATTGATTTAACCCTGCAAGAATTGGAGGAGGAGGAGGAGGAGGAGGAGGGGGGGAGGAGGAGGAGACAGGCTGACTCTGCCCCATTTCTGCAGCAAGGAAGAGGAAGGTCCTTCGGGGGAGGGGGCAGCAAGTGGCTGAAATGGGCAGGTCAGGTGAATGGGCAAGCCAGCACCAAACTGCCTGACCCTCCCCCAATTGGCAAGGTCAGGGCAATAAATCTTGTGGAAAACAAAAGGAACTTTTACAAATTCCAAAGGGTGCAGAGAGGTTTATTTGCGCAAGGTTCAGAAGCAGTAACACAAGCAATTCTGAACCCCGAGGGGGGTCAAAACTACAGTTTTATAGCTTTCCTTTCTCAGGAACAAAGAAGCACACATAGAAATCTACATTGTATTTCATCATTGTTTCTGAATGTAATGTGCTTTTGGGTTAGTCACGTATTTGCTAACACAGCTTTATTCCAGTAATTGTGCAGACACATCATTTTGCTTTAGTGATTTTTCATTATCATTATTATTATTCTACTTTATTCTACTTTATTCTACTTTATTTTTCATTATTCTTCATAATTCCCCCCTTTGGAAGTTTTCCAGCTTAAACTTCCATTGTTCTATCTCTGATTCAGGTTCTTTTGTGGGCACCATCTTATATTCCCATAAGGCTAACATTGTTTCATGTTTTGCAGTTAATTGGGCTGTACTTTCTGAGATCCTTCGAATCATTGCTATAAGACAGGGGATTAAGCAAGGAATCAAAATACATCCTAGAATTAACAAGACTGCTATAACTATGATGGTTTGTAGGCCTGGTAACTTTGGCCACCATCCTGAAAATACGTCTTCTAAGTTAAATCCTTTCCAGGTTTGCACCAGAACATGTGCTAATTTGATCATTTTGTCAGTTATGCCTTTCAATACTTTTCCACTTTCTTTCTTTCCTATCTTTTTTGTTCCAGGAGCCAACTGCCATTCTTGACTGTGAGAGTCACTATATTACAGTTATCTGTTCCACAGGAATCTGCTTTTGTTTCATTCTTTTCAAACAAGATGTGGTCCATCTCCTTCGGGTCTTGGGTATGCCACTTAATACATGACCACCACTTACATTTGACCACGGAGACTGCACATCCATCTGGTGGGCACAAGTACTTATGGTTTGGGATATAGCTGTGGATATGACTGATCCCTCCACAACCATATATTGCAGCCCAATAATTAGCTGCTTTGCAAACATCAAAGGTGACGCTAAAACTGGAGTCTGGGTTGGATTTCCATTGGGAGATCCCTAATAGTGCCTGGTCCCTATAGCTACTTCTTGTTCTATGTGTTTTGATTTGTAAGGCCCAACAATCTGGATCAGACTTGGGGTTATAACACTGATCTTTGACCCCTTTTCAACAAACTTTATACGTGGTTCTGTTGTATGTACAAGAGCTAGGGGAGCTATCTTGGCACCCTTCTGGTTTCATTGTATGATAAATCAAAGTCTTGGTTATCTGGTTTCCTTGTTTGGTAGTCTTGATGCAGTTTTGACAACCTTGGTTTCCCTGTGTTTTTGTTATTTCTTTGTGTGTGGTACTCAATAATTTTTTATTAGAGGGTTTTTGCATTATGACCTCTCGTGTAGCCATTGCACTGATTTGTGTAGGAATGTGTGTGTATATTCCCCATATTAAATAACTAACAGGTATTATGAGCTGTAGAATCCTCATATCTTCCACCGTGCATAGAGAGACAGTGTCCGGAGTGTCTCAGCAGGGTTGTTGTTCACACCGTGTGTTGAGAACCCGTTGCCGGTAGGGTTCGACAGGGTGTATTTCTTGTAAATTTCAATACCAAATGTTTGTCAGTCTTATCCACCTTGTAAGTTACTGGATCTGCAGGTGCAGCTGCTTTCAATCTACTCCAGTGGATCCAGGACTTTCCCTCCAAGGTTTTCACTGCCAAAGGAGAACACATGACAACAGTATACGGTCCTTTCCATCTTGGGCTCAAGGGATCTGATTTCCAGTGCTTCACCCACACTCTGTCTCCTGGTTTGAACCCATGTGTTGCCGTAACTACTGGAGGGGGTTGTTGTTCCATCATATAATGGCGCAAGTTTGAAACAGCCAAATTATGAAGCTGTAACTGATGTAACAATTTCTGTTGGTCTATTCCCCCCTTATGAGCCAAGTCCGGCCAGCCCTGACTGTCAGGTTTAAATAGACAAGGGGGACGGCCAAACATGAGCTCATAAGGACTAAGTTGTAATTTAGTGCGGGGGGCCAGTTTGGTTGCATACAAAACCATAGGCAAAACATCTGGCCAATGAAGATGAGTTTCCAAACAACATTTGGTAATAAGTGTTTTAATTGTGCAATTAGCACGTTCCACTTTTCCAGCTGATTGAGGGTGGAAGGCACAATGAAATCTCCACTTGATTCCTAATGCTTGGGCTAAAGACTTATTGATTTGGTGTACAAATTCAGGGCCATTATCTGATGAAATTCTAGAAGGGCAACTAAACCTAGGAATAATTTCTTTCAGAAATATTCTGGCAACCTGTATAGCTTTCTTATTTACAGTTGGAAAGGCTTCAATCCACCCTGAATAGGTATCAATTATAACTAACAGGGCTATATATTTCTTACTTCTGGGCATATCAGTAAAATCAACAATGACATAGTCCATCGGAAAATAAGCGATTGGTTGTTGACCAGGTGGTACTACCGGTCCTTGGCATGCATTGGTTTGGGCACAAGTGGAACACTGAGAACATACTTGTGCTGTTAGCAAAGAAGCAAAAAGATAGAAAAATTGTTCAAGCTGTTGTAATAATGCAGTTTTTCCTAAACGATGTTGCTTATCGGCTTGAAAAATAAGGGGGCGGGCAAGCGCAAGAGGAACAGCAATGCGTCCATCGGGAAGTGTGTACCAGCCTTTAACTAGTTCAGCTTGTACATCCTGTTTCAATTTTTGGGTTTCCTCCTGCGTATATGTAGGATACTTGTGGGACCGTCTTCTGCCCCATGAATCCCAGCAACCGGTTAGGGCACACAGGGTTGGCCTCCTACGGGTCCCGTCTTCTAGACAGTGCCGTTTGGCGGGACCTAGGGTTAGGGCCTTCTCTGTTGCTGCCCCAGCCCTCTGGAACCAACTTCCCTCAGAGGTTCGTACTGCTCCCTCCCTCCTAGCTTTCCGAAAACTCTTAAAAACACATCTATACAGACAGGCTTGGGGCGTGTGAGCTGCGCTCTGCCCCTGGGCCTTTGATTGGGACTGTATGTTGTATGAGTGGGTATAGTTTTATAGTTTTTTATATTGTATACTATTATTTTAATTCATTTATATTTTGTACTTGTATTATCTGCTGTGAGCCGCCCTGAGTCTGAGGAGAAGGGCGGCAAATAAGTCAAAATAATAAATAAATAAATAATAATAAATAAATAAATAATAAATCAAGTTGTTTTAAGTAGGTGTCTAAATACATGAACCTAGTGACATCTGTGTGGAGAGTGGAGCCTTCCAACGCAGCTCTTTTGGCTTCTTTGTCTGCTTTCCTATTGCCCTGGGTAATAAGGCTTGAGTCTTTTTGATGTCCAGGACAATGGATGATTGCAACTTTAGATGGCAACTGTGCTGCCTTGATAAGTCTTCTAATCAAAGTTGCATATTGGATAATCTTGCCTGTGGAGTCCAAATATCCTCTCTCTTTGTAGATTGCCGCATGGGCGTGAATGGTCAAAATGCATATGTACTATCTGTATATACATTTAAAGTCATTCCTGCAGCTATTTCTAATGCTCTGGTTAAGGCATATAATTCTGCAAATTGTGCACTTGCTTGGCTAGGTAACTGTGCTGACTCCACAATCGCAGTTTGAGAGACAACTGCGTAACCAGAGTATCTAATTCCTTGATCCATAAAGCTGGATCCATCAGTGAACCACTGAAAGTCTGGATTATGCAAGGGTTGGTCTGTAAGGTCAGGCCTGCAAGAATATTGTAGCTCTATTGTTTGCATGCAGTTATGCACAGGCCTAGTTGAATCTGGTATTGGCATTAAAGTGGCTGGGTTTAAAGTTGAACTCTGTTGTAATGTGACTTGTGGATTTTCTAATAAAAGGGCCTGTATCTTATGCATCCTTTGATTGCTGATCCATAAATGTCCCTTATTGTCAATAATTGTCTGCAGGGCATGACTAGTATAAACAACTACTGGAGCTGAAAAGGTTAACTTGTTTGCCTCCTGCAGTAACAGCATAACTGCTGCTAGAATTTTTAAACATTGTGGCCAACCTTGCGAGGCCATATCTAGCTGTTTTGACAGATAAGTGACTGGTCGGTTCCAATTTCCCTGCTTTTGGGTAAGAACTCCTAAAGCCACATTCTGTCTCACATCGACATAAAGTGAGAATGACCTAGATATATCAGGTAGTCCTAGAGCTGGTGCTGTGGTTAGAGCCTGTTGGAGTTGTTTCATCGCTTGGGTTTGTTCTTGTTGCCACAAAAGAGGTTCTTTTTCTGGTCCTTTTAAAACTTGGTACAATGGTTTAGCTGTGAGAGCAAAGTTAGGAATCCAAATTCTACAGAAGCCTGTAATTCCCAAAAAGGCTCTAACTTCCTGTTTTATTTTGGGAATGGGAATCTGTAACATAGCTTGCTTTCTCTGGGGGCCCAAAGTTCTTTGCCCTTGTGATAGTTCATAGCCTAAATACATTACAGTCTTTTGAACTAATTGTGCTTTGTTTTTGGACACTCTGTAGCCACAGTCTTGTAACAATTGGAGCAGTCTGGATGTGTTTTCAAAGCAATCCTCCTTGTTTTTTTGGCTTGCCAATAGATTTATTTAGGACAGATCTGGTGGCTCCTGTGTCAACTAACATTGGGACAGTCTGTCCTCCCACCTGTATTTTAACAATGGGCTCTGGGTGTGGGACCCTAGAACCCTGTCCTCTTCAGTCTTCCCATTCCATGTCGGCTAAGCCGATCATGTTTCCTTCTCTTTCTTCTGCCTGACTGGGATAGGCTGGATGCCCTCTTCCTTGGAAGCTTTTCCTGTAACTTCTCTGGAAAGTCCTTCTAAATCCTCTTCCTCTTCCTCTTCCATACTGGTGGGATTGTCCCCTAGGTTGGCCATTCCTCTGGGGGCACTCCCTTTGCCAGTGTCCTTCCTGTTTACAGATGGCACATTGGTTGGGTCCAATACGCATTCCTCCCAATGCCACTGCTAACATTTCAACTTTCTTTTTTCTCTTTCTGATCTGATTTATGTTCCTCCTCCTTGTCACTGTTACGGAACACCTTAAGTGCTATCTCCATAATCTCTGCTACATTTTTCCCTAAGGCCACGCACACAAGGGGCCTTATGTAATAAATCTTTCAATTAGGAGTGGGTGATTTTGTGTCAACTCCATATCAAGACCTGTGTTTACTTTATAAGCTTCTATCAGTCGGCTGAGAAAAGCAGTTGGTGATTCATTTTTCTCTTGCCAAACATTAGTTACTGCAGCATAATTAACTGGAGGAATGGCTGCTTCCCTCAAGGCTTCTAAATACAAAAGCCTGTAACTTTTGCAACAAGGTTTTTGGTGCTGCTTGTTCCAGGGACCAAAATTTCTCTTAGAGGGGCTATATTTTCTTCTGTTTTCACCCCCTTCTTACTTCTAGTCTGGCTAGAAACTGGGGTCTGGTTTTCATCATTATCCAAGTCCTTATCTTTCTTTTGAATGGTTTCATCTGTTTTTATTTTTCTTTCCTCACCGGCTTCTGGTTGAAATTGGACTTCATTTCTTTCAACCGGAGGGGGTGGAATTTGCTGATTTATTCCCCCTTCTTCTCTTCTAGGAACATAGGGAGGGGGTCTGGCAATTTCCTCCCTTTCTTCCTGGCTGAAAATCTTAGCTTTTGTCTGTGGTTTGGCTTTTTGGCTTGCCAAGTATATCTTAGCACATTCTAACTGCTAACTATCGAGGCTTTTCTGCAATATTGATCTGCCATTGGTCTATATAGGGATATTGGTCCCAATGACCATTCCCAGTCACACTTTGATGAACCCGTGCCACGAGTTCGAGATTCACCAATCCCTCCTTGGGCCACCCTACGCCAAAGGTGGTCCATTCAGATTCACAGAATCTTTTTAACATGGCTGGATTTGGTTTTGGGTCTCCATAATCCCTAGAAAACCCCTTTTTGAAATTTTCTAACATGCACTGAACTGGTGTCTGACCAATGCCCTTTTTTGACTGTTTACCTCCCATTTCTCCCTATCACACAACCATTGACCTGAGGTGCCGGACGTTCCAACGGTCACTCTGCAAAAAATGCGATGGTTTAACCACCCACACAGTCCTACCTATTGAAGACTTAAGGACGCCGCCTTGTCTTCTAGGGGTTAATTACTCCCCTCTTCTGATCCAAATGGGATCAGGTATCCCCTTTTTACAATACTTGCCTGCAAGCGTTCCAGACTCTTTTGTTGATTAACAACCTGTCTGCCACCCCCGGCGGATTCTTGAATGGAGTGCTTCGCTGATGGGTGAATTCCCCTCCCTTCCCATCGAGGTCTCCCTGCAGACAAAGGCCACAGAGCCAGCTTGGAGATGTCGTCGTCAACAGAGGGGCTCCCCACCAGGGCAATCCGTCTGGAAGGTCAATGGCCTCTTCCTAAAAGTCCAGGCGGAGAAGTTGCCATAAATCTTGTGGAAAACGAAAGGAACTTTTACGAATTCTAAAGGGTGCAGAGAGGTTTATTTGTGCAAGGTTCAGAAGCAGTAACACAAGAAATTCTGAACCCCGAGGGGGGGTTCCAAACTACAGTTTTATAGCTTTCCTTTCTCAGGAACAAAGAAGCACACATAGAAATCTACATTGTATTTCATCAGGTTAGTTTCTCACAGGCATACAATGAAGAGAGTCTTACTTGATACATTGTTTCTGAATGCAATGTGCTTTTGGGTTAGTCACGTATTTGCTAACACAGCTTTATTCCAGTAATTGTGCAGACACATCATTTTGCTTTAGTGATTTTTCATTATCATTATTATTATTCTACTTTATTCTACTTTATTCTACTTTATTCTTCATTATTCTTCATTAGTCCAAGATGACTCCCTGTGCATCATGGGTGACCAATTGTGATGATTCCTCCCCTCCCCCCTCAAGCTTCCCCTGATACCTCTCCAGATGTCAGCTCTGAGGTGTCAAGGTAATTATGATTTAGTAGCTGACCGGCAGAAGTGATATATAGAGAATGAGTCAGCAGAGTATTTGGGGGTAGTATCCCTTTAAGACAGAGGTCTCCAACCTTGGCAACTTTAAGACTTGTGGACTTCAACTCCCAGAATTCAACTTTAAGACTTGTGGAATTCAACTCCCAACTCCCAAGCTGGCTGAGGAATTCTGGGAGTTGAGGTCTACAAGTCTTAAAGTTGCCAAGATTGGGGACTCCTACTTTAAGGGACTATGTCTGAGAAGAACAGCAGTTGGAACCTGTTTGCTCACTTCAACCGTTTGAATATAATTGATTATCTTGGATTAGGTGAAGCACAGCTGCAGCAGGACAGCCCCAAGGCTTCAGGTGGGGAAAGTACACAGTGATGAGGAAGAGGAAATGCCTTCTGGACCTGATCCAGGAACACATAGGGCAGACAAAAGGCAGGAGCAGAGAAGGTCAGCCGGATTACTTCTGAGGAGAAAGCCTTGCCCTTCTTGATGGCTTGCACCAGAAGCTGGCACAATGTGTTCCCAACCTGGCTGTTTCCTGGTCATTGTGATACCTGTCTTGCTTTGGATTGACAGCATGCCTTGACTTTGCATCGTGCCTTGTGAACTCTGGACTTTTCTTGCCTAATGAATTTTCTTGTGTTGTGGATTTATCTTGTCTGGAAAACTTTCAAGTGCCTTGTGGACATATCCCTCCCCCTCTGTTGAGAGACTGCTGTTCAGTTTTGACATAGATGGCCTCTTTGACCCCCCCTTTCAAACCAGTGGTACTCTGTTCACAATGTCTCTCAAAAGAGGGGGAGAGGTCTGACATCTATCTTCACTCTACAACACAGTCCTTTCAACAGTTCCAAGAAAGCTCCACACTCATTTGCACTACTCAGGTGACCCGGATGACACAGATAAACCTCCAGATGGCCTCAATGACACTCAAAAAGAATGCAAATGACCAGCTGTCTGCCAGGAGCATAAATCCTTCCATTCCCCTCCATCCACTCAGAGCTGGAAAAGCTTCTTGGATGAGAAGTAAAACATCTTCAAAGAAAAAACAAGAAGGTCCAGTTGCCTCGTAAAGAAGCATCTTTGGGACAACTATGACTTGGATGACTAAGAATCTCCATAGACACTTAAAGACAAGAAGTGGCCAAACCAGAGAATAATCTCCCTTACACCCCCATTTCCTGAGGGCTCCCCAAATCAAGCCTGTCTGCCTGCAGAGAACACTTTCCCCCCAGGGAGAAGCCAAGACAAAATAAGGGGGAAAGTACCAGAAAAGGCCTTTAACCTCAGCTTTGAGGCCCCCCCCCGCCAGGTGGGGGTCCTGCCCAGCCTCTTCTGGAAACCTGCAGACTGGCACCAAGGGAGCTTCTGAAAGACCAGGGAGGCCGAGGCTGCTCATGCAAACATTTTATTGGAGAAGAGGATCTGATGGGTGAAGTAGGAAGGGTCACTCCCCCATTTCCCCCCAAACACAGAAACCATGGAAGGCTGGCTCTCTTCACCCTCTCATTTGATGCAGTAGAAGGTGTCCATGCCAACACTACAATGAAACAGGAGGGACAGAAATGTCAAAATTCACGGTGGCCTGATTGGTGTCCCTTCCCCAAGCTGACTAACCAATTCCCTCCTCCCACCCACTCACGTGAGAATGAAAAGGGGGCAAAGGAAATGGACGCTGCTGGTTCTCAGGGGCGGACAGGGGCGGCTAGGTCCCCAACCACGCATTGCAGGCCATGTCTGATGAGGGGAAGGACACTGACCCAAAGCAGGCTGGGCGAATTCTCCTTGGTCTTTGGGGGCCTCCCTTGAAGCAGCTCCATCCAGGTGACCGACAAGGTGGCCTCTTTAGTGGGGAGCAGAAGAGCTGCAGGCCTTGCGCTTGCTTGGAGAAGGCACCCAGGTGGCCTCTTTGCCCCATACAAATATGGGGCTATGCTGGGCTACTGCTCTCCAATTTGAGTAGAGCAATTAATGCCAAATCTGAGTGTTGTAAGCTGTGTGCAACTCAGACTGTGTTGCCACGCAAATCACACTTGTCAGCGAGAACGATCTGGGGAACCTCCTCAAAAGCTTTGCTGTATTTCTTTTTGGGGGAAGTGGCAGAAACAGAGTATCCAGCCTCTCCCGCAGGAGCTGCTCAGCCCTTGGTGCGAAAACATCCCTGAGAGAGGCAAACCATTGGGGCGCCTTTTCAAGACTAATAGTGGTGGTGGGGAGGGGAACATTCAGTGAAAGAACCTGCAAGAAGCAGATCTAACGAAGGGGAGATCCACTAGATTCCCTCCTCCCGTTCTATTTGCTTCCACCCCAAATAGTGAGTGGCTCTACCAGAGGTCTTCCATATCAGAATGAAGCCAAAGGTGGGTTGAGGCTCCAGGTGCTGGATGCCCTGCAGCAGGAGTGGCGGGATGGTATTGTTGGTGGCACCCTCGACCGTCAGGTAGAAGCCACTGAACACCCCATTCATTCATGTTGTGGTTAATGACTATCTTGGCGCCCTTGTCATTCTCCCATCTGCCAGTCAGGGAGCACTAAAGGAGAGCGGGAGAGGGGAGGAAAGTGAGTCACGGCGCTAGCCAAGCCCAGCTGTATAGTTGTCTTCTTTTATTGACGAACATTTAGCCGAAAGATGAATACCTAGGTACTTAACTTTTTTCACTATCTGTACCTCTGTTTTCTCTAGCATTTGCCTTTTCTGTTTATCTGTAAGGTTCTTAACTATTACTTTAGTTTTTCCTTATTTATATTTAATCCCGCCATTTCTCCATACTCTTCTATCTTTCCCCATAGCTTAGGAATCGTCTCTTAAGGTTCTTCCAAGATAAATACTAGATCATCGGCAAATGTTTGTAACTTATATGTTTCATCTTTTATTTTCAATTCTTTAATTTCTATGTCCTGTCTAATCCTTCTATTTAACACTTTCAAAATAAAGATAAATAATAGAGGAGATAGGGGACACCCTTGCCTCGTGCCTTTTCTTATCTCAGAACTCTCAGTGTAATCTCCATTCACTATCATTTTTGCTGTCTGGTTGCTATATATTGTTTTTATCATATTTGTAAAGTTCTTTCCAAAATCCATTGTTTGCTGTTGCTGAATCATGAATTGCCAAGAAACATTATCAAATGCCTTTTGAGCATCTAAAAATACTAATGCTAATTGTTTCCCTGGATGTAATTTATAGTATTCTAATACATCCATTATCACCCTTAAATTGTTTTTGATTTGTCTCTTTGGTAAGAAACCATTTTGATCTGGATGTATGAATTCAACTAAGTATTTTTTCAATCACTCTGCCATTATTGAAGTAAGAATTTTATAATCCACATTAAGTAATGAAATCGATCTGTAGTTCTTAATATACGTCAGGTCTGAATCTTCTTTTGGTATCAAAGTAATATTTGCTTCTATCCATGTGTTTGGAAGTTTAGCCTCTAACAATAGTCCATTACAAACATCTTTCAGTGGTTCACTTAATATATTGTGGGGAAAAATGCACGCTCAGCAAACTGCCATGCTTTCCCCCCCACAAACCTCATAACCTTTTGATACCCTAATAAAGCAGACAGAAAGTCATCCACTTTTGACTTAATGCCTCACCTACCTAAATATGATTAAGTTACTTCATATCTCTTCCTGTAGATAATATGCTTAAGTTCCTTCCTATCTCTTCCTGCCTTTGATTAGTTCCTTCTCCTGTTTGTTCTTTACTTGGTCTTTGATCAGGTAACGTGTTACTAGAAAACTTTATGTCAGCATTTAATGGAAAAGCCTATGTATGTAAAAAGGATATAAAAACCAATAAACACAGAGAGATTCTCAAGCTGTCTCAAGCTGTGACAAGCAGCTCTGCAGCAGCTTCAAACCTCTGCTCAAGAAATGCCTGCGTCTTTTTCTTAGCGTCTTACATCTGGCGCCCTGAACAGGGACAGCCCCCCATGGAGCAATTGGGAGAGCCCCTCCTTTCAAGGAAGCAACAGCCAACTTACTTACCAGCATCTGGAATAGACCCCTAAGTGCACTTTTGTCGTATGGGACCCCTCAATGGTAAGTAAGGGTTGCAATCTATGTCAGCACCAGCAGAAACATGTACAGGAACTCAGATTCCTGGTACAGGAACTCAGATTCCTGTTATACAAATCAGGCTTGAAAGAGCCTGAGGCAGACGTAAGGAAGCTGGTGATGAGGTAGGGAAACATCCCCCCTGATATGCTAAGTGCTGGACATTTAGGTTACGAGATTGGGAAAAGATAGGGCATACTTTACATTTTGAATCTTGGGCTCCAGTACAGGTATTACATCAATGGCATCAGTGTCATCAAGCAGTGGAAAAATTTGGCTCAGATGCTTCAGCAGGGCAACAATTAACTACAAGCCCCACACCTGATTAGGATCAAGTAAAAACTGTGCCTCTGAAAGCATCTTTAATTGGATTTTCAGCTCCTTCTTAAGAGGCTAATTCTTTTGCCTCCTTATGGCCATCATACACCCCCGTAAGGAAAATATTAGAGGAACAATCCTGAAGTAGAAAAAATATATATGGGGAATCGTCAGAGGAATTTAAAGAAACAAATTAAGTCAAAATGTACTTCTTTGCAATGTGTTTTGAACAATTGGGATATTTTGAAACTTCAAGTAGCTGTTAAGTTTAACCCTGTCAGACAATGTCTGGTAGTGCTTTGTGTTGATGTGTAGAAGTATAAATAATATTTAACAAGACAGCATTGAAAAACTTTGTAAACTCTGGTTGGCTAGTTTATCTGATAACAACTAAAGCCATGGAAGAAAAAGAAAAGAAAATTCAAAGAACTGAAAGCAAGTATTTTTTCTCTTCCCTTTCCCCCTTTTAATCTGGCTCTATTCAATTCCCCTTTGTCAGAGGTGAGGAGAGGAGGTTGCTACTTTTCCCTCACCCTTCACACCTTCAATATTCCTTTTAGTCTTTCCCCAATGTCTTTTGAAGTTGCTGGGATAAATTGGAAGTAACCATAAATGTTCCCCTCCTTTTTAATTAAAAGGGGAAGCCTATTTTAGCCTCAAACCCCAAATTGACGTGTGTGTGTTTTGTTTATGTATATGGGTGGCCACCCAGAACATTACGCTTGGGCTTGGAATGGTGAGAAAAATAGATGGTTAAAAACCACATGTATGGTTGGAATCATCTCATGATTTTTCTCGCTTCTTGCAGGACAAGCCATATGTCTAAATAAATGTTGTTTTAATAGTATTTGTGTATATATGTTTGTCTGTGTTGTTCTGTGTTATTTCCAAGACTTGGAAGAGGGTCAAAACCCTCTCTGATAACATCACACAAAAAGGCCTTATTTAAAAATAAATGGTTTGCCTGGAGAAAGTATGAAATGAAATATTTGTATGTGGAATTGTTTATACAAGCAGTTAGAATGAAAATGAATGAATTAATTTGTTGATACCTAAGTGTCCCCCACCCACTCTCTCCCAGGCTGTGAAAGAAATAGTAAACTGCAGTTTTTATTGTAAAAGTAAATTGAAAAGTAATAGTAAGTGTTTGCATGAGAAAAGTCCCATGGAGAATGTGTGAGAGAATTTATGGAAAATGCATGTGAAGGAGAGAAAACTATTTTTTAGTGGTGAGAAGTTTGTAACAAAAAAATTTTCCTGTCTCTTTTGTTTTTCAACTGGCTGTGTTGCTTTAAGAGCAAGAGAGACAGAAAGAAGAGGAGGGGGGACTGTTCGTTTTTAAACTTTTTTTCCTCCCTGCTTAGAATTCTGGTTTGCGAATGGAGATGAAAATTAATGCCCACTCTTGCAGTTTCAGATTACAAGTTTTACTCAAAGAGGAGACAGTAATTGTTGGACAATTTTTTGGGGGAAAAATTGTTGAGTTTAAATTGTTTAGTTAGACCTATATATCCATCAGTGAAAAGAAATGACTCTGAATTGTTTTACTTAAGATTTCTAAATGTTTAACCTACTTAATGGAAATTTGTTTCCGTCTGAATGGTATTTGATTAATTTGGAATTTAACTTATTAACCAAAGGAAAACAACCTGGAAGATCTCATTATAGTTCCACTTGCAGCATTTACCACAGTTGAGCAAATTAAGTACTTGAGTACTCAATTTGTGGACAGAATTCCATATAAAAATTGTCACTTAACACTTTTCATATTTCTTACTAGTAAGCCACTATCAGGAGTATTATTTGTGTTAGAAGCACAAAAAATATATTGTATTGAATGGCTTTACTTATCCCGTCCCAAAATGTTTTATCTTTTATCCAGGCTGTTGCTGAAATAATAACCTGCAATGCTCTCTACATGGGGCTACCTTTGAAAAATGTTCGGAGACTTCAGGTAATGCAGAATGCAGCCGCGCGAGCAGTGTTGGGCTTGCCTAGAAATGCCCACATTTCGGCATCACTCCGCAAGCTGCATTGGCTGCCAATTGGTCTCCGAACCCAATTCAAAGTGTTCGCGTTTATGACCTATAAAGCCCTAAATGGCATCGGACCAGGTTATTTACGGGACCATCTGCTGCCTCATGAATCCCAGCGGCCGGTTAGGGCCCACAGAGTGGGCCTTCTCCAGGTCCCGTCAACCAGACAGTGTCGCCTGGCGGGGCCTAGGGGAAGAGCCTTCTCTGTTGCGGCCCCAGCCCTCTGGAACCAACTTCCCCCGGAGATCCGTGTCACCCCCACCCTCTCCGCCTTTCGTAAATTGCTTAAAACATACTTTTACCGGCAGGCCTGGGGCAGCTAACACCTTGCCCCTAGCCAGTGTATGTTTGTGTGTATGTTTGTGGAATGATTGGTTTCTTTTTTAACTAAGGGTTTTTATATTTATGTATTTTATTGTAATTTCTATCATGTTGTGAGCCACCCTGAGTTCTCCGGAATAGGGCGGCATAGAAATTAAATAAATAAAAAAATAAAATAAAACCTTAGGACACAATTGAGCTTGTCCTTAAAATGGGACTGATTTAATTAATATTGTTCTTCTTATCCCAAAATTTGATTTTCAATTTTATTTTCAGAATAACTTATCTCTTTAGTGTCTTTAACTGACTATTTAGGCTGTATTTCATATCGTCTGTCTACACTGCAGTGCAATCCTCACCACAACGCTCAGAATTATCTGCTGCTATTTTAGCTTTCCACACCTTTTCTCAACAGACTTTTAACTTAATCTCTGACTCTCATTATGTGTGCCAACTTATTTTTAATTTTCCAGGTGCTTACATCATGCCCAGGATTGACCCCAATCTTATGGCTTTGTTTTTAACTTTACAGCAGCTATCCTTTGTTTCTCACATATGTATCGGCCCTTTAAGGACTGCCTTCACAAAACAAATAAAAAAGGAGGGATCAAGGGTACCTAATTTGGCATGGATAACTCATCAAGTCAATAAAGTCCTAATAACTTTAAATCAGCTAAATATTTCTTTTGAAAAAACTACTGCCTACCAGCGTCACTTTCAGCAGAAAGCTGTGCTCCGTAATCCATTGGTATGTTATCGGCAATTGCCTGATAAAACCTGGTTAGGTCCAATTCCCTTACTAACTTGGGGGCGAGGCTATGCTGCTGTGCTTGCTCCTACAGGCCCTCTCTGGATTCCAGCCCAGTGTGTGCGACCAGCCAAAGATGTCATGGCATCAAGTCCAGAACCCAATACTGGAAATGAAGCAGGTGACTCTTCAGACAGCACAACATCCCTTTTGCTCTCGCCATCGCAGTTGACCAACAACCTAGGGCAATGTGAAAAACCTAACATCCAAAGCACAGATGGTTCTGCGGCAACAGGGAAAAGAACCTACACCAGAGAATTTATGCGCTGCCATATTTGTGGTTTTGACTGCAAATTCCTTAGTCATTCTTTGCCTCTCTTTCCTTCTTAATTGCTGTGTGGGGGCTCAAGCTCTCCCACGTCATCCTTTAGAATCATGGATGAAATATAATATCTGGGTGCAATTAGCTAATGTAACACAAGTGACAGACTTTTGCATTTCTGAATCATATGATATGGAAAATCTACTCTCTACCTGTCTTATACCTGTGTGTGTTCCAGCTTCAGTTTTAAAAAATTATACTGGTTTAAGCAATTTTCTATCAGACAATGAATTTCATTATGCAACTATGTCAAACTGGGGTCATGCCTCTTATATGTTACCCCTTGATGCTATTGTTTTGCATACACCAATTGTAGCTGTGCCTACAAATCTTACTTGTGCAAAAATTGTCAATTGTACTACTTCACCTAAAAAACCTCATTGTATACATGACAGTCAAAGAATTTTAAATTGTATCTCCTTTCAAGAGGTATCCTTTAATTATGCACATATATGGTTATTCAATGTCTTTTTTTCTCTACTTTCAATTTTCCACACTAAACTACCATTAACTTATCTCAGGAACAAGTTATATGCAAAGTTATATGTCCCCTGACTAAGACCCACTAACTACTCCAGCTTAGGATAATGTCCTTACTAATAAAATAGAGAAGAGTGAGATGTGGGGAAAAATGCACGCGCAGCAAACTGCCATGCTTTCCCTCCCGCAAACCTCATAACCTTTTGATACCCTAATGAAGCAGACAGAAGGTCATCCACTTTTGACTTAATGCCTCACCTACCTAAATATGATTAAGTTACTTCATATCTCTTTCTGTAGATAATATGCTTAAGTTCCTTCCTATCTCTTCCTCTCTTTGATTAGTTCCTTCTCCTGTTTCCTTTTTTTTCTTTTTTCTTTTTTTCCCAATCTTTTTTATTAATTTTTATCCCCGTCAATATATGTTAATTTTTCTAATCAACAAGTTGTCTGAAATTTGCTAAACTAATACATGTTCAATTCCTAATCCTTCATTCTTTTCTCTAACCAAGAATAAAATAAATTCCAAATTTGATAATAGTCTGTATCTTCTTTGTCTTTCAGCTTCTTAGTTAATCTGTCCATCTCTGCACATTCCAAAATCTTCCTGATTATTTCTTCCTCTGATGGCAATCCTTCATTCTTCCAATATTGTGCAAAAATTATTCTTGCTGCTGTGGTAATATGTAGGATTAAATATAATTTCTGCTTATTAGTCTTTTCAGACATAATGCCTAGCAAAAAAAGTTCAGGTTTAAAATCCACTTGTTCATCCAATATTTTTTCTAACCACATGTGTATATTTTTCCAATAAGCCTTTGCCTTCCCGCATGTCCACCAAATATGATAATACATGCCTATATTATGTTTACATTTCCAACATCTATCTGACATATTTTTAAAACATTTTTGCTAATCTTGCTGGTGGAAGGTGCCATCTATAAAACATTTTATACAGATTTTCTTTGTATGAAGTTGACATTGTTGATTTATAGTTTCTCTCCCATAACATTTGCCATTTTTCTAATTCTATGTTATAACCAAAATTTTTTGCCCATCTTATCATTGTTTCTTTCACTTGTTCACTTTCCATATCTAGAATTAACAAAAAAATATACATTTTCTTAATTAATTTCTCATCTGAGGTTAACAAAATCTTATCAAACACAGTTTGATCCTTGTAAAATCCATACATCTTTTTCATATCTATTTTGTATCTGTAAATGTGCCCACCAGGATAGATTAATTCCTAAATTTTCCAATTCTTGTTTAGATTTTAATTTCCCATGAATATCTAAGATATCTTTATATGTCCATACTTTTTCAAAATCTACCAGATTCGATGTATAAATGCCTCCATCATTGACAACCACCCTGGAATTTTAAAATATATTTTAGCTTTAATTTTTTCCCCATACTGTTAATAAGGCATTTCTTATAAAATGATTTTGAAAGTACTTATGGACTCTGTTTTTCCCATACCATAAAAAAGCATGCCACCCCAATTGTAAATCATGTCCTTCTAAATACAATAACCTTTTATTTCTAAGTGTTATCCATTCTTTCACCTATGTTAACACCGATGATTGAGTCCTTCGGGAGGGGGGTGGTATAGAAATCACAAAAATAAATAAATAAATAAATAAATGCAATGTCCAATCCGGCAGCCCGAAACCTCCATTTTCCTTAGCATCTTGTAATGTTTTCATCTTAATTCTAGCTTTTTTCCCCTGCCAAATAAAATTCAAAACCAACGAATTTAAATCTTGAAAAAATTTTCTCTCAAGTTTTATCAGAATAGTTTGAAATAAAAATAAAATCTTTGGCAACACATTCATTTTTACTGTAGCAATTCTTCCTAATATTGATAGTTGGAGATTTTTCCATCTTTCTAAGTCTAGTTTTATTTGCTTCAATAATTTTATGTAATTGTCTTCTTTTATTGACGAACACCTAGCTGAAAGATAGATACCTAGATATTTAACTTTTTCACTATTTGTACCTCTGTTTTCTCTAGTATTTGCCTTTTTTGTTTATCTGTGAGGTTCTTTACTATTACTTTAGTTTTAACTTTATTTATTTTTAGTCCTGCCACTTCTCCATATTCTTCTATCTTTCCCCATAGTTTAGGAATCATCTCTAAAGGTTCTTCCAAAATAAATACTAGATCATCGGCAAATGCTTGTAGCTTATATGTTTCATCTTTTACTTTCCATCCTTTAATTTCTGTGTCTTGCCTTATCCTTCTATTTAATACTTCCAACACGCACAGGGCAAGACACTACAACAGGGGTCTTCAAACTTGACCCTTTTATGACTCATGTACTTCAGCTCCCAGGGTGCCTGGCTGAGGAATTCTGGGAGCTGAAGTCGAAGAGTCATAAAAGGGCCAAGTTTGAAGACTCCTGCACTACAACAGGGATCCTCAACTTGTGGCAACTTGTGGACTTCAATTCCCAGAACTCCTCACCAGCAAAGCTTAAAGTCCACAAGTCTTAAAGTTGCCAAGTTTGAGGACCCCTGCAAAATATTAAAGTGAGAGGAAACCCCACTCCTCACTGGCATTGATGTAATTACCTAGTTGGGTCATGAATGAACACACACACACATACACACACACACAAACACCTACCTGCCAAAAAACATAAAGAGCTGCTTAAAATGCCCTTGTACAATACAACCTTCACAGCAAGCCGAAGCGCCTCCCCCCCCCAGTGGCGACAGGGAGGCATCTCAGCTTGGAACTCGTGGCCCAAAAAGCCAAAATATTTTTCTTCGCTTACCTGAACATTTCAAGGATGGTCTGTCTTCATGCTGACCTAGTAGGAAGGGATGATGATGATGAAGAAGAAGTAGGTCACACAGATAGGCTTATTTAAAACATTGCAATCCGCCTTTGGCTACCACCTTGGGTGAAAATGAAACCGATGCCTGGAAGGGGAAAACGGGGCCAAAGGTGTCCGAGTCTTCCCCAATGGCCGTTCAGCAAAGCCTCCGAGCCCCCCCCTGGGGGGGGTTTCACTGCAAGCGCTGCCTTGTTGCTAGTCTGCGTGTAAAGTAACTTCTGCTGCGTCCCATCCCCTCGCCTCCCCGTGCGATTCGGTCGCTTCAGGAGAGCCAGGGTTGGGCCACGACGGGCACGGTAGAGTCCTCCTGAGAGTGCATGGCCCTTGCGCCCAGAGGGCCCCAGCGGCGGCGGGTTCCGCGGATCAGCTTCTCCCGGATCAATCGCTGTTGGGGATCGGTCCCCATCTCTGAATGGTGTTCATCTCCTCATCTGGGCGCCGTCGTTCCCGCAGAGCGAGCGAGCAAACTAACAAGCGCGGGGTGGGAGTGGGGGGGGGGGTCCCGCCACTCCTCTCTGCCTTCGGAGGCTGGGAGGTGGGTGGAGCGAGCGAAACTTCAGGGGGGCTTCAGGAAATGGCCAAAGAAACCCCCCCTTCTTAGGACCTTTTTGGAGAAATGGCAAGGCTCCCCCCCCGATCCCCCCTCCTCCTCCCCAGCTGGACTGCAGTAGGTTTGGGGCAGACTTGCTTCCCTTCGGACCCCACCAGGCAGACCAAGGAGTAACTCGGGCAACGATGTGCGAGCAGAAGGGTGGTGTGTGGGGGGGTGGCTAAACGTGGAGCGAAGTGCTGACGAAGTGCTGCTCAGCGCTCGCAGAAGGCCAGCGATTTCGCAGAAGCGTCCGACCCCTCGGGCGGGGATCCTGCCCCTCCCAGCCGCGGGGTGGGGTGGGGTGGGGTGGGAGGCGGCAACTCGGGGTGGGAGGAGCCGGTGCGAGCGGGGCTTTATAAGGGGCGTCCTGCCTGGGGCTGGCACGTCTAGATTCCTGGAGACCACCATGGCGATTGGCCTGACAGCTCTGGGGCTCCTCGCTTTCCTGCTCGGCTGCTCCGGAACCTATATCGAAGCCCAAAACTGGAAGCGAGACGCCAAGGTCTGATGCGGGGTGGCGGGCAGAGGGTCCCAGCCTCCCCCGGGGAAACCTCCGCCACCAGCCTCTGCTCGGGTGGGCGGCAAGAACAGCTGGTGGGAGGCGGCGGCCTGCGCAGAGGGTGCCGCTTCCTCGGGGTTGACCGCACCCGGTGCCGTCGCGCTGAGCGCCAGAGGGCCTGGGTCCCCGACGGACGAACGGCCAACGTTTCCTCCTCCGTGTTCGGCCGCGATTTCGGCAACCTGCCGCCGGGGCTGGTGCTCTCGCTCGCTGCGCAGATGGCAAAGCAATCTGCAGGCGGATGTCGCCCCGGACGCGGTCTAGCGGGCGCCTCGACCGACGGACTTTGGGATGCGCCCCCTTTGCCAGCCCCACCCGGCGTGGGCAGCCTTGGGGGTCGGGTATGTGGGAGCAGCGGGTGTATTCAAATCCCCCAAAGAAAATGGAGCCAGAGTCTCTACCTGTTGGGCAGCTGGGCTTGGCTAGCACCGTGACTCGCTTTCGTCCCCTCTCCCGCTCTCCTTTAGTGCTCCCTGACTGGCAGATGGGAGAATGAGAAGGGCGCCAAGATAGTCATCAACCACAACATTAATGGGGTGTTCAGCGGCTTCTACCTGACGATCGAGGGTGCCACCAACAATACCATCCCGCCACTCCTGCTGCAGGGCATCCAGCACCTGGAGCCTCAACCCACCTTTGGCTTCATTCTGACATGGAAGACCTCTGGTAGAGCCACTCACTATTTGGGGTGGAAGCAAATAGAAGGGAGGAGGGAATCTAGTGGATCTCCCTTCCTTAGATCGATTTCTTGCAGGTTCTTTCACTGAATGTTCCCCTCCCCACCACCACCCTTAGCCAGAGCTGCCCAAAGACATGGGGTCCATAAGATTCCTTGAGCCTCCAGGCTCCACTAGCCAGGAATAAACCATTGGGAGTTTGATCTATGGAACATAGTCCCCAATTCCAAGTGCTAAAACACCATTACCTGCCATTGAGTCTCTGGCTGATTCCTCCCTCAGCCTCCACCGCCGTCTTTGTGGGCCAGTGTTTCGTAGATGAGAATGGAGAGGAGCAGCTGAAGACAGCCGCGCTGCTGCGTAAACAGTTGACATCAGTGGGAGAGAATTGGATGGCAACCAGGTAAGGAAACGCAGGGGCTGAACTGCTGTGCCCCCCAACTGGAAAGACACTGTGCACCTGTTTTATCTCTCTTCCCTCCCCCCTCCCAAAGTGGCTCTTGAAAAGGCGCCCCAATGGTTTGCCTCTCTCGGGGATGTTTTCGCACCCAGGGTTGAGCAGCTCCTGCGGGAGAGGCTGGAGACTCCGTTTCTGCCACATCCCCCAAAAAGAAATACAGCAAAGCTTTTGAGGAGGTTCCCCAGATCGTTCTCACTGACAAGTGTGGTTTGTGTGGCAACACAGTCTGAGTTGCCCACAGCTGGCAGCACTCAGATTTGGCATTAATTGCTCTACTCAAATTGGAGAGCAGTAGCCCAGCATAGCCCCATATTTGTATGGGGCAAAGAGGCCACCTGGGTGCCTTCTCCAAGCAAGCGCAAGGCCTGCAGCTCTTCTGCTCCCCACTAAAGAGGCCACCTTGTCGGTCAGCTGGATGGAGCTGCTTCAAGGGAGGCCCCCAAAGACCAAGGAGAATTCGCCCAGCCTGCTTTGGGTCAGTGTCCTTCCCCTCATCAGACATGGCCTCCAATGCGTGGTTGGGGACCTAGCCGCCCCCTGTCCGCCCCTGAGAACCAGCAGAGTCCATTTTCTTTTGTGAGTGGGTGGGAGGAGGGAATTGGTTGGTCAGCTTGGGGAAGGGACACCAATCATGCCACCGTGAATTTTGACATTTCTGTCCTTCCTGTTTCATTGTAGTATTGGCATGGACACCTTCCACCGTATCAAATGAGAGGGTGAAGAGAGCCAGCCTGCGCTTGGGGGAAAATGGGGGGAGGTGACCCTTCCTACTTCACCCATCAGATCCTCTTCTCCAATAAAATGTTTGCATGAGCAGCCTCGGCCTCCCTGGTCTTTCAGAAGCTCCCTTGGTGCCAGTCTGCAGGTTTCCAGAAGAGGCTGGGTAGGACACCCACCTGGCGGGGGGGAGGGGGGCTCAAAGCTGAGGTTAAAGGCCTTTTCTGGTACTTTCCCCCTTATTTTGTCTTGGCTTCTCACTGGGGGGAATGTGGATGTGGATGTAGAAGTTAATAGTGAGGTAGCCAAGTTTGCTGATGACACTAAATTGTTCCGGGTTGTGAAAAGTGAAACTGATTGTCAAGAGCTCCAGAAGGATCTCTCGAAATTGTGTGAGTGGGCAACAAAGTGGCAAATGTATTTTAACCTAAACAAGTGCAAAGTTATGCACATCGGGGCAAAGAACCCCAATTATACTTACCAACTGATAGGGACCAAACTTTCTGAGACAACCCAAGAAAGGGATCTTGGGGTTTTGGTGGACAGCTCGATGAAGATGTCAACCCAATGCGCAGCAGCAGTAAAAAAAGCAAATTCCATGCTTGGCATGATTAGGAAGGGAATCGAAAATAAGTCAGCAAGTGTTGTATTGTCTCTGTACAAATCGATGGTGAGACCACACTTGGAGTACTGTGTACAGTTCTGGTCACCGCACCTCAAGAAGGATATAATGCAACTGGAAAAGGTGCAAAAAAGGGCAACAAGAATGATCAAGGAAATGGAGCACCTCCCTTATGAAACCAGATTGCAACGCCTTGGTCTCTCCAGCCTTGAAAGACGGCGTTTAAGGGATGACTTGATCGAAGTGTATAAAATCATGCATGGGATAGAAAAGGTGGATAGAGAAAAATTCTTTTCTCTATCACACAATACCAGGACAAGGGGGCACTCCCTAAAGCTCATAGCTAAGAAAGTGAGGACAAATAAAGGGAAATATTTCTTCACCCAGAGGGTCGTTGATTTATGGAATTCACTTCCAGAAGGGGTCGTGACAACTGTCAGCCTTGACAGCTTCAAGGCAGGGTTAGATAGATTCATGGATGCCAAGTGTATAGGTGGTTATTAAAACGGATGTCCATGTGCCGCCTCTATGTTGGTTGAGGCAGGCAGGATTCCCTTGAGTACCATTTGTTGGGGGTCAAGGGAAAGGGAGGGTTTTGCCTTCTCTTTCTGCTCAAGATCCCCATGTACAATTGGTGGGCCACTGTGTGACACAGAATGCTGGACTCGATGGGCTTTGGCCTGATTCAGCACGGCTTTTCTTATGTTCTTATGTTCTTATGTTCTTATGTTCTCTGCAGGCTGACAGGCTTGATTTGAGGAGCCCTCAGGAAATAGGGGTGTAAGGGAGATTATTCTCTGGTTTGGCCACTTCTTGTCTTTAAGTGTCTATGGAGATTCTTAGTCATCCAAGTCATAGTTGTCCCAAAGATGTTACTTTACGAGGCAACTGGACCTTCTTGTTTTTCCTTTGAAGATGTTTTACTTCTCATCCAAGAAGCTTTTCCAGCTCTGAGTGGATGGAGGGGAATGGAAGGATTTATGCTCCTGGCAGACAGCTGGTCATTTGCATTCTTTTTGAGTGTCATTGAGGCCATCTGGAGGTTTATCTGTTATCA
This sequence comes from Bothrops alternatus, assembly GCA_034064705.1. Classification (NCBI taxonomy): domain Eukaryota; kingdom Metazoa; phylum Chordata; class Lepidosauria; order Squamata; family Viperidae; genus Bothrops; species Bothrops alternatus. The sequence goes on along the minus strand of JARGCV010000016.1, from coordinate 32,274,638 downwards.
GGGTCACCTGAGTAATGCAAATGAGTGTGGAGCTTTCTTGGAACTGTTGAAAGGACTGTGTTGTAGAGTGAAGATAGATGTCAGACCTCTCCCCCTCTGTTGAGAGACATTGTGGACAGAGTACCACTGGTTTGAAAGGGGGGGGGTCAAAGAGACCATCTATGTCAAAACTGAACAGCTGTCTCTCAACAGAGGGGGAGGGATATGTCCACAAGGCACAAGGCACAAGTTTTCCAGACAAGATAAATCCACAACACAAGACAATTCATTAGGCAAGAAAAGTCCAGAGTTCACAAGGCACGATGCAAAGTCAAGGCATGCTGTCAATCCAAAGCAAGACAGGTATCACAATGACCAGGAAACAGCCAGGTTGTGAACACATTGTGCCAGCTTCTGGTGCAAGCCATCAAGAAGGGCAAGGCTTTCTCCTCAGAAGTAATCTGGCTGACCTTCTCTTCTCCTGCCTTTTGTCTGCCCTATGTGTTCCTGGATCAGGTCCAGAAGGCATTTGCTCTTCCTCATCACTGTGTACTTTCCCCACCTGAAGCCTCGGGGCTGTCCTGCTGCAGCTGTGCTTCAGCTAATCCTCTCAAACCATTGCTTGGAGCCATTGACCAGCTCCCCTCCAGATATGCTTGGGACTGGTTCCTCCTCCTCCTATTGTTTAAAATATAAATTATCACAGCCTTTTTCTTATTTCCTTGTGATAACACAGGAGCATAAATATCTGACAGTGGTTAGTTAAAAGAACTGTGGTTTAATATACAATATGCAGCAACAATATTCAGGGAGTGTACAGAATACAAGATAATCAATTATATTCAAACGGTTGAAGTGAGCAAACAGGTTCCAACTGCTGTTCTTCTCAGACATAGTCCCTTAAAGTAGGGGTCCCCAATCTTGGCAACTTTAAGACTTGTAGACCTCAACTCCCAGAATTCCTCAGCCAGCTTGGGAGTTGGGAGTTGAATTCCACAAGTCTTAAAGTTGAATTCTGGGAGTTGAAGTCCACAAGTCTTAAAGTTGCCAAGGTTGGAGACCTCTGTCTTAAAGGGATACTACCCCCAAATACTCTGCTGACTCATTCTCTATATATCACTTCTGCCGGTCAGCTACTAAATCATAATTACCTTGACACCTCAGAGCTGACATCTGGAGAGATATCAGGGGAAGCGAGGGGGGAGGGGAGGAATCATCACAATTGGACTTCCGGTTTCGTCACGCAGCCGCCATGGACGGTTGGGAGATCTGCTCTTTCTCCCCCGTTCAGTTTTGCATCGCTGGGGGGCCCTGAAAAGGGCCGAAAATCGCCCCGGAGAGGCAACCAGCAAGGAGGGGCTTTTGCTGGATTGAAGGAGAGCAGCAACTTTCCCGAAGACCTGGTATTTTCCTCCAAACCGGCGGACAAAAGGACCAACCATAGAAATATGGCTCGTCCTTAGGCTGCTAACAGCCGAAGTCACATTAACATCTGGCAACTTCAAAGCAGTGTGGAAAGGATTGGGTGAGATCTGCCTCTCTTACATCCTAATTACTTAATTACCTGCAAAAGCTTGCTAAAGTACTTTCTCCCCTGTGGTGAGGGAAGTGGGATTTTAGCCCTCCCTCCAGAAACAGTGGCTATCAACCACTTGGGAGTTTAAAACGTTGGGAAAAATAGTGGGATCCTAATTGGAATTCTATTTTTTAAAACTGGTGGATTATAAGACTTGTAACTTTATGTTCTCTATTTTTTCTTCTTCTCTGATTTTTACTCTATTATTGAAGATTTGGGTTCTTTTTCTCCCCCTTACAATAGAGGGGGGAAAGAAAACTGAAAAGATTCAACTAACTTTGAGATGACATTTGCTGGCTAAATTTGAGACTGTAACCTGCTATTCTTTAAGAAAGACTTGTTGATTGCCTTAAAAACAGATAAGATACAAAGTAACCTTGAAGCACCAGCTGCAAGAAACTCAGCTCAGCTTTTTACTTGGTGGACTTTCTGACTGTAAGTTCTTTGTTTAGTCTAATATATGACAATGGAAGAAGAACAGGAATGGATTTATCACACAGAAGAAGTACAGGAACAAATTCTTTATATGTTAAAAGCAATTATCCAAACTCTCTGTATGCAAGCTCAAACTATGACTTCAACTAAAGAATCATCTATACAGAATTCTATAGAAAAGGGGAAACAACCAAATGTTATGACAGAAGACTTAGATACTCAACAAATACAAACTGTGGAAAACATGGGAAGGAAACTGATAATAGAGAACAAGGAAAGGACTTTTCTTATAAACCAGAAGGAATTTGAAGACAAAAAAGAAAAACAGATGAAATATTTATTTATTTATTTATTTATTTATTTATTTATTTATTATTTGGGCTTGTATGCCGCTCCTCTCCGGAGACTCGGAGCGGCTAACAACATGTATATAAACATCAATTTTAATACAAGTCCAAAACAAAATCTCTAAAAACAAACGAACACCCACTCATGTTCACCATTCAATCCACAATCATCCCCAGGCTTGCCGGCAGAAATAAGTTTTAAGGTTTTTACGGAAGGCCAGGAGCGTGGGAAAAACGCGGACTTCAGGAGGCAGTTGGTTCCAAATACTTTTGTACAATTGCATCGAACTGGAAAAGTAAAGAGACGACCTGTCAAACCAGCTAGCCCTCTTAAGAAAACAGCAACTGAACGCCTTTATCAATATCAAACAATAGTTACAACAATACAAGGAGATATTTTTGATGATTTAAAAGCGAAGATACGAAAGATGATTTGGCAGAAGAAAAAAGCTAGAATTAGACTGAAAGGGATTGGGGTTTTAATCTATATATGAGATCTAAAATAGAATATATTTAAATGGTTAGAATATGTATTTTGAATATAAGATATTGTAATAATTTGAGATAAAAAAAATTGGTTTTATAAAATTTAAAATATAAATATTGAAATAAGAATATTATATTGTCTTATTAGTTTGTTAAGATATATGATAGATTTTACATATAAGGTCTGTATTTTAAATATTAGATCATATGTGGAATTTGACAAAGGAATCATGTTTAATTAAAATTTGGAAAAAAGATAAATATTAAATGTTAAATTAAAATATTAAGGGAAAATTAATTACCAGGTTACTGATTTGCTAAAAGTTTGAATGTTTATAGATAATTAAGACTTGAATTTAAGATATTGTCATGAGTTGAGATACAGGTTAAATAAAACTTAGAAGTATAAATACTAATAATTAAATTTGTATATTAGCTTTCTCTTTTTCTGGAAAGGAAGAAAGGAAAGAAGTAGAAAAAAGGAAAAGAAAATTATTAGCTGTAAATATGAGAGAGAAGACTGAGAATCTGGGATCATTTAAAATCTGGAAATGATAAAGATTAAACGTTAAATGTAAATATTAATGCAAAATTAAAGTTAAGAAAAACTTATTAGGTTATTGTCTAAAAGATGGAATGTCAAATTAATCAAGATATGTATAGACTGAAGATTATTAATGAATATTAGAAAGGTATTTTTTGTTTGATTGATAGAATAAGAACTGTATTGATCTGAATATGACAGTAGATCTTATGGGGGAAAGAGGGAATTTTGTTGTTGAAATACTTTGAGTTTTGTACTGATGATATTTAAATGTAATGGAATCACGATGCTCAACCGCCACGCTACTTTTCAAATATGTAAATGCAATATTGGAAAATTAATAAAAAACTTGGATAAGGAATCATCGCAATTGGTCACCCATGATGCACAGGGAGTCATCTTGGACGAATGGTTGTTCACTCTTATCTATGAAGTTCTCCAGCAATGAAGCATCCACAACTCCAGGAGGCAAGCTGTTCCACTGATTGATCACTCTACCAGGAAATTCATTCCTATTTCCACATTAAATCTCCTTTTGACAAGCAAAACAAAGGCAGCATGACATAGAACAGGACAAAGATTGCATCGGTCATGCTTGTCGGTGACCTGTGCTCAATTTCAGATTCACACACGTGCACATGTGCGCGCGCGCACACACACACACACACACACACACACACACACACAAAGTTACTATGAGATACTAGTAAGTTATTCAAGGCTGAATACATAATAGATGAGGAAAGGAATGCAAGTCAAAATGAAGTCTCTTAGAAAGCAAGCTTGCCTGTTGACTTTTATTTTTAAAAGGAACATAGAGAAGTTAAAGCCTAGTCCAGGGGTAGGCAACCTTGGCTCTTTTATGACTCATAGACTTCAACTCCCAGAATTCCTGAGCAAGCATGGCTCAGCTTGGAAACCTCTCCCTTTCTCCTCAGCATGGCTGGCTCAGGAATTCTGGGAGTTGAAGTCCACGAGTCATAAAAGAGCCAAGGTGGCCTACCCCTGGCCTAGTCCAAAATTCAGAAAGCCAAGCCAGGTTCACCAGCCTCCCTCAAAGCCAGAATTTCAGGGGGGGTTACATGACCAGACTACACAGGAACAACAACAATTCAGCCAGCATTTATTTCCAACAAAGAACTATGGTCAGGACTGTTTATTAAACCAGACTGCAGCCAGCTCTTTAATTAAGAGAGTTTCTTCCTCGCTTGGCAACGAGCTTGGCTTAGCGTCTTTACTCTCTTTTCTACACCCCCGGCTTGGAGGGCTATGCCTCATCCTCTGATTGCTCCAGCTTTTCTGACGATGCCTGAGTTTGAACAGTGACTCCCTACTTGGTATTTGGCTCCCCTAAAGACCAAGTGAAATACAAGGGGTTGGGTTCTGGCCCGATTAAGCTATAAAGGCGGCATGAATCCTGCTTGTGGACTGAAGAGCTCAAATTGAGGGTGCTGCATTCTTCCTGCCCCCCCAATCTCCCTGAGGTTTTTCATACCATCAGGCATGCTATCCTACTGGGCTGACCCTGGGGTGGGTGGGGGGTGCGGGGTACTATGTTCCTCATTCAGCTCTAGGCCCCTTTTATGTGGGGCACCCCAGAGCCTGGGACACTCACCTCTGCTGTTTTACACCCACACAAGCTCCCGGTTAAGTGGCTCAGCCGCATGGAATTCTTTGATGATATTTGGTTGGCCATCCCTGCCCTAGGATACACAGGTGGTGTTGCTCAGGTGCTTCTCCAGTGCCCGGAGACTGTGACAGTTTGGGTGGGTGTGGGGTTGGCAGGGACTCAACCCTATCAAGACAGAGGAGCTCTGGGCAACGGAGTCTCCCCTGAATCTGGAGAGTTATTCTCTTTAAAAGCACTCCAATACAGGGCTGGTGTGCAATAGGGGAGGGAGAGGCTCCTGGACCTCCAGCTCCTGCCGTGGCTAGGAGAAACTTTTGGTCGGTTCTGGACTGGGAGGCCCTGCCTACATGCGCCCCGGTCGCTTCCAAATTGGACCACCGCAATACTCTGTTCATGCAATATTATAATACTCGACACAAAGACGACGACCGGGAGTGGACATGTCCTGCAGAGCTCCCGAGGGCAATGGTGGGGGGTGGCCCACCTGCTCGGGCTCATTGCTTCTTCCTGTGGGGGTATCTTTTGCTCCCAGTGGTGCAACTGATCAGCCACTGAGTTCTGCCATGTGGGAAATCAGCCCCCTCCAGAGAAAGAAATATTCTTGGAAATATTTAAAAGGCAGAATATATTTCCCTAAAGGATTTTAAAGGCAGAAACCACCACCCCCCAAGTCTCTCTGTCCCAAACAGAAACCAAGTCTGTAGAATTGCAGATGTGATAATCTTGTCAGAAAGACTGGAGTCAGGAAACTGGGATTAGGAAGAAAGATCCCCAGAATCAACAATCCGTCACACCAAAAATCTTTTCTTCCAGAGCCATCTTTTTGTCTGGCTCTCCTCTTCAATAAACTGCAAGCTTTTTTCTAAAGCAGTTGCCATGTTGTTTATTCCCAGCTTGGACTGAACCATGATGAAGACTTTTCTTTCAACAGCCTGTTCTGCCCCAGACAGAACAGACAGCCTTAGTCCTATCCAGGATAGAAAGATAACTCAATAGAAATGATTTTAAAACAGAAATATATTTATTCAGAGGAATTACTTGCATTTATGTTGGTTGATTCTGGATAATACATCTCTGTTCATTTCCATAGGTAATTTGATGATGGATTTTCCCCTCTTCTACTGCATAAGCATCACATGTTGGCATAGGACCGCCAAACTGTGGCTAAGTGCCATGAGGCTTGGAAGAAAAAAGACATTCCCCCCTGACTTGTGTCCAGGAAATCCTTTGATGAGCTCAGTAACTCCTCCCACTGACCCATTGATATGGGATAGCTAACTAGCTAAACTACATTCCCCACAAGCTGTCTCTTAAGGAGACAGCATTTAACCCAATAAATGCCAAACATTCTTACATGCAAACCTACATGCTCTAGCCAGGGTTACATAGAGTTATACAATCCAGAACACAGCCGGTAAACCATTAAGCTCCGGTGAGACGCCAAAGGATGCCCTGCTATTTTATCTAAGGAGGGAGGAGGAGGAGAAGGAGGGGGAGGAGGAGGAGGAGGAGGAGGAAGATTGATGAATGGCAGTGTGGCACACAGGCATCTGCAACTTTTCCTCCTGTTGTGGCTGCAGGTGGAGGAGAAAGAGGAGACTCACCTTTTTTGTTGGCTGCAAATCTTTCTTGTGAATTAAATGATTTCCTTCTTTGTGAATGGTTTTCCTCTTCCTTTCCCTTTTATGGTTTTTTGTTTATTTCTCTGTCTTACAAACTGTTAAGAGACTTTCAGACAAAGGCATGATATACGATTGGTTGAAACGATCACATGATTTGCCTTGCTTTGTTATTCCTGGGGGTTATTTCAACACCAGACACAAGAGGGAGCAAAATACTAACTTGTATCAGGAGACTGCTAAACTAAGGGAGTTCAGTTTTACTTTTTTTGCTCATTTTTTGTGAGCAAAAGACTACTTTTTTTATCAGAAGGCTGCTAAGCTATCTATAGGTTTACACTTATTTAACTTTTTGTGAGCAAAAGACTTTTTTTAAATACAAGACTGTTTTATTAGGAGCTCAGACTTAGCTTTATTTAACTTTTTTTGTAAACTGAGTGACTTTTTTTCCTTCTTCTCTTTTTTTCTTTTTCTCAATTTCCCTGACTACTCTGGTGGATTTATAAGCAGTGCTGTAGGATTAAGTCTTTGACACAGAAAACATTGCTTTCTAAGGACTCAGTTTGCCAGCTTCCTGTGGAGTTATTAACCACCAGGAAACAAAAAACACATTGCCCTGACCTTGCCAATTGGGGGAGGGGCAGGCAGGTTGGTGCTGGCTTGCCCGGTCACCTGACCTGCCCATTTCAGCCACTTGCTGCCCCCTCCCCTGAAGGACCTTCCTCTTCCTTGCTGCAGAAATGGGGCAGAGTCAGTCTGTCTCCTCCTCCTCCTCCTCCTCCTCCTCCTCCTCCTCCTCCTCCTCCTCCTCCAATTCTTGCAGGGTTAAATCAATGCCTTCACCTCCATAATTTTAAATTGGAATGTTTTAATAAATGAAACAGAAACCTAATCCTGTTTGAATGAATTTCTGGTTACCTGTATTTATAGCTCCACATAATGAGATTTGTTTTGAGTGTTGCAACATAGTGCTTTTAAGTTAAAAGGTGCCAGGTTCAAGGAAGCCCAGGTGAAGAACACAGCTGCTCTCCAAAGGATGTAACCATGTGATTTAAATTGGGGGGGGGCTGGGGGAAGTAAGTGAAACTGAGTGAAGATATTCCACGGACTGACAATTTGGGGAGGGGGTGAATCCGGTTGATCATGAGCTGGTATTAAGGTTTACCTCGTGACAGGGAGAGTAGCAAAGCGTCAATATTTCTCCGCTCTTATTGCATCGGCAGATGACCTAGACCTTCCTGGGGAGGGCTGGCCAGAGGTCTACCTTCAGGGCCCTGCTGAGGAATTTTTGGTGTGCTGCCAGATAAAATTGCTCAGATCCCTTCTCAGTTGGGTACCAAGCAAGATGCAGATCTGTTGGAGATGCCGGGGGAGCAGTTTTATCCTGTTATCTGGGAACAGTTTGATCCTGTTTTAAGCAGAGGCTCCTGCGAATTAGACCAGCGCCCCTTCTGGCTGGTCAAGGCTACTTGGGAAGTGACATCTGGTGGATCCTAGTGATGAGAGACTGTTCTTGGCACCATTTGGCGCACTCTCTCCTTTAGAAGCGTCGCTGGACCCTTCTGGAAAATTTTCATTCAGGAGACGAGGTTGTGCTGCAACCTGAGGACCGAGGATGAAATGGACTGAGCCCCTTTTAGAATTTATGCATTGGAGACAAACTCCTTGTGTTGTCCAACCACACTTGGCCAATAAAGAATTCTATTCTATATTCTATTCTACTCTATATTCTATTCTATTCTATTCTATATTCTATTCTATATGCTATTCTATATTGTATTGTATTGTATTCTATTCCATCATTGTATTGTATTCTATTCTAATTCTAATAATTCTAATTCTAATTCTATTCTATATGCTATTCTACTCTATATTCTATTCTATATGCTATTCTATATTGTATTGTATTCTATTCCATCATTGTATTGTATTCTATTCTAATTCTAATTCTAATTCTAATAATTCTAATTCTATTCTATATTCTATTCTATATGCTATTCTATTCTATATTCTATTCTATATTGTATTGTATTCCATAATTGTATTGTATTCTAATTCTAATTAATTCTAATTCTAATAAATCTAATTCTATTCTATTCTATTCTATATGCTATTCTATTCTATATGCTATTCTATATTGTATTCTATTCCATCGTATTGTATTGTATTGTATTTGAATTCTAATTAATTCTAATTCTAATAATTCTAATTCTATTCTATTCTATATGCTATTCTATTCTATATTCTATTCTATATTGTATTGTACTGTATTCCATCATTGTATTGTATTCTAATTCTAATTAATTCTAATTCTAATAATTCTAATTCTAATTCTATTCTATTCTATTCTATTCTATTCTATTCTATTCTATTCTATTCTATTCTATTCTATTCTATTCTATTCTATTCTATTCTATTCTACTCTATTCTATTCTATTCTATTCTATTGAGGTAGGGCATCCATCCCCTTGAAGCTGGTCCCAATCAGAGTTGATAGGTAGTGAGAAGTCCCACCGTGCAGCCTGCCTTGAGGGGCGTCGCAGGGCTTGGTTCTCTCTGCTGCTGGATGAGACCATCCATTCACGTGGGATGCGCTACCGTGAGCAGGTGGGTAGCACCCAGGCAGACAGCTCCATCCCAAAGAAAGTAAGTGCTGCTGTGGATACTTCCTTGCTGTGTTTGGAGATGGGGGGGTTGGATGGGGCACAGTAGGCTTCAGCTGAAGGGGCTGTGAGCAGGAGTCTGTTGTGTATCTGCCCTCTTTGGTCCTGGGCCAGGTTGCCCTGCCTGAGACAGACCTGATGCATAATCTGGGGGGGGGGGTGCTCTGCCTGGCCAAGGATTAGATGGCAGCGGTGGCTGGGAGAGCCCTTGCTGAATTTCATGATGTGAATCAATCACATCCTAGTTTGAGAGTCCCTTCTTTCAGCTATTCATGCCCTGGTCATTTCCCCCATATTGACTCTAGTGGGGCTGTCCTTGAAAAGTGTCCAGAAGCATTACCCCTGAATTGTATCTGAAGAGGGATGAGAGGGAAGAAAGGAGAGGAGAGAGAAAAGAGTAAAGGAGGGGAGAAGGAAGTAGGAAGGCTGGAGGAGAAGAGGAGAAGAAGTGGGGAGAAAGGGGAGGAGAGGGGTGAAGGAAAGAGAAGAGGGAAGTAGGGAAGAGAAGAAAGGGAGAAAGAAGGTAGAGAAGAAGGAGTGTGGATACGGTGAAAGGGGAAATGGGCGAGCAACTCCAAAAGTCATGTGTATGTATTTATTTCATTTTATTAAAAGTATCTTATATATGAATGTAAAAAGAATGTATGTTAACATCTCATAAATATCACGGTATATGTATCAGGAGAGTTTTGGGGGGAATTTTTTTTTTTTTAAAAGTGTCCAGAAGCTGCAACTGGCACAGAATGCAGTGGCACAAGCAGTTTTGGGTGCCCTGAGGGTCACACATATAACACCCCTGCTAAGTGACTGCATGGGGGGCCAGCTTACTTCCGGGTCCAAATCAAGGTGTTATCACTTTTAAAGCCCTTCATTGGCCTTGCACTATGTTATCTGAGGAACCATCCCTTTTTCACCAGCCCAGGCAGGGAGGGTGTGGGTCTCCTCTCCCTCCTCCGGATGAGCACAACTTCTACAGGGGGTTTGTTCCAAGGCACCCCAAAACTCTGCTGGCCTTCCTCAATGTCATCTCAAAGCCACCCCCCCCACATGCACTTATGGGCGATCTCAGGTTCTCTGGCCCAATTGTTCCAAGCCATGAACTGCGCACCTTGTATGCGTATCCTGAATGCCTGCCTGGTCTTTTGCCCTGTGGAAGGACAGTCTCCAAGGTGCCCACCCAGGCTGCTCTCTCATTTGGCCTTCCTGGGTAGTGCCCACCCAGGCTGCTCTCTCATTTGGCCTTCCTGGGCAGGGCCAGACCTGTCCATGTTGTGCCTTCTGCACCCCGACAAGCAGTCTCCCACTCCACTTGTCTGAGAACAGTGGCACAGATCCCTGGGGGAGCCCCTCAGCTATGGCTCTGCTCTTGGAGGCCCAGCCATTCACACAGAATGGGGGCACTTGCCAGTGGTACACGTGGGGCTTTTGCCAGGCCCCCTTCATATGTTATGGATCTGCAGCAGCTAAAGGTCAAGAAGGGGCCGGTAACCAAAGTCGGACTCTTTTTCTGAGTTCCCAAAGGGAACTAAAACCAAATCATACAAAGGTGCTTTTGCTCACCACACAACCGCACGGTTACCAGGTTGATGACCTGGACAACCTGGAAGGGCCCTAGTCTCTCCCCCCCCTCCTCCTGTGAATGTCGAGCCCACGGGGCTTGACACATGCCAAGCCATGTGAAAACTGACCTGGTTAGTGCTGTGTTAGTCTAGCCCAGTGATGGTGAACCTTTTAGAAACCGAGTGCCCAAACTGCAACCCAAAACCCACTTATGCATCGTCGGGTGCTGGGTGGGTGTGGCCCATTAGGTGGGCGTGGCTGCAGTGATAACAGCAGACTGGGTAGGACTAAAAAGTTCAATCAATCAATTCCAACTTTGCAAGATCTTTTTTTTTCACGCGAGAAGTTGAAATTGACTGATTGATTGAACCTTTTTTTTGTACACGGCGGCGGAGGCCTAAAGTGAAAAGATTTTATAAAACCCAGCTGAAGGCCTAGGACTGGGGTGATGGCACATGTGCCCACTGAGAGGGCTGAGGGCCGCCTCTGGCACCCGTGCCATAGGTTCGCCACCACTGGTCTAGCCATTGAAGTCTTTCACAAACCCACTTAATCCTCTTGTGCACCTCCCCCTGCTGTGAAGTAAACCCGAAGAGCCTGAGGAAGACCTGCTGGCTACACCCTGGAGCACAACTCAGCAGAGTGGGCAGCCCAGGCAAGACCCTTTTGGCCCAGGACTGCAAGGGAGCTTCCTGCCTTGTGCAACTAGACCCAAGGAAGGTGCCTGATGCTCTCCAGGTGGCACGGAAGGCCCGATGCTGGGAGAGGGACAAAGACTCCTGAAGGAAGGACAAGAAGCAACAGATGGAAACTAACCAAAGAGAGAGGCAAACTAGAACTAAGGAGAAACTTCCTGCCAGTTAGAATAATTAAACCAGTGGAACAACCTGCCTCCAGAAGCGATGAATACTCCAACACTGGAAGTTTTTAAGAAGGAACTGGACAGCCATTTGTCTGAAATGGTATAGGGTTTCCTGCCTGAGCAGGGGGTTGGACTAGATGACCTCCATGGTCCCTTCCAACTTTATTATTATTATTAAGTCTGTGGACAGTCCCAGTGGTGATGGGGACACCTAGGGAGAAGGCTGGGGATGGATGATCCTGGAGGCGGCCCACCAAGGCAGCCACGAAGGTGGTGCCTAATCCACCAGTGGGAAACGAGGGGCTGGGCTTCCTCTCCAGGGGGCAGCTGGGGAAGACACAGGCCACTCTGGAGAGTGCGGCGAGGAGGGGCTCTGCTCCTGAGCCATTTATTGTTGCACTGTACAAGAACATGACACAAAGCAGGACTCAAACAAACCTTCCAGGGTCCTTCCTCTTCAGCCCAGGGTCCCGCTCTGGGTTCGGCCAACCCCTGCCCTTGCCTCAATCTAGCTAGAGTGGGGGAACCCCCAGAGAAGCAAGGCAGATGCCTAGGATGGGGGGAAAGAGTCTGGGCAGCATTTCCTGCTGGGGCCCGCAATGGTCCTTCTGAGCGTGGGGATGGTCAGTGAAGGGAAGCTGCGGTTGGAGGAGCCCTGGCAGGGCAAAGCCTCTGTTGCTCAGCAGCCCTGGTTTTCCTGCTCTCCCCGCCCCCCGCCTCCTGCCCCCTGCCCTATCCAGACTATCCCCTGCTGGATCTTGGCATCTTCATGCTGCTGGCAAAGCGCCCCAAAGCCTCACATTTCACGCCCCAAAGCCTCACATTTCATCCGTGCGATGGGGCTGGAGGATGACACTGGTGGTACCATCTGCCCAGCCAGGCTGCTGGTCGAGGGAGGTGGGTGGGAGTGCCCCTTCCTTCCCTGGAGGAGAGTGCTTGGGGGCCAGGAGGAGCCCCTCCAAGGCAGGAGAAGGTGAGTCCAAGGAGGAGCTGCCATTGCTGGCAGAGGGGGGCCCGGCCCTCGGGGCGCTCCGTGGCCCTCCCCGAGACCCGTTGAGGCTCTCTGAAGCCACAAAGCCTTCGGGGGATACAGCTTTCTCTGACAAAAGCAGCCCGGGGGATCCAGGAGAGGGAAGGGTTTTCGTCTCTTCTGCTGACTGGAGGGTGCCTGCCAACGTCCGGGAAGCCTCGCTTGGGAACTCCCGCAGCTTTCGGGACAACACTGAAAGAAGAAAAGGGGGCAGTTACAGCATTGCAGGGGAGCAGGATTGCCCTCCTCGGGGTCCCTGGTGGCTTCCCCTTTTCCTGCCTCCTCCTCCTCCTCCTCCTCCTCCTCCTCCTCCTCCTCCTCCTCCTCTCTTGGAATTAGCTACCCAACAACTTTGTACTTTTTAGAAGGATGGCATCTCCTGTTTGCCCCTTTCCACTGCCTCCCCCTTTGGAAGATGTTATTGGAAGTGACCCCAAACCACTCCTGTCCCTCTGGGGAAGCCATCCAGCCCTTGGCCACGGAAAAAATAAATCCTGCAAAGATGTCTGCCGAGGACTAACGACTCTCGGAGGCCGCTTGGCTTAAATCAGACCCTGCCTCTTTATGTCCAGTGGAGGAAGTCAACAAAGCACCCCCTTTTTGTCACCCAGACGCAAAACTGCTCCAAATGGCAAACCTCCCTTCTGCGCCAACTGAAGCCGGCTGGGCAGCCCAAGTGCCCATCTCCAGCCATGGGAGGGCAAAGGTCACGGGTGTGGTGGGGCTCTAGCCCCCAGGAGTTTGCTCAGTCTTTGCAGGAGCTGGTGCCGAAAGCACAAGGCTGTCTGTGTATGGGGTGTGGGGGGGCTCCACCCTGACTAGGCTTAGAGGTTGCAGGGGCCGACTCAGCCCCGGAGACTCACCTCCATGCTGCCCCAGCGGTTGCTTCTGGCCACCCAGAGGATAGAGGCTGGGCAGGAGGACCAGGCAGAAGGAGAAGAGCAGCACCTGAGCAGAGAGCGGTTGAAGACAATCAGACCGCAGCTTGCATGGCTGAAACGAGCCCCCTCCTTGCAGCTCCCATTTTTGGCCCACTGGAGGGGAGCAGGGGAGAGTTGGCCAGAGGGCTAGAGACACGGAAACTCACCATGACGCAGGTGCTGGCCGCAGCCGTCTTGGTGGACGAGTGCTGGACGAGCGCTTGCAGCTTCCTCAACTGCTCAAGCAGGGACCTGCAACGTAGGATTGACGCACCCTCAGCTGCACCACTGGGGTCTCTTGCTGCAGCTGCAACCAGGCTCCTACAGACTCAACTGAGGGCTGCACCCCTATCGAGTGGGGCAGTCTTGATCATCGTTTGATCCGTGTGTGGGCAACTGAACAAAGCTTGGGCGGCTACGGGCAGCCCCAATTGGCTTGCAGAACTCTTAAGAAGAGAGCAGCCTCCCCTGCCCCCCCCCCCGCCAGCCCAACTCACGTGTTCTGCTTCTGCAGCAGCTGCACCTTCTTCTGGAGCTCACTGTTCTGGGCTGTGCAGGCCAGCACCCTGCAGAGAGAGGGGTCAGTGAGGAAGCCCAGACAGGGTAGCCTCCTTGGCGAGAGGGGAGAGAAAGCAAGGAAGACCTCTTTTCCTACCCCTCTGCTCCCCAAGGCTCCCCACCTGCTCTCCAGGTTGTCCATGTAGACCTTCTTCCTGCGGCGGCTGTCCTGGGCTGACTGCTTGTTGCGAATCTTCCTCCGGACCCGCTTCAGGACCCTCTCCTCTGCCTGGCAGCACACGTGTCGGGGGATGGTGGTTAGCCAAGGGCCCCCCTCCCTTCCCCTGGGCAACCCCTGCCTTTCAGCCTGCCTGCCTGCCAAGGCTTTGTCCAGACCTTAGCCCTGGCCCCTCCTCCACCGCCTGGGGAGGACACCGGGCTGGCACGCTGCAGGGCAAGGCTCAGGCTGCTCTGTCCCCTCTTGGAGCCAAGATCCGGTGGGGGGGGGAGGGCTTTCCCTGTTGATTCTCCTCCCTGCCTTTGGATGTCCCGCAGGCCAGGTGAGGCAGGCCCACCTTGGTTAGGGGCAGGTGGGAGGGAATCGAGACACCCTCCTTCTCCAGGAGCTGCTTCTCTTCATCCGTCAGGACCAGCGGTGGGAAGTCCAACTGGAAATGCAGGAAAGATGGTGGCTGATCAGGGCCAGGGCCTGGGAAGCACCAAGGATGAGGGGCTCCAGAAGAGCGGCCTGGCCAGGCTGCTTACCTGCATGCCTGCTCCTACCAGGGGCTCCGCTGTGAATGCTGCAGTGGGAAGACTGAGGCCCTCTGCGGTCTCCATATCTGCCCACATCTCTGAAAGAGGGGAGAGAGGACTGTCAACCCGCAGCACTGTGAACCAGCCCCTCCTCCCCCCCAGGGCAAACCTCACTGCTGCCCTGGTTCAGTGGCTGGGTTCGCACAAGGCACCAAGCTGGCTAGAGCAGGCCTGGTTAGTAAGAGGCTCCAGCGCATTGGCTTGTTAGCAGAACCAGCCGGCTGAGGGGGAGGGGTCCTGATGGGCCCAACCTGGGATGTCAGTGCGGTTAGTTGATCCAGGGGTGGGGGGAAGCCAGTTGGGGTACAGAACCATAGGAAACCCCTACAAGGCTAGCTGAGTTCTGAGAATCCAATTTCTAACCCGAGTCAAGGTTTTGTGTAATTATGTCACTAAGAGCATCTTATGAGCCAAGCCCTCAGATTAGCCTCTCTGGATCCAGGGTGCTTTGCTAAAATCGTACCTTCCACATTTCCTTACAGAGAAGCAAGCAGCCCCTTTGCCAGAGTCCTGGCAAGTTTATAAATCTGAATGTCTACATTTTAATATTTAAAGCTAAAAAGCAGGGCTTTTTTTTCTGTATTGGGAGATTTGGAAGGGAGAAGGCCAGATCTTCTGTCTCCTCACCTAACCTATGTGACCTTAAAAAACATCTCATTGACTTTGGCCTGGCTGAAGGAAGGCCTGTGCAAAAGCCCCTTGCTAGGAGGTTGATGCCGAGTTAGGGGCCTCTTTGCAAAAGGGGGGAAGATGGCAGGAAGTAGCAAGCCACAAGCCGAAGGGAGCAGACTGGAGCTGAAGGCCCAGAATCTTATAAAGGACCTTGGAGATCTTCTAGTCCAACCCCGTTCAAGCAGGAAACCCTATGCCATTCTGGACAAATGGCTGTCCAATCTCTTTTTTAAAAACTCCCAGTTGTTGGGAGTATTCATAACTTCCAGAGACAAACCGTTCCATTGGTTAATTTCTCCTTAGTTCTAGGTTGGATCTCCCTTTGATAAACTTCCATCTGTTACCTCTTGTCTTACCTTCAGGTGCTTTGGAGAATAGGTTGGCCCCCTCCTCTTTGTGGCAGCCCCTCAAATCTTGGAAGACTGCTATCCTGTCACCCCTGGTCTTCCTTTTCAATGGACTAGACATAGCCAGTTCCCCCAATTGTCCATTGAGTCACATTCTCTTCACTCCTTCTATCTCAGCATCTTTTTTGTATTGTGGTGACCAAAACTGGATACAGTATTCCAGATGTGGCCCTCCCAGAGCAGTATAGCAGTACTATCACTTCACACAATCTTGACACTATCGCTCTGTCGATGCAACCTAGGTCTGTGTTGGCTTTTTTGGCAGCTGCTGTGCACGGCTGGTTCATACTTAAGCAGTGGTCTACCAGACACCTGGGCCCCCCTCACTGTTACCACTTTGGAGCCATGTTCCTCCTACCGTATGCAATATCTGTGCATTTGAATTTTCTGTTTAGATGCAGGACCTTACTTTGCTGACCAGTGAAATGTGCCTTGTTGGATGGGGCCCAATGCTCAAGGCTGTCAAGATTCTTCTGAATCTTGAGTCTGTCATCTAAAGTATCGGCAATTCCCCCCAGCTTGGTGTCATCTGAAATTGATGAAGATGTTGAAGAGTCCTGGGCCTAAAACAGAGCCCTGGGGGATACCCCCACCCGCACACTTCCCTCCATGTAGAGCAGTGTTTCTCAACCTTGACAATTTTAAGGCATGTGGACTTCAACTCCCAGAATTCTGGGAATTGAAGTCCACATGCCTTAAAATTGTCAAGGTTGAGAAACACTGATGTAGAGGGAAGTTCCACTGAGTACTCGAGGTTGAGTGCGGTTGGTCAGCCAGTTACGAATCCATCTGATGGTGATGCTGTTTACCCCACAATTTTCTCTTACCAAGAAGCAGGTTGTGGTCTATTATATCAAATGCCTTACTCTTGCAAGTGGGAAAACGTTTCTCCCCGGCCTGCCAGAGAACCAGGGCGGGAGAGGAAGCCTGCCTGCCTTGGGCTCAGATGGCTCTTCCGGGTTGCTGCGGCCGTTTCTCCCTCCTACCTCGGAGGTTTTCCCTCCCAGCCATTTCATCACCCCCTGCGCCACGCGCAAAAACGCCACAGGCTGGGCCCTAAGTTGGCTGAGAGGACCAGCCCGACTTCGCTCTCAGCCCACGGCAGCCCCTGACCCGTTGCCCAGCTCAGCCGGGGCCCTCGGGAAGCCTCCGCCAACCCCGCTCACCCAGATCTATGGCCACGTCACCCTCGCCCGCCGCCCAGGAGGGCGCGGTGGCATTCAGGTGCGACGAGTAGTTGTGCTCCGACTCCACGCGGCATGAGTCGGGGAGGCTGCTGGCGGGAGACGGGCTCCGGTCCTCGGCGAGGCTGCTCTGGCCGGAGGGGTCGGCGGAGCTGTCCGAATCCTCCCCGAAGGGGCTCCAGAGGCACCGCAGCAGCTCCTCCAGCTCGTCCTCCTGCCTGCCCGGGACCTGCGGGGCGAGAGGAGGCAGGAGCAACCAGGGCCAGCCGAGGGCACCGCCCGCTTGCCCCTGCCCGGCCCGCTGCCCACCTGCGGCTGCGGGAAACCCCACGGCTCCGGTTCCAGCTCGCTCCCCAGGAAAAGCTCCTCCTGCAGGAGGAAGTCCAGCAGGTCCTGCTCGGCCATGGCACAGCGTCCGCCAGGAGAACCGCCGGCAGGGCGTCCACTCCAACCACTTGCCGACCGACCCCGGGCGGGATCCGCGGAAATGAAACCGGCTCCCGCCCGCTCTGTCGCACCTACTCCGCTGCTGCGGCTGCTGCTGACCCGGACGAGTCCGCCCCTTCCAACACAGCAGAGATGACGTCACCCACCAGGAAGTGTCTCGCTGCCTGCCCGTCTTCCTCTTGTCCCGCCTCTCCCGCGGCCGCTCACTGGCTGGCGGGAGCATCAGTCACGCCTGGGAAAATCCCGCGGCTTCTGACGTCATGTGGCTCGGGCGTCGGGTTCTCCCTCAGGCTCTTCCGGTTACTCTGCGGATTCGTGGCGGGAGCGGCGCCGGGCTGAATTCCCAGGGCGGCGAGGGTCTCGGAGATCCTCTAGTCCAGCCCGCTGCCCTGAGCAGGAATTGCGGCTGCTGATAAAAACAGGATCGCCAACATCCGATAACGGATATGGCACAAGAAGAAGAAGCCCGATCTTGGCTTGTTTCCCCCCTCCTCCCGCTGGACCCCTTCCTGACCTCAAGAGAGTTATCGCAGCCAGAAAATCCCCCTTACTTTTAATGGCTATTTTTGTTTTGTTTTTTTAGAATAGAATAGAATTCTTCACTGGCCAAATGTGATTGGACACACAAGGGATTTGTCTCCGGTGCAGAAGTTCTCAGTGTACATACAAGCAAGAAGTGATAAATCATGATAGCAATAGCACATAAGACTTATATACCGCTTCACAGTGATTTACAGACCCTCTCTAAGCAGTTTACAGAGTCAGCTTCTTGCCCCCAGCAATCTGGGTCCTCATTTTACTGACCGTGGAAGGATGGAGTTAACGTCGAGCCTGTCTAGATCAGGGGTTCTCAACCTTGGCAACTTTAAGACTTGTGGACTTCAACTCTCAGAATTCCATGATACCCTTCTGGGCTGTCTGCAAGGAGTTGGAATGGTGGGTTCTGCAGGGATCCCCTCTCTTTCTTGAGTGCCTCAGGGACTTCTCATCTCCCCATTCCTTTTTAACATCTTCATGACGCTAATTGGGGAAATTACCCCATCAGCATGAGATCCCGTCATGATGTCACAATGATGATGGTCATCAGCTTATTGATGACACCCAATTATAAATTTGGTCCTTGGGGCAAACCGATGATGTGGAGGTCCTACCAGAATTCTGGGAGTTGAAGTCCACAAGTCTTAAAGTTGCCAAGGTTGAGAACCCCTGGTCTAGATCAAATTCCTGGAGTGAGCAGTGAGTTAGCCTGCAGTACTGCATTGTAACCACAGCTCTATCATAATCAAATACAATCATCATAAATCATAAGATACAACACTCAGTGATAGTCATAGGATACTAAATAAGCAATCAGCATGAATCATAATAGGATACTAAATAGAAACAATCAGTGTTTCCATTGCTTGTGAACTGCCTAGGACAGAGATTATCAGTCATAACCGCCTTCAGATGTGGGGACTTCCAGAAGTCTCCAGCAGACCTGTTTACATTTTTTAATACTGGTGGCTATGTAAATATTATTATTGTTATTATTATTATTATTGTTATTCTTATTATTATTATTATTATTATTATTATTATTATTATTATTATTATTATTAGTAGTAGTAGTAGTAGTGTTAGTAGTATGGTTGGTCCCAGACAGCCAAATGTTTAAACTAGCTTTGGCATTCTTGTCCACTACTGAGCCCTTCCCAAGGATCTGGGATAGGAAGATGTTGTTTGATGGTGTTAAAAGTATTATTATTACTATAAATGAGAAGCAAACATATTCCCTTTGGAAAATGAAAGCTTAATGCGGGATGGGGTCCCTGGCTTGGCAATGGTTCCTGTGAAAAAGACACGGAAAGTTCTTGGATTAGCAGGACAATCGGGCCCAGAATTTCTGTTACTTAGCAATGCAATCCTAAAGTGTGATGTCCATATTGCCATCTTAACTCAGAGACCTTGCAAGTCATTCAGAGGACTTCATGTGACCAGAGACCTAAGCAAGCACGCTGCTGGGCAGGTGGGTGAATGTCGCAGGCAGGTGCTATTATAGAGCATGAGTGCGTGAGTGGTGGGTGGCTGTATTCTGTAGCGGGGCTGCTTGGGAGAAAAAGGGATGGGAGCAACTTATGGGAGCGACTTGGAGGCTCCTTGCTGGCTTTCTCATTGACTTCCTCATTGACTTTGTGGGAAACCAGCAGGAAGGTTGCAAATGGTGATCACATGACCGTGGCTTCCTGGATCGTGTGACAATGATGACATTGCAACAGCTGTAATACTGAGGACCAATTACAAGTGCCCCTCACTCAGCTCCATTGTAACTTCATATATTAATCAGTTATTTTAGGCTGTGTCAACAGAAATACTTCATTAATTGCAGCAAGCAATGCATCTTCATTTTGTTGGTCAGACCCCACCTCCAGGACTGTGTTCAGTTGTGTCAACAGCATTTAAGAGAAGTGGGAGTCACTTCAAAGAAGGGCAACGTGGCTGAACCAAGGAATAGAAACCAGCGACTATGCAGAAGAATGGAAGGGAGCGCAGGATCTGATGGCTTCCAGAGATCCAAAGGGAAAGAAGGCCAAAAGGCTTCCCTTTTCTCATTCTGGTGTGCCAGATGCAGCTCAGTGGATTTAAAAACAGATTCCAACTGATCCACTGCTTGGGAGTAATGATGAAAGAGGGTGAGCTCTCATTTTCTGCTTTTGAGCATCCATGAAAAAAGCCTTTTAAATAATAATAATAATAAAGTTGGAAGGGACTTTGGAGGTCATCTAGTCCAACCCCCCGCTCAGGTAGGAAACCCTATATCATTTCAGACAAATGGCTGTCCAGTCTCTTCTTGAAAACTTCCAGTGTTGGAGCATTCACCGCTTCTGGAGGCAGGTTGCTCCATTGGTTAATTGTTCTGTCAGGAAGTCCTCGACTTGAGACCATTATTGGGACTGGAATCTCAGTCATTGAGTGAAACACTTGTTCAGCGAGACATCTCATGACTGCTTAGCTCAACAACTGCCATCCTGGCATTCCAGGTTACAATCGTTATCTCATGGGTTGTTAAGCAAAGTCCCAGATAAGGAGGAATTCCAAGCTGAAAATCCTCCTTGGATTTTTGGGAGGAAGGATTTTCAGCCCCTGAGTAGAGAGACACTCAAGCCCGGATTGTGCCAGGTCTCCTGAGTCCTTGCCCGCCACCACCCAAGGCACTCCACACTCCTTATCTAGGAGCAAAAAATCTTCCCTGAAATCCAGCCCAATAGAGAGACACGTGCGGCCTGCATTGGGTCTCCCCTACCTGCCTATGGCACCCCATGCTCCTAACTGCACTACCTATCAGCTCTGGGGCTGAAAATCTTGCTTGGATTTTGGCTCCCTATGTCTCCAGGGACTGGCCGAAAGAGCTGCAGGAATGGTGCTGAAATCCTTCAGCAGATAACTCTTTCAGCCAGTGGCCAGAGAAAAGACAGTAGCAGCTTGCAAACTTCCCTGCTGGCTTCCTCCTCACATGATCATGGGGCACTTAGTATCTGGTCCTAAAAGTAAACAGGTTACCAAGCATCCAGACTGCAATCAAGTGATTGTTTGTGTATGTGTGTACACCCCATTTTGCAACATTCAAAGTGCTTTACAGGTAGTAAAGCATTCTTTTTGAGGCTATCATTATTTCAAACTGTTGTTAAGCAAATGGCCATGATCATCTGCACCTCTTTCTGTGCTTTCAAAAACAATGTAAAAACACATGTATAGTATTGAGACTTCTGAAAGTTCACTAATAAAACCTGATACTTTTGCAAATTCCTCCAACTCTATCTTAATATATTTTATAGAATGCCCTAAATTTGAAAGAGTTAGGAACATGTCATCAGCAAGTAAGTGTAGTAGATAACTTCATTCGCCTTTTATCTCTTTTAATTTCCATGTGGTCATGCAATGCTATTGTTAATGTTTCTATAACAAAATCAGATAGCAAAGGTGATAGCACTTAGATTTATATACAGCTTCACAGCCCTAAGTGATTTAGAGTCAGCATTTTGCCCTCTCCAATAATCTGGGTCCTCCTTTTACTGATCTTGGAAGGATGGAAGGCTAAGTCAACCTTGAGCGAGTCAGGATTGAACTCCTGGCAGTGGGCAGAGTTTGTCTGCACTGCTGCATTCTAACCACTGCACCACCATGGCTCATGATAAAGGTCAACCTTGATTTGTCTCTCTTAAAAGTGAAAATTACTCCTGAATGTTCCTTCATGCACCCACACCTTATAAGCCCTTATAAACAATAGTACACTGCCACTGACATCCCCTAAACCAGGGGTAGGCAACCTTGGCTCTTTTATGATTTGTGGACTTCCTATAGCATAGCTGGCTCAGGAATTCTGGGAGTTGAAGTCCACGAGTCATAAAAGAGCCAAGCTTACCTACCCCTGCCGTAAACTCTGCTGAAGATATTACCTAGCGCGGTAAGAAAACGTTCGGAAACCAACCCACAAGCTCAGAGAACGAACCTTCATCCTTATACAATTAGATTATATAAAACAATAAAACATACATTTAAATAGCATACAAATTTAAATCAGTTAAAAATCAATGAACCAAAATGAAGGGAGCAAAATGCAAATGGGAATGAGGTGTGGGGGGGTGTCTGACAAATCCCTTAACTAAGATGCTATTCTCCCATTGGGGCTGGTTCCTCAGATTATATTTATTTATTTATTTATTTATTTATTTATTCAATATCTATAGCTGTCCAATGCAATCAGGTGACCCTGGACCCATGCCATGAAGGGTTTTAACGGTGCTAGCCTACACCTTGAATTGAACCCAGAAACAAACTGGCCACCGGTGCTGCATGGGCCGCCCAAGAACAGCTTTATGTTCCAGGTTCCCAATGTAATTTTGTCTTTGCACCTTCGGATTTTCTTTGCCTGCACGGCAGCAACTAGAGTCTAGACGTTCTGCAGGTCTTAAAAGTAGACCATGATAAATCATTGGAGCCTCGAAGGATCCTCAGGTCTTCCTTGGCAGCATGTTGAGAGTCAGCCGAGCAGAGGAGCCCCCTTGTCCGGCAACATTATCAACGTCTTGCCCACCGGGGTGATTTTCTAGGCCGCCTCCTCCGGTGCGGCCTCGATCGCCGCCTCTGCCGGGGCCACCAAAGCGACCTTCCTCCGTTGCTGCTGCCCAAGGAAGGTCGCCGCCTGCTTTAGCGGGGCAGCCCCGGGGAAACTTTGCCCAGGGCATCCTGTAGAAGTTCTTTGCTCGACGCCCCAGGGACAGACACCGGCGCGGACTCCAGCAGGACAGAAGGGGAGGGGGCTGCATTCCGATATTCTCCACGCACTTAAAAGCAACAAAAGCGCGGAACCGAACCGCTACAGCACCGCTTGGCCAGTTTAACACGGATGGACTTCAACTCCCAGAACTCCCCGGCTTGACAGCGAGCCTCCAGATCGGCCAAGGTGGCCGAGGAATTCTGGGAGTTGAAGTACCGGGAGCAAGCACTCTGCGAAGACCAGGTCCGAAAGGCCACCGCGCGGAGGAAGGTCCGTGTTCTGTCCGAGGCAGAATAGGCTGCTGTAATTCGCTAAGACAGGCAGTTCACTCGGTGAAACAAGACAAAGAAAAATCACTTTGGGGAGAAAGCGGATGAGGCCCGGACGGGTGCCGGGACTCGGCTCTCCCAGGCCGCCCTCAGTGGAAGAGGGCTCCGCCGCTTCACTTCTCCCCCTCGGCCCGACGACGCGCCCACGACTGCAAAGAGACGTTCGCGGGGGCTACGAGGGAGGGAGGGAGGGAGGGAGTCCTCCCCCTCCGACGGCCCGGGACGCGGGCATGCGCCCTGGCGGGGAGGCGCCTCGCGGGCGGGGCGGGGCCAGGCGGGAGGTGGGGCGGCCCTCCAGCCCTCGCTCACAGCCCAGCGCCCGCCGCCGCCGCCGCCGCCGCCGCCTCGCCCCGCAGGTACGAACGCGAAGCCGCCGCCGTCGCGCCCCGGGAGGCTCAGCCAGCCACGCGCCCGGCGGGCAGGGAGGAGCTGCCGCGGGACGGGGCGCCGTTCCGGCCCTCGCCCGCCCGCTCTCTGGGAAGGGCCCGGAGCCCCAACGCGAGGGCCGAGGAGGGCCCGGGTGCCGCCGCCGCTCCTCCGCAGGCAGCCTGTCCCGTCCCGTCCAGCCCTGCCTGGGTTTGCAGGACGGCCACAAACTGGCGGGCGCGGGGAGTCTCGCCGGCCCTAACTCCAACTCTCCCCGGGTCGGCGGGGAACTGGCTCCGACTCTGCCTTCGCCCCACTCGGTTCGAGAGGGGAGAGTCCCGGTAGGGCCGCGGGGCTTTCGTTGCCCTGGGCCTTGGGGTTCCTTGCAGAGAAAGGCGTCGCTCCGCAAGGCGGGCGTCCCTTCCTTCTCGCCGTTTCCATCCCTTCCCGCCCTCCCTCCGTCTCTTGGCCTTGGGATCCCTGCCCGCCCGGTGCAGCCCCCGAGAGTTTCGGGGCTCTCCTGCCTGAGCCGGCTTTGCCTCCTCCCTCCCTCCCTCCCTCCCGGCCGGGCCGCCTGCTCCCCTCTTGGCTGGACTCGGGCGGGGGTGGGGGGGGAGGCGGTCCTGCCACTCCGAGAGGGGCCTCCGAGAAAGTTGGGCTTTGGGCGTAAGGAAAGCGGAAAGGAGGAACTTCTGGCTTCCCTCCCACGCGCGGCTCCCCACTCTGCAGCTCTCGGACCTCCCCACCTCCCGGTGGCAATCCCACCCCCCCACCTCCGGTTAGCCAGTCTACTTTGCAAGGTGGTGGTTGCTTGGCGTAGCAGAAGAGGGAGAACCTCGCCTGCTCCTTAAATTCCAGGAGGGGGAAAGGCGGAGTTTCAATATTCAACCGAATGTGAACAAAATAGTCCCTTTTATGGCGCTGTGCTGGGGGGCGGGCAGGCCAGGGGCTGAGGGAGGGGCATTTCTCACTGGTGACGGGTCTCTGCATGAAGAGGTCTCTGTTAGATTTCTGAAATATTTTCTGTAGCTGTTCAGGGCTGAATTGTGGAGCCCTTGGTGTGCTTGCTAGCAGACATTTCCTGAACAAGAAGAGTATCAAAGATGCACTTTTTTTTTAAAAAAAAAGAAACACTGTGATAGGTTTATAGAACCAATTGTGTCTTGTGCAATGTGTACTCCAGAATTAGCAAGCGGCTGTTTGCAGGAAAAAATAAAACCACAAACGGCAGCCAAGGCTGAAGGCTTTGTCGAGTGTTTTGGGCCATTTTGATCAAGATGACTGCAAATATTTTTAACCTATTAAAAATGGAACTGTAAAATTTGGAGTAATCTGTTTCTCTGCAGTAAGCTACTTTGGGATGAAACTGCAGGGGAAAAGATTCAGATTAGATGTTAGAAAAAAAATTTCTAACAGTAAGGGTGATCAACCAGTGGGACAGGTTGCCACAGGAGGTGGTGAGCTCCCCTTCGATGGAGGTCTTCAAGCAGAGACTGGACGGCCATCTATCTGGGATGGTTTAAGGAATCCTGCCTCGAGCAAGGGGTTGGACTCGATGACCCGGGAGGTCCCCTCCAACTCTACGATTCTATGATTCTATGATTCTATGCTTTTCTCTTTGGTGGCTGCCAAGTTGATTTCCACTTTCTGTTCCTTTCTAAATCTGCTCTTCCTTGGTGGGGGCCGCCGAGTCCATAGCTTGTTTTGTGAGGGGCTCTAGGAAGCCTGTGGGAACCCCCCACCCCTACCCCCACTCAAAGCTCTATGGCCTTGGGCTTCCTTGGCACTTCTTTTTGCTGGAGCTGAGAGAAGCAGGTGTACCTGAGGGAAGACCTCTGGAGGTAGAGCATGCAGCCAGCTTTTCTCCCACCTGGAAATTGACTTGCAGAGGTCAGCTTGAAAGGGCATTGCCAGGTGTCACCAGGCACAGCTCAGCATCTCCCTTCTTTCTTGTAGCTGCAGAAGTGGGGCTTCTCCCCACTGAATGCAGAGCCTTTGGCTGCAGCTGTAACATCTGCTTCGCTCGGCAATGCCTTGTGTGGGGCAAGGGCCCCTCCACCTTACCCTGACACCCAGGGCTGCCCCTACAAGTTGGGTTAGAGTACTTGAAAGCTGAAGAGGGCAGGAAACCGCACAAGCTTGCCACATCATGCCTGGGGCTCCAGAGGGACAGTGGTATGCTTGCCCAGGGTGGGGAGGTCGTCTCAGGGAGCATGTCCAGGATTGGCGGGGGTTCCCCTTCACTTTCAGCATCTGGCCCAAGAGCAACCCAGACCCCCTCTCTGTCGGGGGTTATGCCATCTGCCAGTTCTTGGTGCTGTGGTTCTCTCTGCCCTGCAGCCTCTCTCTCCTCCCCCCCCCCATTGCTGCTGAGGCCATGGCCAGAGGTGGCCAGGCATTCCATATTTGGTAGTAAATACTGTGGACTCTTTTGCCGTGGGAGGGGGACACTTCCCACTCAATTCCTCCTCCTTCTGGCTGGAATCTGCTAGATTCTCATTTGGGAGGGATGAGGCACAGCCAAAAGTACCCTGCAGGGTTCAGGCTGGTGTCTCAGGCCTTCTGCAGCGGCCCTTAGCCAGTTGGCTTGTGGCTGCCATGTGAGAGCAGCAGCAGACCCTTGGACAGCCCGTGTGGCACTGAAGGGCCCTCTGAAGTGCAGGTCTTCCAAACTTGGTGGGGAATGAGAAGAAGCTGAGGGCGCGTTGGCCACCTCCCTCCACTCCTCCTAGTTTCTGGTTCAGGGAAAGCCTGGCAAGGGGACGATCATCCCGGGATGGCTTTTCTTGGGAGGGAGTCGTGAGGCTGTTCCTGGCTCTGAGGGATGGCGCTTCCTCTTCGCCCTCTCTTTGGGGCATCTTGGAATGCTGTAAGGGGCATCCTCTTTCTGGGGACCTCTGGGGCTGCACAGCTGGCACCCTCTCTGCCCCTGACCCCTTGCCCTTCCAGTGTGCCAAGAGTGGGAGGGAGGGAGCTCTGGCGTCAGCAGAGGCTGTTGAGACAGCCATGAGCTGGATGGACAGGAAGTGGGTCTGCGGGCAGCTGACCAGAGACCGTCCTGGAGGGGAGAGTCGGCCCTTCTGTCCTGTAGAGTCAGGGAGCAGGCAGAGACTGCTTTCCACCTCCAGAGGTTTAGGCCGAAGGCTCCCCTCCACATCTGCCACTGTGCCAGAGGCTGCAGACATTGTGCTTCCGTTGGGGAGCTGGGGCTGGCTGGGTCCCAGGCGGCCCTTGGCTGCTCCAGGGCAGAGTCAGGGAAAGTAGGCCCAGCTCAGAAAGGGTGGGGCTGTGATGGACCCCACGCCCGGTGGGGGGGGAGGAGGGTGCTGACTGGCTTGGAATGGCCTAACCCAGGGCAGGCTCTCTTCTCCCCACCCCCCCTTAGCAGGAAGGCGGGCTGGAGGTGGCATGTGGGGAAGAGAAGGAGGAGAGCCCTGGGTGTTCGAGGCCTGTCAACTCTAGCCCAGGCCACAGCAGAGCAGTGGAAGCGGGGCGGGTGAGCCATTTCCTGTTGCATTTTTCTTTTGCAGAACGATGGCCCTGACTCAGTGGGTCCTGGGGGGTGGCTCCTTCCTTCCTTCCTTCCTTCCTTCCTTCCTTCCTTCCTTCCTTCCTTCCTTCCTTCCTTCCTTCCTTCCTTCTCTTCCTTTCTTCCTTCCCTCCCTCCCTCCCTCCCAATGCTGATCCTTGAGGCTTTGGGAAGTTCTCTTAAAGAGCAGCCACCCTGCTCCCTTTGAGCAGTGCTGAAAAGGGCCGAGGGACTTAAGTGGCTTGGCTGACCTTGGGGTGCTCCTGGCACCTGCTCTCCCCCTTGCACTGGGGCTCTCGGAAGCCTTTAGCCTTGGCACAGTGAGCTTCAAGTTGGGTTAAGAGGAGAAGGAGGAGTCCTTCCCATTTCATGCTGCATGGCCCTTTCAGCTGGAATGGGTGTTACCTTTTGCAACTTTCCGGCTCTGCCTTTCCAGGGTGGTAAAGCATAAGGTTAAAGGTCTCAGCTCTACCACCTTCCCGCAGGGCCCTCAGGTGGGTGCCCTTCCTGCATCATCCACCTATTCCTGTTCCGGACATGGCTCCCCCTTGCCCTCTGGGCCCCCATTTTCATCTGCCTGTTGCAGCCAAGAGCTGAGCCTGGCAGACTCCTTGTTCTGTGCCACAAACTGAAACACAGAGAAGGAATGCACCCGGGGCCCATGTCCTCTGCTGCTTCTCTTCCCCCTTATTTGTTTTTAGGCTGTTTAGTATTTCTGTACAGACGTTCAGCGCCCCCAAATTATTTTCAAGCCATTCAGCGTTAAGGTTCTGCTCCCCCAGGCGTTCTCTGGGAGTTCCTGGGCTGAGGATGGAGGGATAAACCTTTAGCAAACACCTGGCATGCGACACTGCAGATTTGGGGGAGGGGGGAAGGAATTCAGGCTGCCTTTTTTAGTTGAGAACTTCAAATACATTAATGGGTTTATAAAAATCTTCAGGGCCAGGCCTAGAATGGAAATGGGATCTAGTGTTGTCCATTCGTGCCCCCCTCATTCTTCCACTGTTGCTGTTGATTCTGCTCTACATGAGGCAGACCCCTCCACCCACCCCCACTCACCCTGAGGCTCCCTGGAGCTTCTGCCTGGTGCTGCCAGTGCTTGGCTCTGGTTGGTCCTGGGGTCCTACTGCGGGGGAGGGCAGGGTAGATAATAATCCGTGATTTAAAAAAAAGTCAAAAAAATCGGATTTTTAAAAATTTAAATTGGATTTTTTTGATTTTTATCAAATTTATTTTAATAAAATGCTTTTGGAATAAAAACCTATCTCTAAAAATAGTTTTCTATTTCAGATGCATTAATAATTTAGTGTATTCAGCATGAAATGGATCTTAGTTATGTAGCATGAGGCTATATTCTGCAACATTTACATTTTTGGTAAACTCAATGAATCTAATGTTACCGTATCTCTGCAAACTGAGATAACATGCACTGCATTGATGTATTCACACAATTTCACAGTAACCATGAGATAAATCATAAAACGAAGTTCAGGAATATTCCTTTATCCCATTGTTTTGCAAATCTGTGTACGCTACAAACTGTATGATGGTTTGAAGAGCAATGCATCTAAGTGTTTTAATTAAATAAAATAATTTGAGTAGTTCTCCAACTATGTGAGATTAACCTAAAATTGATTCTGATATCGCTGTTTTACTAACCTGACAGCTTATTATTCTGAATAGGAAACCCTCATTGTGTTTGCAAATAATAATATTAAAGATTCTAACTACCAGCAAGAATGAGCCCTTTACATTTTAAAGAGCACCTGTCATTTCAGATCCATGATGGCAGTGCCTGCTAGCGGGCATCCATTCACGGGCTGCCCGCCACGTCCCTCACCGTGTTGTGTCACTGCTGCATCACCAGCCGTCCCATTAAAGTGAGTGGGACTGTCGGCGAGTCAACAGCGGGTCAGGAGGAGCCGCTGTGGGATCGAGATGACAGTTGCTCTTTAAAAATTATGATTTAAATCGATTTAAATCAAGCCTTTTTTACTAGTGATTTAAATTGTGATTTAAATTGACTTGATTTAAATCAAATCCACCCTGGGGGAGGGTCATCACACCTGTGCCCCACTTCATGCAGAGTTTAATTTTGAATGGTGCTGCCATCATCCTTTGGAGCTTGGGGCTTATCCAAGCTAGAAGGCTGGCAGCTCTTTTATTCCAATTCCCGATTTCTGTATTATCATCCTTCTGTCCATAAGAAGAAGGGGACCCACCCTCAGCCAAAGGGTGAGGAAAGAAGGGCAGGGGTTCAGGGGGTGCTTGGACCGGGGCAGTCAGGCATCTGCTGCATGCAGGTCCGTTAGCGCTGTTTTGAATGACCGCCTGTCTTTGCATCCGGCTGCACTAGAGGCTTGATGGACGCTGCTTTACTGTTTCTGACTGAGCTGAGAATGCCTGAGCCTGTGTGCCCACCCCCAGATGCACACGTATACATACATCGCCTGCAAAGGAAGGTCTGGCTCTCTGGCAACTA